>CP092864.1:93718029-94102666 GCA_030710605.1 Cordylochernes scorpioides
TTTCCTGAATCAAAATCTAAAATTATGTATTTCCAACACCCAGCTTTTCCGTAGCTCCAGCAACCTGCCGCTCGCCCACTACAATTCCAGCATTATTTGTTCTTCAGCCAAGGCTTTCGTCAACATCGAGCCAGTGTTCGTGCCAATTTTATGTAAATAATTTGTCTCAAATAACATATACAAATTTATGTGGAGGTGGTGAGTATTATACGTACATTGGTTAATTGGAACGACAGTTGTTCCATGAAAGCCGACCTCCCTCCATGTGTCGAAGATGGCACTACATGATGATAAATTGGAATTACTAAAAGTTTTGCTTTCCAAGCAAGTCTGAATTAAAGAAAGTTCACTAAGTTCGGTTGCCATTGTGTGAAAGGATTAAGTGATCTTACCCAAATACAGTAAAACCCCTCTATAGTGAACCCCAATGGGACAGAGCTTTTGGTTCACTATAGCCACGGTTTGGCCATTTTTTTTTAACTTTTCTAAATTTTTAGACCGTATAATTAAAAAACAGCCAAACAAAAAGGAAAAGGCAGCCACTTAATAATGGTCACTTTGTTTTAATTCCCTAAATTGACCTATTTCTTTACAGTAATGCTGAATATCAAAAGAAGTCATTTGATAATAGGTTCTTCTCATCATTAGCATACATGTTTATATATAAACCTATGTATTATTTAAAAATTAAGCCAAATCCCCTAGGCAAAACTTTATTAATTATATATTTGAAAGGTAAACGAGTATTTTAGAACATCATTCTCAAATAATATAATACTAAATTTATCTGAAAAATGCCTCTAATACCTTGTTGTTTGAAAGTGAAAAGTAAAATTAGAAAATCAGAATGTTTTTAAATTTCGTTATTTCCATCAAAGGAATAAAGCCCTGTATATTCTGAATCAATTGAGGATGAATCAAAAGTATCCAATTCAGAAAAATCGGACGCGAAACATGTTGATATGATAGCGCGATCGGTAAAATTGCGAATAAAAAACGCCAATTTGCAAACACCAAATCGGTAGGGAAACGGCTGGCCAGGGTGAATATCCGCGAACCCTGAATGAGTCATATACCTAACAAGAATTCCATTCTAAAAATAGAACTGTAGTGGTAGTTTTTGAGACTTTATAAGTCGATTTGTTTGCGGCCCATGAGACACGGGGTACTTGGGGAACTGTTTTTTTTTTTTTTTCTTCTTCTTCCAATTTCAGTTTCCACATATTCTTCTGAAGTGTATATTAAATTTTATTTTTAACCTATTATTCAAACCATTTCTGGCTTTAAAATTATTTGGAATTATTTTTTAGCCTAGTTTAACACTTGATATAGAACGCTTCTAAAAGGGCATGCTGCCACTGTTTTTTTTTTTTTTAGAACGCCATTCTTTGTTTCTTTTCTTTATTTTGGAAGCCATTTGTATTTTTCTTCTATTTCAAAATTGTCGAATGCAGAGATATTCTATTAAATAAAAGTATAATGTGTAAAAATTTACACAACATACAGCAAAAATAGAATGGAAATGAAAACAAACAATGCCGCTAAATTTTTGTTTTGAAATCGCGATCCGTGAGCTGAAACATGCTCAAAAAATTTTGTTGTTTTAATTTTTTTTTAATCACAATTTTAAGTTCGTTATAAGCTTAGTATTTTCAATAGATTTTATCCTTTTGGGACCGAAAATACGTTCGTTATAGGGGTGGTTCGTTATTTTAAAAATCGCAAAGTTCGTTATAACGATGGTATTTTCAATGGAATGGAATCGGGAATCGCCGTGGGTTCGTTATAAGGGAAGGTTCGCTATATCCAGGGTTCGTATTAGCGGGGTTTTACTGTATTAAATCTAGATGTTCTTTTACATCAAAATTAACTTACAATAGAATTTCTAGTGAATAGTTGCAAAAAAAACATGGATGCTGTTCGATTTTAGATTTGAGTATTGTATTTATTTTGACTTAAGTTATTGAATGAATGAATGAATAAAGTCTTTGTAAAGAAATAGACTAGATTTTAGTTAATTAATGAATGAATGAACTCTTTAAAGAATAGATTAGGTTTATTACCACGACTTTGATTACAACAACAATAAAAAAAGTAGAAGATTATAAAACATCAACAAAACACCAACAGTGCCAAATAATAAAATAAACTTCACAGATTAAATAAAATAAATTAATTAATGAAAAACAAAATGAATTTAAAAAATGCAAATAAATGAGTAAATGAATATTTACAATTGACTCCAACATACTCCCCCACAACCTTGAACTATATTTCAGTTCAAGAGCTCACTCCTTGTAAGGCAGAGGACATATCTTGGTTATTGGTCTCTTCAGAAGGCCTTTAGGGGTACGAAGAAGCACCCCTCTGACATGATCATCCTCTCCTGGGAATATCTGGACAATTCTCGCCAGTTTCCATTGTAGTGGTTTATTTTGTTCTTTCAACATAACCAAATCAATGTTGACATCCGGATGTGAAGTCCTCCACTTCCTTCTTTCTTGGAGTTGATGTAGATATTCACAGCTCCAACGGTTCCAGAAGTAGTCTCTCTGAGGTTGAATCAGATCCCATCTGGAGCGAAGATTCAAAGTAGAGTGATCAGACTCTGCATCATGTCGCATAGCATTTCCTATAAGAAAATGTCCTGGTGTTAGCGCTGTTAGGTCATTTGGATCATTGCTAACAAAGGTTAATGGTCTGGAGTTAAGACAGGCTTCAATTTGAGCCAATAAGGTCAGTAACTCCTCGTAGTTCAACAACCTAGATTTCATCGTTTTAGATAAGATGGTTTTAACTGATTTAATGCCAGCTTCCCATAATCCACCAAAGTTAGGTGCCGACGGAGGAATGAAATGCCAATTAATGGATTCTATGGCTGAAAAATCTTGAATATTAGCAGCCTTGAACAACTTCCATCGTTCTTTCAAAATGTTGCTTGCACCCTTAAAGTTAGTTGCATTGTCTGAGTATATATCAGTTGGTCTTCCTCTTCTAGAGATGAATATTTTCAATGCTGCAAGAAAGGTTTCCGCAGTCAAATCTGATGAAATTTCTAAGTGAATGGCTTTGGTGGTGAAGCAAACGAATAGGACTATGTAGAATTTGAAAATAACTTTGCTTCGTTTCAGCATAGGTTTAGCTTGAATGGGACCGGCCAAATCAATACCAATCCTTTCAAATGGTCTACCTGGAAGAAGTCTATTTTTTGGCAAGTCTCCCATTATCTGATGAATAGCCTTAGATTTACTCTTCAGGCAAACGAGACATTCATTTAAGACCCTTTTGATTAAGTTTCTTCCAGAAGGAATCCAAAATTTATTTCGAATCAAAGATAAAGTTAATTGAGTTCCAGAATGAAGATTGTTTAGGTGATAGTGTAGTACAATTAATTTGGTTACAAAATGATCTCTAGGAATTAGCATAGGATGCTTCTGATCAATATCTAAATCCGAATGACGTAATCGTCCGCCTACTCTAAGAATTCCTTGGGAATCTATAAAAATGTTAAGCGAAATAAGCCTGCTTTTTCTTGGTAATGGAATATTTTTTATGCAAGCATTGATTTCTGGGGTGAATTCACATCTCTGAATAATCTTGACGATTTGTAATAGAGAATCTTTTAAGTCTTGGGATGTTAGAAATGAGAGTCTTTGAGTTGGCTGTTTTCGGGTAATATTAATAAATCTTTTACACCAAGCCATGACCCTTAAAAGTTTGGTAAAGGAAGAATATTTGGACAAAAACTCTGGGCATGGTTCTGCTATTGTAGCATGCAGTATAACACTGCGCTCTTCTAAACCCATAGAAGGGTCTATAGTGAATGAAGGAATATTTTCCGAACCATCTAATGTCAACCAAACGGGTCCATGCCACCATAATTTTGAATTGATCAAACAGGAAGGCAAAATTCCTCTCGTAGCAAGGTCTGCTGGATTTTGCTTGCCTGATATATATTGCCATGAATGGGCTGCAGTCAGATCTTGAATCTTTGCCACCCGATTGGCCACAAATATCTGCCACTTCTTTGATTCAGAAGTAATCCACGCCAGAACAATCTTTGAATCTGTCCAATAGAATTGTTCATCGATATTAAAGGGAAGTGCTTGAGTTGTCTGCGATTGAAGTTGCGCCAACATCAAGGCTGCGCAAAGCTCAAGTCTTGGTATGGTTATTTTCTTGATGGGAGCAACTTTTGTTTTTGCTGTCAAAAGAATGGTCTCAATTTGATTATTCTCATAAGTTATTCTTAGATAACAGACAGCAGAATAAGCCAACTCCGATGAATCACAGAATCCATGCATCTGCATATTGGATATTAATAAATTCCGTTGGAATATACATCTTGGAATACTGACTTGTTGGAGATGCTTCATTTCTCTTTCAAAAGTATTCCACTTTCTTTGAATAGAAGCAGGTAATTCTTCATCCCAGCCTATTTTCAATTTCCATAATTCTTGGAGGAGAAGTTTTAGCACAACTGTGGTAGGGGAAAGCCAGCCACAGGGGTCATAAATTCTGGCTATAGCCGATACAATTTGTCTCTTTGATTTAATATCAGCTGGACCAGATTTACAAGAAATGTTGAGGGTATCATAACTTGGATCCCATTGGATTCCAAGAACGTTCACGCCTGATTCCTTTCTATTAAATTCCATCACCTCACCTTTTCCTCTCAATAATAAAGGTAAGTCTTCAATTATAGAAGTTTCATTGGATACCCATTTTCTCAGAACGAATCCACCAGAACCCAATACAGCAATCAATTGTTGCATGAGTCCCTTGGCGTCCTCCACTGTGGGGCATCCAGTCAGAAGGTCATCCACGTAGAAATCCTCACGAATAATCTTGGATATTCTTGGATTAGAAACCTGTACCTCATGGGCAATCTGATGTAGAGTTCGAATTGCCAAGCAAGGAGCACATGCAAGGCCATAAGTGACTGTCAACAAGTTATACTCCTGCAATTCTAGATCTTTACGATCTCTCCATAGTATGGTTTGATATTTAATATCGTCTGGATGTAATCTAATCTGCCGATACATCTTTTCAATGTCGGCCACTAAAGCAACAGAGTTCGTGCGGAACTTGAGTAGGATGCTGAATATATTATTTTGAAGTTTTGGACCTACATGAAGGAGATCATTCAATGATATTTGGGTGGTAGTCTTGGTGGATGCATCAAATACCACTCGTAACTTATTTGGCTGTGCCTTTAGAATACAGTGATGAGGAATGTAATATTTTGGTTCAGTCTGCAGAGAACAACTTGCCTGCATATGACCTAATCTTATATATTCATTCATAAATTGTTTATATTGAACATATATATTTTCATTTTGTTCTAACCTTTTCTCTAGATTAAGAAATCTGCGAATTGCGATGGATTTCGATTGACCTAACTTTTCAGCTGATTCCTTAAATGGAAGCCTTACAATATACCTTCCTGATTCATCCCTGACTACATTTTTTAAATAATGACTTTCACAATCCTTTTCTTCTTTTGTAGGAATTTCTTCCAAAGGAATGGATTCCAATTCCCAGAACCTTTTTATTAAATCTTCAGATTCCAATTCAGAAGAGAAATGTGCCATATTTCTGAATGACTGCCGTTCACTCACTGAGGTCGGACCATATACGAGCCATCCCAATTTTGAATGGATAGCAGATGGCTCATTTTCATTTCCATTTCTCCTTCCTTCCTGAATGAGGTTGAATACTATATCTGACCCCAAGATTACATCTATTTCTCTTGATTTAAAATATGAAGGATCAGCCAGGATCAATCCCTTCATATGTGAATAATTTATTTTCTTGACCGTAAAACTAGGAATATTGTTTGTTAACTTTGTAAGAACCAGTGCTGTAGTCTCAAACGCTTGATGATCAAAGTGAGAAGAAAACCTGATCAAGACCTCACCTAGGGAAGATTCTACAATTTGATCTCCCAAACCTCCAACTGCTATACGTTTACGTCTGATGGGTATTCCTAGTTTTGCCGCGCACTTTTCAGTGATAAGGCTTCTTTGACTTCCATTATCTAACAGAGCTCTACAAATTTGATCTTCTCCATTTACATCTTGTATATGAATTATAGCTGTAGATAACAGTATTTGTATAGAACCATCTGCTCCACTCAAACAGCAGGATGTGCTTGTTGAAGGTACATTCGATGGTTGTACTGATTTGGGAGAGGTAGACTGGACACTAGATGATTCCCTTTGTCTTGGAGGACTTGAAATCACATGCAACAAGGTATGATGGTTTCTGTTGCAATGGAAACAACGATTTGTGATTTTACAATTCTCAACAGAATGATTGCCACGCAAACAATTAGAACAAAGCTGGTTCTGTTTTACATAACCTATTCTATCTTGAATTGACATTTGTCTGAATTCATTACATTGATTCAATTTATGCCTCAATTTACATAGTAGACAATTTTTGAAACCTACATTGATGTTGTATGTATTTACTCTTTTATTCAAATTTTCCTTTGAGGTAGTGTCCTTCATTGTATTCATTAAAGATTGAGCTTGTTTTGCCAAAAAGGAAATAAACCTTTGATATGAGGGCAGTTCTTGATTATCATAGGACAATTCCCATTGTTGTCTGATTGGAGTATCCAGCTTCTTTTGTAAAAAATGTATTAACATAATGTCTACCATTTCATTTCTTTCCAAACCTATTGTCTCTAAATTTCTAAGAGATTCGTTGCAGATATCCAACAACTCATATATAGCCTTTGAGGTAGAGATCTTATATAATTTGATTTTAAATATTTTATCTAGTTGAGAGAATATTATCTCTCTTTTATTATCATATCTTTCTACCAAAGTTTTCCAAGCTTGACTATAATTATTTTCAGTGATCAGGAAACCCTTTATTATACGAGCTGCATCACCTTTTAAGGAAGAATGTAAATATTGTAATTTTTGTATATCTGAAAGAGTCGTATTTTTATCTATTGTAACCAAAAATAGGTCCTTAAAACTCAACCACTGAGACATCTCACCGGAAAATATAGGCAAATTAAATTTGGGTAATTTAACATTAGATATTACACTTTGTTCCGATTTGACTGGCTGAGAAACGTTCTCTACGTCCAAGATTTCCTCAATTTTGAATACAAAATTTTCATAACGATTCTTTACATCTATGTATTCTTTAAATAGTGTTTCACTGGCTTCCAAAGCATTCGATCTAACTATTTGATAATATGTTTCTTTGATGGTTTTAAATAATTCGGCAATATTTGTATGATAAAGTTTCAATCTACGTAAATTTCTCTGTTGACAAATTTCGTCAAACTGCTTTGCATAGGTATTGAATTCTTCAACATAAATTTTAAATATTGGTATATCAGAATTCGCCTTTTTAGACATGATTTAGATTGCTTAAATATTTATATTTCGTTTGATTCTATTCACCACGAGATAATTTAATTTTTCACTTACCCAATTATCCGTGGATCCGTACTCGAAAGACCAAAAAGGATGTTCGATTTTAGATTTGAGTATTGTATTTATTTTGACTTAAGTTATTGAATGAATGAATGAATAAAGTCTTTGTAAAGAAATAGACTAGATTTTAGTTAATTAATGAATGAATGAACTCTTTAAAGAATAGATTAGGTTTATTACCACGACTTTGATTACAACAACAATAAAAAAAGTAGAAGATTATAAACATCAACAAAACACCAACAGTGCCAAATAATAAAATAAACTTCACAGATTAAATAAAATAAATTAATTAATGAAAAACAAAATGAATTTAAAAAATGCAAATAAATGAGTAAATGAATATTTACAATTGACTCCAACAGATGCCATTGGTCTCTCCTGGAGGTGTACTCCCATTGGAGGTTGAGATAGTTCAGTTTGAGTCTTTAGTTTACTAAGGGGCAGAGGTAGGAGGTTGTTTATCCGATGGATATCTATTGGGATGGATAGATAGTTGGATAGTTTACTCAGTTTTTTATATTTGTAGATTTTATACAAGTCTGGACAGAAGAACTAACCTGAGGAACCTGAAAAATGAAATATATATTTGTAGCGAGAGAGAGAGAGTTATATTTATTGTTTAAATATAAAAAAACAATCCCCCCCCCCCCCCCCCCCCCCCAACAACTTTCTTTCCTTAAATTGCTTGAAATGGACAACAAGCAAGGGAAGATATTGATGCGACCACTTGATTTTTAAATTTTAAAAGTGGTCTATATTAGTGCAAGTGCAGAAACGATGAATAATGATAAGGAAATAATCAAAGTTGGTGATTCGCGGCAAAAGTTATTGAATAAATGTGTGTTTTGAGGATTTAAAAAAAAGGAACAATATTTTAAAATAAACTATATTTGTATACTTATATATATATATATATACACAACATATTTTTAATTTTAAAGACATTTTTTAATTAGACTTTTAAAATCAATTCATAAACCTTATGAAGGTAGATGTTAGTTGGAGTGTGTAGCAACTTAGAAGGGGTTGTCGGATTCAGAGTCTGTCTCTTCAACATAGGCACTTTTGAAAGAACTTGGAGCTGGAGCTCTGGATCGTGATGAGGCAGGTCTCCTTGAGGATCTCTGGGAGTAGTCATCATCATCATCTTCTTCAACTAACACAACGTCATCATCATCGTCGTCATGTCGACTGGATTTGTAGGTGGAGCTCATTGTAGAAGCCCGAGAGGACTGCCGTGTGAAGTTCAGGGAAGTCTGCTGAGCACCCCTGCCCCTCCGGCCCCTTGTGCCAGTGCTCCCCCGGCCACGAGGGGCCGCAGTGGAGGCAGAACTGCTCCCTCTACCACGGCCCCTCCTTGTTGGGGCTGGCTTAGGTTCTTCCTCCATCGACACATTTGATGTGGTCTGGCCAGTTGGTGGTGGCAAGTCCCCATTCATCCCATCAAGAGTCTCCTTCAGGTTGCACTCATCTTCCCTTCTCTTGTTCATCCGGTAGTTCCTGAAGCTAATGATTTCTTCATCCAACATATCCACTTGAGTGTTCTTCTCCACTAGGTGCTGCCTGACTTTCCCCAACTGGTAGTCAACCAACTTGCTGATTGCATCAGTAGAACCTTTCTCTCTATAGAGTTGGATGGCAGTGGCCATCCCTGTCTCTGAGATCACCTTCAACTTTTGGTTGTCATCTACCTCAGTGAAGTGCTTAGTCACCAGTTCCTCCACACTATCAACATTGTGTTCTTGAAGAACATCCCTCTGAGTGCCTGAGAGCACAGAGCTCGTCTTCTCTTTTTTCTCAGGAATAGCCTTGGACTTGAAAAGAATGAGGTCTTTTCGGTTTGCCACTTTGTCCATGTACTTCTGGCCAAACTTGACCACATTGAAGAGCTCATCTTTTGAAGTGTATTCGACCTTAAGCCTGATGAGAGGCAGCTTTGGCTGCTTGGCATTGCCTGAAACCAAACCATATATGCTCAGAACCTGATCAACTTGAATGGGAACATAGAAATTAGAAAAAAAAATAGGTTGTGTGTTTCACTTCTGTGGCCTAATCTTAAAATTAGAAGGTGAATGGAACAAAGTCTTTCGAATAAAACACACAGAGTTTTTAATATTAATAATAGTTTCTCTAAGGAAAGATGTGTATGCTCTTCATTTAAAAATCTACAGTAAAAACCTTGCTAAAATGAACCAGGAATATAGCGAACCTTCCGATGTAAAACAAACTTACTCCCCAATATAATGAATTAGGGATAAAGTGAACCAAAAGTTCATTCTAATTGAGGTTCACTATAGCTGGTTATTTTGTTGTTTCTTATTCCCTTGTGTAAAGATTACACGAATTCCATGAGTTCATGCTCCTCGAGCTATTTTATGATAAGCAGCGGCCTCTCCCAAAGGTTCTGTTTAGTGTAATGCAAGCCAAAATGTGTTCTGGAGCTGCAGGTACCAAGCTACATTTTGGGCAAGTGGGGTAGATTTTTTTTTTCTATCTGCAATGGCTTGAGATGGCCTGTTCTAAATCTTGCTAGCATTGCTTGATGTCAATTTCTGAGGTTCAGAGCACCTCCTGGGTCCACTCCACTGTACCAGCTGTGCTTAGGTAGGATCCTCCAGTTCTTATTTTTGTTTTGGCTACTATTTATTTTTCTTTAAATGTAAGTTTATTTTTCTGTGGCAAGGATTCTCTTGTGTGCCTTTTTTTGCTAGTTCATCAGCAGCTTCATTGCCTTCAATGTAATCCATTCAAAATAAATTTTTGAGGTTTTGAGAGTTTTTGTAAATAGCCAATTATGTTCCTGGAAAGGTTATACTGCATATACTATGCCAGGAACATAATTGGGATCTCCAAATCTCTCAAAAACCTCAAAAATTCATTTTCAATAGCACACGTTGGAATTGAAGGCAATGAAGCTGCTGATTGCACTATCAAAAAAAGGCACAAGAAAACCAAATTCAAAAAATAAAATCTAAATAATTATAAAGAAAGAGCATGTACATCTATAATATTCTAATTTTCTTACAAGCCTATTGTAGCGGCACGAGAATACTAAGATAAGTCCGCCAACTTCTTATAACAATTAAGTGTCCTGCTCAAGTGCTGGAAAAATCAGATCTAAATTTCGTAAAATAAATTTATTAGGCTCAACTACTTGATCGCCTTAATATATTAAAGAAGTGAAACCAAAACAGTTAATAACAGTCAAAGTTGAAGGATCCAAACAAGGACAGCGGCACTCCCAGCTGTCGTCTCAAACGCATAGAGCTCCGACTTCTTGTGGACACACACACACTCATGCAATCCTAGTTTTTTTATATCTGTGGAAGATTTACATAGATCTTTTTCGTAAAGCCTAGTTTGCATAGTCTTCTTTTAATTTTACTCTTGTAAAATTTGCCTAGGCTTTTCCAACATACTCCCCACAAAAATTGTGACAATAATTTTTCCAAATCAGCATCCAACACTATCCTGGAATCGATTCGAAATCTCTTCCGGAAAATCCAACTCCATTGGGCAACGATGTTGTACAGGTCTTATTATAATCCCGCCTCCGGTCTTTAATTTGCCAACTCGAACAATTCCATCCTTTCCTGGAGTTCTTTTCAACAAATTCTTCATAGAGCGAATTAAACGCTCCCACCAACCTCCCCACCAAGCCGCAAAGGGAGGATTAAATCTCCATTTTATAGGTCTAACGCAGTCGCTCTCTTGAAGCGTCTTCCAATCAATGCTAATCTCTTTAACAATCATTTCGCTTTCACCAGTTTTCTTATTCCTTTTGAGTATTTCTCTTTTCATTGGAGTCACTCGTGTTTTAGCGGACATAAAACTGACCCGTATTTCTTCATTTTCTACCCGGTGAAATACCACTGCGGAGTAAGCTGTCCGACTCGCATCAGTAAACAAGTGCAAAGACCAACTCCTCCCATCGATCTCGTCCTTTATCATAGCAATAAGAAGAGCAGTAACAGCCAACAAAAGAAGCACAAGTGCAAGCAGCTCATGAAAACAGAGATTGATTATTTTTTATCTCTTCGATTTAGCTCGATAAACTTTATAGGGTTTTAAAGGTCTCTTATTTCGTTGAAGATCTGAAGATGTCTTAGCGATATTCCTCGAATTAATCTCAATTTGCTCATTTTTATCTTTTGCCTCAATAGTTTCAAAATATCTGACTTGATCAGCCACTTCAGAATCTTCAACTTTATTTACCTTAATCTTCTCTTCTGAATTGTTCACCGATTCATAACCTTTAATTGCAGTCTCAGAATCCTTCACTCCATCGCTCTTAGGCTCAGAATCCTTTGCTTTATAGTCTTTAGACTCCGCTTCCTTCACACCTACATAGCTATCAACTGCAGTTTCAGAATCCTCTTTTTCCACGCCTTCAATTTCATTTTTCATGGACATAACCAGCATAGAATTTTCTTCATCAGACCATTCCTTCAAGCTGCCTAGTAACGTCCAACCAAAATGGGTAAGCATAGCTGTTAAACCGCAATCCAGTTGCAGCGTTTTTCCAGTCATTAATTTTCCATAAATATCTGCACCGATGAGGAGCTCTATAGGTGGGTTGTCATCTCCAAGATCTGTAACTTTAATTTTTCTTTGTTCCAACTCTTTAGAAATTAAACTTGATTTGGGAATTCTTGGAAGGGCTTGACAGATCTTTGACTGATCACGAACAGTGACTTTGCAAACAAAATTTTCATCGTCTGCCTTTAACTGAACATCATACAAATTATGCGTAACAGCCGTTGTTTGTATACCGCCAAATAAAGCATGATGAACAGTCTCTTTCGTCACAGGTTTCAGTCCTAATTCTTCCGCTGTTGTCTTCAAAATATAAGTATGTTGAGAACCTGAATCAAAAAAGGCGCGCACTAATTTCCTCCCCTTTGGTGCAATAACATTCAACATCAAAGTCTGAAGAGCAACATTCCGCTGACAAACTTGGTTGGAACAATCATTATGCCTTTTTAGATCTTCGTTTGGTTTCACCGTAGCATCAAAAGATTCAGAATTTTCGTGATGTGAAACCCGTTGTTTAACCCTTTCTGAATTTTGACTAGTCAACTCTGGTTCAATTCCCAATTGAGCAGCCTCTTTGTTATTTCTATCTCCTCGAGTGCACATAATTAAAAAATGAGACGAGCCACAGTTGTAGCACCTAACCCTTGTTCTGCAATATCTAGCAAGATGGCGTCCCCTTAAGCATTTGAAGCAAACCTTCTTTTCGCGGATGACTTTTCTCTTTTCTTCTAAAGACATCTTTTTAGCGGCAAAACAATTTTGACTCGCATGCTTTTTCTCACAAAATATACATCCGCCTAATTCCATTTGTTGTAATCCGGTCACCGTTGGAATATCATTTTTCTTCTTATAAAATCCTTTCCTTCTCTCTTGGTCGGAAGTTTCAGCACTTTGGAAACCGCCTTTAGCTAACTGGATGTTCTGTTGGATCAAAATCTCCCTTTCCAAAAAGTCCATCAGTTGATCCAGTCTCGTCTGATGTTCAACATCAAGCTTGATGAACTGAGATCTCTGCCACGCTAGCAATAGTTCGTCAGATAGACACGATTCCACTAAGGGATACAGCCATGTGTCCGGGCTTGCACTTTCCAGATTCAAACTCTTTAAAGAACCAAGATAAGATTGAATTTTATAATATAGTTCATGAAAAGATATTTTTTTCTTTCCGCTAGCACTTTCGATGACCAACTTGAGCAGTTCTCTCACATAAACTTGTAACAACAAATCAGGATTAGCATAACGTCTTCTTAAAGCATCAATCGCCTTAGAATAATTTTCTTCAGTAAGCGGATAAATGGATACGATTTTATAGGCCTCAGTGTCTACACTCAGACTTTGAAGCAAATAATAGAACTTGTCGCTATCCTTTAGTCTGATATCAAGATGAATTTTCTCAAATTGAGCCCAAAAAGTCAACCAATCCATCAAATTACCACTAAACTTCGGTAATTCAATGGTGGGAAGTCTTATTTTCTCTGTAGTATCCATAAAAGAATCTTGAACTACAACTTCTCTTGCAACTTGTTTTTGAGCATCTTCATATGCGACAATTGCTTCAATTATGATTTCTTGATAATATGCACAATCATCCATTTCCTTTTCTAGATCCGCTTCATCATCTTCTGCCAAAATGTCGATTATCTCTTTATCAGACGACAACAGTACCTTCTGTACATCCTGAATTCTTCTCATTCCAACTGTTGCCTTAGAATAATTCTTAGATTCACTTTCCAAATTAGAAATAATTTCCTTGTGAATCTTTGTAACTTGACTTCTCACGGGGGCTCGCTTCCTGATACATAAACTTAGAGCCATTGTATCTGTTGGATCCTATAGTTAATAATTTCCTTAAATTCAATTTTATATATGAAAATTAAGCCAAAATATTCTAAATTCAATTGTACAATATAAATCTTTAATATGTAAATTTTAAAGCAATCAACATGTATGTAAATTTCCAGTTTGGTTAATTAATAGTTCTTTTTTGTTTTCTCTCTCTCTCTACCACTAGTATCATAATCTAAGTCAAATTCATGTAATCTAAAATCATGTGGTAGCTACTCCTAACTCTAAAACCAAAAGACAATAAAATAATTCAAGAAAAGTGGCAAAGTGCTTCTTAGTATTTTTTACTGAACATTCAAGCCACAAACAGTATGGTCCCTCATCGAGCCGGATACTTTAAAAAATTAAGGTAAGCCATTTGAAAACTTAAAATTCTTAAAATAAAGTCATGCCCAAATCTGAAGTTAAAATTCGGCACAAATTCAACTTTATTATTCAGGAAATAAAGGATCTGGAATCAAAGAATAAAGCTATTGTAGAATCCAAAAACATACATAGATTAAAGCTATTCCAACAAGAAGTTAATGAAAGGAAAATTAGCCTAAATCAAGTTATCAACACATTATTAGAATCAGAGTTAGATGAAACACAATATGAGGATTATTCAAAAGCTAAAGATGATATTTTTAATATGTTGGTGTCTATTGAAGAAGCTTTATCTTTGATTGAAACCAAAGAAAATACTCATAGTGATAAACAACTGCCCGAATCCAATGTTAATCTACCTAAGATAAATTTACCCATTTTCAATGGTGATTCAGCCAATTGGCTTAGTTTTAGAGAAATATTTAACTCCGCCATTAATTCAAATCAAACACTAACGGAAATACAAAAATTTCAATATCTAAATGCATCTGTTAAGGGTCCTGCGGAAAAGTTGATTCGGGGTTTTCCCATTTCTGACAAAAACTACCAGCAAGCATGGGATACCTTATGCAATAGATTTAATAACAGAAGAGAATTGGCTTTTCACAAATCAACAAAATATTCTCCATAAGGCCATTAAAATCTATTTCGGCTGGTTCTCTCTATGAAATCCTTGATGTTTGCAATGAAGGCATTAGAAATCTCTCAGTGCTAGGACTTGAGAAAAACACATTAACAGATCTAATCCTGATCAATTTTTTTGAAAAAAGAATCGGTGAAGCCCTCAGGAAAGAATGGGAATTAACCCTTCAAAATGAAGAATATCCAACATTTGAAAACTTTGTGAATTTTTTAGAAAAACATGCTAGAAGCCTGCAAGGTATGAGAATTCCTTTGTTCCAGGAACAAAAAACCTCTAGCAAAAATATGATGGCTCTAGGCCTTTATGTCAACAAAGGTCAAAATTGTATTTTATGTCATCAAATTCATAAACTAAATGACTGCCAGAGATTCATAAATCTTCCCTTGCCTAAAAAATGGGAATTAGTTAAAAAACATAAACTTTGTCAAAATTGCCTTAGAGCAAATCATGAGATATCCAAATGTCTCATCACATCAAGATGTAAAAACTGCAAGCAGAACCATCATACTCTTCTGCATGAATACAACTCTGAACCATCCATTCCACAACCAACAACCTCTCAAGAGATGTTGATTTCAACAAATACCATCTGTAATGTGATGCCTTTGGAAACGGAAACAAATATTCTACTGTCAACAGCCCTTATTAAAGTCAAGGCGAAGGATGGCTCATTTGTGCTATGTAGAGCATTAGTGGACAATGGGTCCCAAAGATGCCTAATTTCAGAACAATGTTGCCACAAGTTAGGACTTGAAAAAATGAAAAATTCTTATACACTAAAAGGTGTAGGTGACATTGTTGTCAACAGGACAACATCGCAGGTTGAAATAGAGTTCACCCCACATCATAATGATCAATTATTTTCTGCCAGAGCATTTGTGGTTGGGAGGGTAACTGCAGACCTTCCAAACTTCCAAATTCAGTCAGCAGACTTTCCTCATTTAGAAAATTTGCTCTTGGCAGACCCAGAATTCTATGTCACCAAGCCCATAGACCTAATTTTGGGTGCAGATACCTTTGTAGAAATCATTCTAGGTCAGAAAACAGATTTAAAGCACCATCCTATAGCACTTAATACCAAGTTAGGTTGGCTTGTTTCTTGGAGAATCCATTCAACTATTAAGTCGAATACTTCGGTAATCAATCACTGTACCACTGAACTTGATTCCAGCATAAGAAAATTCTGGGAACTTGAAGATGTCCCAATTTCTAAGGCCCAGTTGGGTACAAAGAATGCCTGTGAGATATTATTCAAATCAAACCTCAAAAGAGACATTGAGGGCAGATATTCAGTCAATCTCCCTTTTAAATCAACACCCAATTTAGGTGATTCAAGATCTCAAGCATTGGAAAAAGGGCTACAGGAAAATCCAAGTAAATCTGAAGATAATTCAAGTAAATCTGAAGAAAATCTAAGTAGATCCGAAGATAATCCAAGTAAATCTGAAGAAATTCCAAGTAAATCTAAAAAGTCACGTATCTCCAAGTTAACTCCACAAATTACTTCTAAACAAAACCAATTACTTCCTTCTGAATCAAGTCAACCATCCACTCCAGAACAACCTCTCGCTTCTCAGTCAAGTGAACCACTCTCATCTAAGAAAGAAACTTCGATTATTCCTAAGATAAAGCCACCACCCTATTATAGGCGAAAACGTCAACTTCCTGCTGAGAAAACTTCATGGGATGAACCAATTGAATCAGATATAAAGTCAAATTGGAATAAATTCCAAACTCAACTATCGTGCCTAAAGGAAATCAAAATACCAAGATACCTGAACAGTTCATCTTCTGAAATAGAAGAATTACAACTACATGGATTTTGTGATGCATCCCTTAATGCTTATTCAGCAGTTTTTTACTTGAAAACTAGATTCAAAATTCAAAAGATCAAAATCAATCTGATAACCTCAAAAACTAAGGTTGCACCATTAAAGACCATTACAATTCCAAGACTTGAACTAAGTGCAGCATTGCTTTTGGCTCAACTGAATCAAGTCATTCTTGAATCATTTCCTTTTCAACCTGACAAAACCTTTTTGTGGACTGATTCACAAATCTGCATAGATTGGATAAGATCAGATGCCAGCAGATGGAAGGCCTTTGTTTCGAACAGAGTGTCGTCAATTCAAAATTTGACTCAAATCACTGATTGGTTCCATGTATCCAGTCAAGATAATCCAGCTGATTGCGCATCAAGAGGAATCATGCCTCAAGACTTGGTCAATCATAGAATTTGGTGGCGGGGTCCTATTTGGCTTCAAGAAAATAATGTTCGATATATTCCTTCTTCACCAACCCAAGTAAATCTCAATATCATTCAAGAAGAAGTCGGTGAGGGTCAAGTGTTGGATCAAACAACCTTAATTCAAAATTCAGAAACTATGTTAAATCTAGAATTCATTGTAAGGTATTCCACAATGACCAAATTGATCCGAATCACAGCTTGGTGTTGGAGATTCTACTACAATTGCCTCCTCTTTGATCCAATTCGTCAGAAAGGACCTTTGACAACAAGAGAATTAACAAAGGCAATTCAAGTCTTAGTCAAATCAATTCAGCAAGTTGAATTCTGCACGGAAATAAAATTACTGAAGTCAAACAAACAACTACCTCTGTCCAACAAGCTAACTTCTCTAAATCCCTTGTTAGACACTCAAGGACTTCTAAGAGTTGAAGGTAGACTCAAGTATTCCTATTTAAATGAAAATCAAAACTTCCCTCTCTTACAACCGAAACCCCCACGCCAGGAATCACTTATCAAAAATCTCTTAACTGAGAATGCCGACATTCCTGAGGCTATTGATGAGAATCAAGAAGATTCTTCAATTTTAGAAACCACTTTTGTCATTGAAGACGAAGAGTCTAACAAAGATATCGGGACTCCAAAGATTGAAATCTCCGAAGTTTCGGTTATTGATAAATCGGAAGGCAAATATTCGAAAGAACCAGTGGTCAGTGTAGAAGCTCTGGATAAGAAAGAACTGTGCCATGATGACTCAGCTCACCTCAATGTAGTTGAAGCTGATCTTAATCGACCTAAAGAGGCTACCAGTGGCATAATCAATGTTTATACAGAAGCTAATGAATCGTCAAGCAAAGAGAAAGTTGTACCTGTTGAAATTGTGGATACATCAACAAAGGATTATCTACAGAGCGGTGAAAAGGCAAAATTATCCCGCTGGAAGCCCATCGATTCTCTATGCTTAGAAGACGTCAAGGAATCTGAAGACGACGATGAAAATTACAGTTCATCGGCATATATAGAATGGCCAGAAATCTTGAAGAAAGAAGTCTTAAGACCCGAAGCTTTAGAAAAGGCAGTCAATCTGGAAGATTTTGAGAAGGCGGCAGAAAGTCGACAACTCTCCAAAGAACATTTAGAGGAATCGACCGAACAAGGCTCATGCATAAAGGCTGAATCAAAACCTTGGGAAGATCCTATTGAATCCGACTTAGCAGCCGCAGAGTCTGATAATCCAGCAGTTCCCGAAAGAGAACTGGCCAACGAATCTGAAAATCTCATCCAAGATTCACCTCAATCGGATACTCAAAGATGGAAGCTGATTCCATTACCTTTCAAACAATGAGAATTGTAATCTTAGCTACATAGTCGGAATCAATTAGTCCAGCATCTATACTATTGGAACTCTTTTTTATTTTTATTTATTTTTTTTTTTTTTCATTTTCTGGTCATCTCTTCCCAGCCAGGGGAGTATGTTGGATCCTATAGTTAATAATTTCCTTAAATTCAATTTTATATATGAAAATTAAGCCAAAATATTCTAAATTCAATTGTACAACATAAATCTTTAATATGTAAATTTTAAAGCAATCAACATGTATGTAAATTTCCAGTTTGGTTAATTAATAGTTCTTTTTTGTTTTCTCTCTCTCTCTACCACTAGTATCATAATCTAAGTCAAATTCATGTAATCTAAAATCATGTGGTAGCTACTCCTAACTCTAAAACCAAAAGACAATAAAATAATTCAAGACAAGTGGCAAAGTGCTTCTTAGTATTTTTTACTGAACATTCAAGCCACAAACAGTATCCTTTCAACTTCTTGAACTCTACTTCACCTTAAAATATATCTCCGATAAACAATAATCCACTTGAGCAGAATCACGTCCGAGGCTCACCAAAAAATGTAGCGGCACGAGAATACTAAGATAAGTCCGCCAACTTCTTATAACAATTAAGTGTCCTGCTCAAGTGCTGGAAAAATCAGATCTAAATTTCGTAAAATAAATTTATTAGGCTCAACTACTTGATCGCCTTAATATATTAAAGAAGTGAAACCAAAACAGTTAATAACAGTCAAAGTTGAAGGATCCAAACAAGGACAGAGGCACTCCCAGCTGTCGTCTCAAACGCATAGAGCTCCGACTTCTTGTGGACACACACACACTCATGCAATCCTAGTTTTTTTATATCTGTGGAAGATTTACATAGATCTTTTTTGTAAAGCCTAGTTTGCATAGTCTTCTTTTAATTTTACTCTTGTAAAATTTGCCTAGGCTTTTCCAACACCTATGTTAACTAAATTTGAATTTTATGATCTTAATTTTTGCAGAAGCATTTGTAGATACTAGGGAGAAAATGTAAACGAAATCAAAGAATCACTAAGAAATCTCACCTGAGTGCTCAGAAGCAGCCTCCTCCAGCATGCTGTCCACTTTCTCACAGCAGATATTAAAGACCTTATCCATGAGTTTAGGATCTGTTGGCTGGAGTCCATAAGTGCTCAAGTCCAGCTTGTCCATGAGGAACTGACGGACAGTCTGAAGAGGAATGGGCTCCACTCGGAAATTCTTTTTTTTTATATGCAGGATCCCAATATGTTTGGCTACAGCCTCTCCCTCGCTTAATGATGTGGCCACAGGACTGCCAGGCTGGGTGACATAGAAGGCATTCTGGGAATTGTACTCTGGTTTGATGCGACATTCATGCTCATGGCCCCAAAACACTAGGTCTATGAAGGAATCCAAGAAATTTTCTGGAATGTAATTGGTGGCCCCATGCTTAGCTCGGTTCTGGTGGAGAACAAAGAGGCTGAACCAAGAATCCATCTCCTCACGGGGCCTCATCATTGTTACTTTCCCCTCTCTGTACAGCCGATGCAATCTCTCATCTCGGATAGATCCAAGACCGTAGAGGGCCAGCTTGGTCGATCCTTTCTGAATCAAAATAGGAGAGATCTGGATGGCATCCAGCTGGACAGTTCGGCCAAAGTGGTTGACCAGCCCGGCAGAACTGAGGATGTCCAGGGAGCACTTGTTGCCTTGGCCTGCAGGGTCATCATGGTTGCCATGGATGGAGAAGACAGGGATCCCCACATTGAGGTTGGAGTCCAGGTAGTTGACCTGGGGAATGCTGCTGTGCCGGAAGTTCTCAGTCTGATCACTCAGAAATTCAAACTGGATGGGCTTGTCTCCAAGGCTGTACTTGCGTATGAGATGTACGCAGGCCTCCATGGTGCGCCGAGATGGCTTGTTGACATGGAAAAGATCCCCACCCAGCAGAATAAGGTCGACATCTCTGGATTTGGCAATGGAAAGAATCTCCTCAAAGGTGTTGAAGGTATCATCTCCTAGAAAGAACAAAGTCAAA
Source organism: Cordylochernes scorpioides (assembly GCA_030710605.1). Classification (NCBI taxonomy): domain Eukaryota; kingdom Metazoa; phylum Arthropoda; class Arachnida; order Pseudoscorpiones; family Chernetidae; genus Cordylochernes; species Cordylochernes scorpioides. The sequence continues at coordinate 93,738,500 of CP092864.1, forward strand.
CCTCAGGTTCAAAGTGGAATAATATCAGAGTATCAAACTATATTTGGTGGATGTAATATGTATAGGAAATGACATACTTAAAGAAGGTATTACAAAACCTTTGTGCAACTCCTATGATGTGAAATCAAGAATGAACTAAACTCCTAATGAGAGACCACCTGCAGGAGAGACTCTGGGTTTATTATGGTTTTAGGCCTGTGATCTTTCATGGGAAGTTTTACTGTGCCAAAAATATTGAAAGACGTCTATCAATCTCTTACCTTTCTTTTATAAATATATGTTTATCCACATGTATAGTAAAAATTCTTATATTCACTCCTTATTCATTTCAGTTACTTTGTTCATGACCAGGTCCTGGTAGCACCATGTTTTCTATATTGACCTCTTCTCTTCACAGTTTTATAGTCCCAATCCGGTCCACATACCCAATAGTAGTCATTTTAAATGGTGCATCTTTTCAAATACACAATTTGGATTTGAGATTAAATTGCCGCCATATTGTGTGAGATTTGAATCCTTGGAATTACTTTCTAGATTAAGAATTATTTTTTATCTATTTATAACTATTTTAAACTATATTTAACTTAGTTGCAAGATCAGGAGAAGCCTTTTTCTTAATCTATTTAAATTGGTTTATTAATTCTCAATTTGGGTGATGTGGCCAAATGTGGCCATTTTTGGCCAAATGTAAACCAAACGTGTCATCATAAAAAAATTTCACACCACTTTTCAAACATTGCATTTCATAATTAAATTTTAAAAAATGAAAAGTTTAATAATATCAAATTGTATTACATACATAATATGTTGGTTTTTTTAAAACTATTTATGAATTAATTTTCGTATTGAAACGTTTTTTAAATATATTTTTAAAAATCTAATGCCACATGTGTTAATTAGGGTAGCTTCAGATAGGTTAAATTAGGTTAGTTTCAGGTAGGTTAAATTAGGTTAGTTTCAGATAGGTTAAATTAGGTTAGTTTCAGATAGGTTAAATTAGGTTAGTTGCAGATAGGTTAAATTAGGTTAGTTTCAGATAGGTTAAATTAGGTTAGTTTCAGATAGGTTAAATTAAGCTAGTTTTAGATAGGTTAAATTAGGTTAGTTTCAGATAGGTTAAATTAGGTTAGTTTCAGATATGTTAAATTAGGCTAGTTTTAGATAGATTAAATTAGGTTAGTTTTTGATAGGTTAAATTAGGTTAGTTTCAGATAGGTTAAATTAGGTTAGTTTCAGATAGGGTAAATTAGGTTAGTTTCAGATAGGTTAAATTAGGTTAGTTTCAGATAGGTTAAATTAGGCTAGTTTCAGATATGTTAAATTAGGTTAGTTTCAGATAGGTTAAATTAGATTAGTTTCAGATAGGTTAAATTAGGTTAGTTTCAGATAGGTTAAATTAGGTTAGTATTAGATAGGTTAAATTTGGTTAGTTTCAGATGGGTTAAATTAGGTTAGTTTTAGATATGTTAAATTAAGTTAGTTTCAGATAGATTAAATTAGGCTAGTTTTAGTTAGGTTGAAAATTGGGTTAGTTTCAGATAGGTTAAATTCGGTTAGTTTTAGTCAGGTTGAAAATTAGGTTAGTTTTAGTTAGGTTGAAAATTAGGTTAGTTTAGGTTATATTGTTTTTAATTTTCATTTGTAAAAAAAAAAAAATTACATTATTTAAATTATTGTATCATATTAAACTACATAGTGCAAAGTTTAGTTGTATTTCATTAATTTGTAAATAAAAAATAAAATTTATATTGTTTAACTAAAAATATTTAATAAAATTTCAATTATATTAAACTTTGATTTTTTTAAATTTAATTACAAAATGCAACCTTTTAAAAGTGGGTTGAGAATTTTTCATAATGACGCGCTTTGTTTACACTTGGAAACGACACACTATTAATTTGTTTACTTGGATTTGATCTTATTACCTTGTAATTCTCATCTATAATCCAAATATTGCCTTATCATAGGTTCAATTATATGATGGTCTCTAGTGAGAATATAAAAAACAAACTCCAGACAAGACATACTTCAGAGAGAAGTTTTATTAAAGTTTACATTGTGTGGGAAGAGATTCGAACAAAAAAATTAGCTAATCCTCTTTTGTTGCATATTTTTAAAAACTTCATTATTATATCAAATATTGTTATCTCATTATAACAACATCTTGGTTAACACTATATATTTCTGAAGTCCCAAGTTTTAAGTCCCAATCATTTTAATTTTGTCGTTTTAACAACACTAAGTTTATAAGCAACAAAAATCTTGGTCCCAGGTAATGTAGTGAGGTTCGACTATATAGATGCTTTTTTAAAATGATCACAAAAAATCATCAGCATGCAGGCAAAAATGGAAGATAGCACCAAAATATAAAATTATTCTAAAGTGTCAGAATTATTTTCAAAATTATTATCCCTAGTACATGTGTCACAGATCATGATAATCATGGTGGGTAGAGGTTGGCGACTACTTTCACAGTAAGTAAACAGTTCAACTTTTGCACTTACAAGTGTACAAGAACCCCGTTTTGTTACTTGCATTCACTGGTAGGGTTGGCCTTTTCCAATAATTGGAGGCCATTAGAGCAATTTTGAGCGGATGGACTCCACATGTGTGTCCACCAATGGCAGGACATCATACAGGTGGACTCCACATGTGTATCCACCAATGGCAGGACATCATACAGGTGGACTCTACATGTGTGTCCATCAATGTCAGGACATCATACAGGTGGACACCACATGTGTATCCACCAATGGCAGGACATCATACAGGTTGACTCTACATGTGTGTCCATCAATGGCAGGACATCATACAGGTGGACTCCACATGTGTGTCCATCTATGGCAGGACATCATAAAAGTGGACTCTACATGCGTGTCCACCAATGGCAGGACATCATACAGGTGGACTCTACATGCGTGTCCACAAATGGCAAGATATCATACAGGTGGACTCCACATGTGTGTCCACCAATGGCAGGACATCATACAGGTGGACTCAACATGTGTGTCCACCAATGGCAGGACATCATTCAGGTGGACTCCACATGTGTGTCCATCTATGGCAAGACATCATACAGGTGGACTCCACATGTGTCTCCATCAATGGCAGGACATCATACAGGTGGCCTCCACATGTGTGTCCATCTATGGCAGGAAATCATACAGGTGAACTCCACATGTGTGCCCATCAATGGCAGAACATCATACAGGTGGATTCCACATGTGTGTCCACCAATGGCAGGATATCATAGAGGTGGACTTCACATGTGTGTCCATCAATGGCAGGATATCATAGAGGTGGACTCCACATGTGTGTCCACCAATGGCAGGATATCATAGAGGTGGACTCCACATGTGTGTCCATCTATGGCAGGACATCATACAGGTGGACTCTACATGCGTGTCCACCAATGGCAGGACATCATACAGGTGGACTCTACATGCGTGTCCACCAATGGCAAGATATCATACAGGTGGACTCCACATGTGTGTCCACCAATGGCAGGACATCATACAGGTGGACTCCACATGTGTGTCCACCAATAGCAGGACATCATTCAGGTGGACTCCACATGTGTGTCCATCTATGGCAGGACATCATACAGGTGGACTCCACATGTGTGTCCATCAATGGCAGGACATCATACAGGTGGACTCCACATGTGTGTCCATCTATCGCAGGAAATCATACAGGTGAACTCCACATGTGTGCCCATCAATGGCAGAACATCAAACAGGTGGATTCCACATGTGTGTCCACCAATGGCAGGATATCATACAGGTGGACTCCACATGTGTGTCCACCAATGGCAGGACATCATACAGGTGGACTCTACATGTGTGTCCACCAATGGCAGGATATCATACAGGTGGACTCCACATGTGTGTCCACCAATGGCAGGATATCATACAGGTGGACTCCACATGTGTCAGGATATCATACAGGTGGACTCCACATGTGTCAGGACATCATACAGGTGGACTCCACATGTGTCAGGATATCATACAGGTGGATTCCACATGTGTGTCCACCAATGGCAGGACATCATACAGGTGGACTCCACATGTGTGTCCATCAATGGCAGGACATCATACAGGTGGACTCCACTTGTGTGTCCATCAATGGCAGGACATCATACAGGTGGACTCCATTTGTGTGTCCATCAATGGCAGGATATCATACAGGTGGACTCTACTCTACATGTGTGTCCATCTATGGCAGGACATCATACAGGTGGACTCCACATGTGTCAGGATATCATACAGGTGGACTCCACATGTGTGTCCACCAATGGCAGGACATCATACAGGTGGACTCCACATGTGTGTCCATTAATGGCAGGACATCATACAGGTGGACTCCACATGTGTGTACATCAATGGCAAGACATCATACAGGTGGACTCCACATGTGTGTCCATTAATGGCAAGATATCATACAGGTGGACTCCACATGTGTCAGGATATCATACAGGTGGACTCCACATGTGTGTCCATCAATGGCAGGATATCATAAAGGTGGAATCCACATCTGTGTCCATCAATGGCAGGACATCATACAGGTAGACTCCACATGTGTGTCCATCAATGGTAGGATATCATACAGGTGGACTCCATATGTGTGTCCATCAATGGCAGGATATCATACAGGTGGATTCCACATGTGTGTCCACCAATGGCAGGATATCATACAGGTGGATTCCACATGTGTGTCCACCAATGGCAGGATATCATACAGGTGGATTCCACATGTGTGTCCACCAATGGCAGGATATCATACAGGTGGACTCCACATGTGTGTCCACCAATGGCAGGATATCATACAGGTGGACTTCACATGTGTGTCCATCAATGGCAGGATATCATAGAGGTGGACTCCACATGTGTCAGGATATCATACAGGTGGACTCCACATGTGTCAGGATATCATACAGGTGGACTCCACATGTGTGTCCACCAATGGCAGGACATCATACAGGTGGACTCCACATGTGTGTCCATTAATGGCAGGACATCATACAGGTGGACTCCACATGTGTGTCCATCAATGGCAGGATATCATAGAGGTGGACTCCACATGTGTGTCCACCAATGGCAGGATATCATACAGGTGGACTCCACATGTGTGTCCATCAATGGCAGGATATCATAGAGGTGGACTTCACATGTGTGTCCACCAATGGCAGGAAATCATACAGGTGGACTCCACATGTGTGTCCACCAATGGCAGGATATTATACAGGTGGACTCCACATGTGTGTCCACCAATGGCAGGATATCATACATGTGGACTCCACATGTGTGTCCACCAATGGCAGGATATCATACAGGTGGACTCCACATGTGTCCACCAATGGCAGGATATCATACAGGTGGACTCCACATGTGTGTCCACCAATGGCAGGATATCATACAGGTGGACTCCACATGTGTGTCCACCAATGGCAGGATATCATACATGTGGACTCCACATGTGTGTCCACCAATGGCAGGATATCTTGCCAGCTTATTTGAAAAGTAAATTAATAATATGCAAGTTTTCTTCAATGTAAAATAGGGGAAAAATTTGGTGAAAATAGAAGAGTTGAGATAAATGTAGATATACTGAAGAGATGCATACTATTTCTGTAATGATTGATTCCATTTATTCCATAGCTGGAAGTTTTAGTGTAGTGGAGACAAGTTCAGACAACACGAATGTACTTAATTAGCTCCTACCAAAATAGGGAAATTTTAAAATAAGTAAAAAAATCCATCTATAAGTATATGAGAGGCACAGAAGTAACAGTTTAAATCATACTTGGCAGCAATACAGGATAATGGCAGACCTTTGGGATTGAAAAAAAAATTCTACTTATCCAAAGTTATTAGCACATGACTAAAAAAAATCTAAGCCATTTATAAAAATAAATATATTGTTGTGTGGGAGCCTGGAAGTCACAGGGCCGTACTAAGGGATGTAACTTTTTATTGGTGCCAGGGTTGGGGCTGATCCGGGGATGCATCTTGTCTGTAGCTTCTTGGCACTCGGGTCGGTCCTCTGTAGGGTCGGTCGGTGCGGGTCGGGCCGTCTTCATTTTGCGTTGGTCCAAAAATGGAACTTAAGTCCAAATTCTCTACAAAATAAATAAAGAGAGCAAGCAAGAAAGTTGGTCCATGGTCAAAGTGCAATCTCTCGCCGAACTCTGTTGTTCGATGACTCACAGAGAGAGTTTAAAATTAATTAAAATTTTAATTATATTTAAAAAAAAAAAAATTCAAAATCGTGATCCTTGCTAGTTATGATAGCGGGCGTGTGTTAGTCACGCCCACGTGTCCAGCGTTCAGGGTCGCGCCGTGGTTACACAACACCTCCCCCCCCCCCTTATGGGCTGCTGTCTCGGTCCTCTGGGATACCACCGTCTCTCGAAACAAAATCCTTTAGGCGAGACACGTGTGCCAACATATTTCTTTGGCGTGTATTAACATTACGTTCACTATTGGCGGGTTGGAGCTTATACGTCGTTTCCTTGATTCGATCCGTTATTACGTACGGTCCTACGTATTTCGGCAGGAATTTCTCCGTTTTCCCTGGTTTCCTGCGAGACGACTCCAGTAGTTCCAAATCGCCCACTTCAAACTTCTGGAAGCGGTCACGGTTCGCAATGTCAGGCTGACATTTTGTCATCATTGTCCGGTCTCTGTAGTTTTCATCGGCCATTTTTTTTAGTCTCTCGTTTTCAAAGATGCGGTTGGTCACGTATTCGTCGTATGTTTTTACTGGCTCGTCGACAGTTGGTAGTTCTACGTCTAGGGTCATCCTCGGTTCTACGCCAAATACCAACTTATGCGGTGTCACCTGTGTCGATGACTGAATGGACGAATTATACGCAAAAGTCGCCGTTTTTACGAATCTCGGCCATTCGGCATGGTCGTCCTCGAGAAAACTCTGATGCCGTTGAGTTTTTCGCATAAGCCATTTGTTTGTGGGTGTGCCTCGGAAGCCATAGAATTTTTAATACCGTACAATTGTGTAAAGTCTCTAAAAGTACTCGAATCGAACTATTTACCTTGATCGGATATTATGCATTTCGGAGTACCAAAAACGCAGAACAGATTGTCTAAGAGTGCGTTGCATGTGGTTTCCGCCTTCGTGTCTTTTACCGGGATTGCGAATGCGTATTTGCAAAAATGGTCTACGATCGTTAAGATGTGTTCGTAGCCTTCTGCTGATATTTTGAAAGGACCTTGGTGGTCTATTCCCACTCGTTCCCAAATGTCTGTAACCGGTGGTAACGGTTCTAGCGGGGCTGTGGGTTTGAACCTCTGTGGTTTGAAGGCCTGGAATACTTTGCACGACCGAACGTATTTTCGCACGTCTTCTTCAAGACCTTTCCAGTAAAAGCGTTGCTTAATACAGTGGACCGTCTTTGCTACCCCCATGTGTCCTGCCTCGGGTATATCGTGCGCTGTTTTCATTATTTCGAGTATGCTTTGCTTTAGTGCTACGACCAACCATTGGTTACCTTGTGTTGCATGATTCTTTTTATAAAGCATCCCGTTTTTTTTTTTATATTCGTCCCGTGTTTTAGCGTCTGATAATTTTTCAGTAATATCGCGGCAAAACGTGTCTTCATTTGTCCGTTCTCGTCAATCCGTACTGTGCATGCCGTTAAATCGTTAAAGTTGTCTTCGACGTTCGTATCGTTTTTATGGAACAGGTTGCGTGAGAGTGCGTCCGGTGCAACGTTCTTCCTCCCTGCGCGGTGGACTATTTCGAAGTCGTCATCTAGTGGAGCAAAAATAAACTAAACGTTTATTTAGCTTGCTCCGTGATATTTGGCCAACCAAATTTCTTGATAAATCAAGAAAAGCCATCCACGAACGCGTTTCGCGCTGTTGGCGCTTGTCAGCGTGGAGTAAGCTGTAACCACTGCGACCAAAAAGATTTTTGGTCCCAGAGGCTTCTTGAGAAATCAAGAAATGGGTATTTAAGGCCAATTATATATATATACTAGCCGAATGACCCGGGCAACGCCTGTGTTTTACCCGATTGAATGTTTTTATTCAAATACTATTTGTTACAATTATAAATTGGCGCTTTAAATAAATGCATATATTAGTTAATAACTATAGCCTATGTGCTTTGTCTGTCTATGTACTGTTGGCTTCCGTAGGCGTATCTTACTGGGAAAAGGAAAGAGAGGATTCCATTTAGTTATTAACAAATATATGCATTTATTTAAGGAGCGACCCGCTCCAACATAATAGTTACATAAACCAAAAAGTGAGTGGGGGGGCATGATGGGGGGGCAAAGGTGGCGTGATCGTAGCCAACCAATAGGAGAGCGCCATTCCAAAAAAAAAGCAAACGGTGACAGAGATGAAGAATTAAGAATGCATGACGCTCGTAACTGTATATCTATATATATAAAAATGAATGTTTGTATGTTTGTCTGTTGGTTGGTTGGTTGGTTGGTTTGTATGTCCGGTATACAAATTCGCAGTAGTTCACTAATTCAAACCAAAATTTCCATACATAGGTAAAAAATAACGAGGATGACGATAGGCTATTTTAAAAAATATATAAATCAATTATTAAAACTATATATTCAAATTATTCTAAATAGCTCATCTAGAACGCGGTGGAACTGATGGCGGGGCGCGCTCATTGGCCGCCTGCGACACGTGGCTTCCCTGTGCGCGCGCATGCGCCGGGAGGCCACTCGCACGCCGGCGGTCGACGGGAGCAGTCGCTTGCTCACCGGGAGTCAACAGGTGCGCGCATGCGCCGGGAAGCCACTCGCACGCCGGCGGCCGACGGGAGCAGTCGCTTGCTCGCCGGGAGTCAACGGGCGCCGACAACCCTAGGAAGCAAGGTGTATTCGCACTCGGGTAAAACCCGGGCGTTGCCCGGGCCATTCGTCTAGTAGAATATAACCTCCACTTAAGGGGGTCAGTGGAAGGGTGGTCGAAACCATTGATTTTTGACCATTACGGCCCGGGATCGAATCCCGCATTAGGCACTTTTTTTCTAATTAAAAAAAAAAATGCTCTGATGGCCCCCGATTCTTGCAAAAGTGCATGTGGTGCACTTACAGTAAAAGCAGTCGCCAACTTCAACCTACCATGATTATCATGTCTTGTACCATGTGTACTTGGGATAATAATAAAAAAAAAAACACTTAAATAATTAAAATTGTCCAATTTGTACATAATAAACATAATAATCTATATTTATATATCGTCAATATTTTAAAGATAATATCTATTTTTTCTAATGTATCAAAAAATAATGAATTATAAATAAAAAATTCAATTTTGATAATTTTTGGAAAAAAATATGACTAAGTGACAAAATGACACCAGCACTTAAAGGGTTAGTATAATCTGTCAATAAAATACTAAATGTCATTGCTACAATCCATCCCTACTAGAGTACTGTCATCTCAGGAATGCTGTTATCTCAAATAGCAATTACTTATTTGTTACCTTGAGATCTATGATCCACATTTACCTGAAGTTGTTAGATTGCACATAAATAGGGGTACAAGGGTATATTAAAAGCTAACAAGATCAAATCCAAAAAGAGGAAACAATATGGGATTATTTTAAGACCAGAATACAGTGTTGCTGGTGAAAAATTCATATCTAATTTACTTATTTCGATTAATGTTACTATAAAAATGCACAATTTGAATAATATTGTAGCAAAGTATTTATTATCCTTATATATATAAAAATGAAATGCGAAATCGATGTTTGTTATCGCATCAAGCAAAATCTACTGACTCAATCATTATGGAATTTCGCATGTAGGTAGCTGAAGATTTCGTTTAACATATAGGCTATTCAAAAAACTAAAAAAGTTAATGTGCTTTTTTTTTTAAATGAAAACCCAAAAAGCGTTAGTTCCAGTCTTTTACCGCTAGGGCGCAGCACTGGTCGCGACGATAAATGAATTTGATTTTTTTAAAGCATCGGTGGTTCAGTGGTAGAATGCTCGCCTGCCACGCGGGTGGCCAAGGGTTCGATTCCCGGCCGATGCATTTTTTTTTTAACAATTTTTAAAACTCATTTATATTATATCTATATTAATAAAATGTAAATTTCATAAGTGGTGTTCGCTAAAAACTTTCGTTACAATGCATCAATTTCGACCAAATTTTCAACATTTATGTAAAACAAGATGGAGCAGGTTTTGCTTAACATCAAAATTTTTTCCTAACATTAACATGCGTAACTTCGGTGTTATCGATTAAATACAAAAAAAAATCAACAGAGTTAATTTTTTTACATACTAGCTAATAATCTCAATCTAAAAAAATATTCAAAACAAGCAATTTTAAGATAACACCATATGTAAAACAGTCGGCCAAGAAAACAACAACGATATTACATCTTTCTCGCATATTCACACACAATCTTGATTAATAATTAAAACTAATCTTTAACATTGTTTATTATACTTCACAATATATAATATTCGTTAGGCAAACTTTCACTCGGATAAAACCTGGGCGAAGCCGGGTACACATCCGCTATATTTTATATAAAGATTATTAATTTTAATATTTATATTATTTATATTTTGTTACCATGAAAACTTCCCTCATTGCTTATCTTGTATCTTATAAATGTTGATTTTGTGTTTGCCCTAAATAAATTGCAGTGTCATCCTGAAGTTTGTCTTTCCTAATTTTCTGTTACAATATGGATTAGAATCAAAGGGCAACAAGAAATAAGCTGCCATATCTGTGAGAACATTTATATCAGTATAGATAGTGTAGTACTGTGATACCGTGTCTGTCACATGTACTGTTGGCCGGGCCTCATTATAAGACCATCACTTGGGGCCAAGATTGTTTTGTTTTAACCAATTGAATTGGGATTTCATAATTGTGGTATAACCAAGTTACTTTTATAAAAATAAACTTTTATAATGAGGTTGCCCTGTATTTAGATTAGTTTGTTTGTATTTGGATTGTAAAGCTATAAAAAGCCATTTTATTTATATATAAATACAGTATAACCTCGTTGATTCGACACGCAAATTCGACACTCTACCTTAATTCGACCATATTCTGATGTCCCGACCTCCGGCCTATCAAATAACAAACCGTAATTCGACAGTATCGATAATACGACAGTTCTGATAGTTCGACCATTTTAAAATTCTAATTTCGACAGTTGAATGTTTTTTTACATACAACTTTACCACTAAAAAGGTATTACGGTGGCGGCAAGCGGCGACGATGGCAGGCGCTGATTGAATCGCGCCTGCGCACTTTTGGTTTCTGTTAGTTTAAGTTTCACTTTGCAGTGCCGTTGCGCAATGTCGCGAGTGTTATTATTTTTTTTTACGCAGGAATTTAGGAATCGCACGCTAATTAATAATATTATTTTCTTTTTAAATATCAGCATTGAAATATTTAAGTTATTTTAAAATTTACAAATAATTTCCTTTCAAATAAATAAATCTTCATAAAATGTAGCCACAATGATTATGATAACATTTTATTTCAATATTCCATTTCCATATTATTATAAAAGATTTAAACACAAAATCAATAACACCTGCAGCAGCAGTGGATGCCTTTAATACAATAGTTATTTAAAACACATTCCAGAGGAAGAAAGACATGCATGTTTTTTTTTAAATAGACATCTGGAATACATCCTGAAGAGGATTTCAGTGCAAAAACAGACATCTATAAAGGAATTTTTAAAAAGATCTTCATGATTATTTTTAAATATTATTTTTAAATTTTCTTTTTATTTTCCATATTTATTTCTTTTCAACTGCTATATTCTTCAATAAGAGTAAAATAGTATTTGTAATTATTTTCTGTTTCAAAAATATGTTGTTGTTGTTTCTTATCCCCTTGTGTAAAGATTACACGAATTCCATGAGTTCATGCTCCTCGAGCTGTTTTATGATGAGCAGCGGCCTCTCCCAAAGGTCCTGTTTAGTGCATCTAATGCAAGCCAAAATGTGTTCTGGAGCTGCAGGTGCCAAGCTACACTTTGGGCAAGTGGGGTAGATTTTGTTATTATTTTCTATCTTCAATGGTTTGAGATGGCCTGTTCTAAATCTTGTTAGTGTTGTTTGATGCTGTCTATTTCTGATGTTCAGAGCTCCTCCTGGGTTCACTCCACTGTACCAACTGTGCTTAGGTGGGATCCTCCAGTTCTTGTTTATTTTTGTTTTGGCTACTGTTTCTATTTCTTTAAAAGTAAATTTATTTTTCTGTGGCAAGGGTTCTTTTGTGCCTTTTTCGCTAGCACATCAGCAGCTTCCTTGCCTTCAATGCCAACATGTGAGGATATCCATTGAAGGTGAATTTTTGTGTTTTTGGAGATAGCCAATTATGTCCCTGCTTACTTTGTCTCTAAGTTCCCCTGTGTGACTCAAGTGTTGTATGGCACTTCTACAATCAGTAAGAATCCAGATATCTTGATAATTAGTATTTATGATGGATTTTAAGGCTTCATAGATGGCTATAAGTTCTGATCTGAAAACTGAACAAAAATTTGGGTTTCTTCTGTTCATTTTCTCAATGCCATTTGTGGTTTCAATGAGACAGCCACTGCCAGTGTGTCCCAACTCATCTCTGCTACCATCGGTATAGATAGTTATTGCATTTTTAGGAATGTTATTAATTATTTCTAATGATAATTGTTTTAAGTATTCTGGATTTTGGTATTGTTTGTTGGTGGGTTCATTTAAAGTGTCATTAAAAATAACATTTTGTAGTGGTTTGCGTGGAGAATTTTTTTCTGCTAAATAATTTTTTCCCACTTTATATTTTAAAAATCCATTTCTTTTGGCCAGGTGTAGAGGGCCTTCTTTTTTGAGTCTTAAATTGGATTCCCAAAAATATGTAGTATTGCCATTTTGTCCCTGATACTAAAGTTAATCATGAAAATAAAAAATAATACAAAAAAGGACACACACAATGGTTTCAATTAATATGATCAATTTATATTACAAAGCAATTTTAAAAGATATTATTTTAGAGAGTTAGATGATTAGCTAATCATCTAACCTTAATTCAACACTTCCTTTAATTCAACCGAAAGCTCTGATCCCTTGGGGTGTTGAATTAAAGAGGTTTGACTGTAAACAAAGATCATCTCCCCCGTCAAAATATAAGCTAAAAATAAGTGCAATTTATTGACCATCGCTGCAAACTAGTGGACTCAGGTCAGTGACAAAGCCACAACAACAGGTTTGGCAAACTGAAAAGCATCCACCTAGAGACCATGGGCTTCACAATCTGCCAATGAGGTGTTTAGCTGGTAGAGTGGCTAGGCCATATCTATGGCCGAAAATATTGGAAATTTTGCCAGGAGGAAATTGATCTACAGTTAAACTTGTCTATAGTGCCCCCTCTAAATAGTGCCTTCCTCTCTATAGCACCCGATGTTAAATACGTAGTACGATGCGATTTACATTAAAAGTGACCTGTCTATAGCACCCTATTTTGGTGAGTCCCAAGAGGGAGCGCTAAAGACAGTTTTAACTGTATATAAAAATAAAAGTCGCCCTGCCCGTCAAAATAGATACTAAAACAAAGCCCATCTATTGTGACTTTGTCACCTACCTAAGTCCTCTAGTTTGCATAGATGGTCAATAGATGGCGCTTTGTTTTAGCATCTATTTTGACGAGAGAGGTGACCTTTATTTTTATATGTCAATTTTTATATCTACGAGGGTTGTCCGTTAAATATGTTCCACGGGGCACCACTGTCATGAGGATCGCTTTTAGGCTCGAGCCGACTGCACGGGCTCGTAGCTTGTTCTCCCCACTCCAATTTCCCACCAAAGACACGTCGCTGGTAAGCCTAGTTTTGGCTGAGCAGCCGTTAGTGATGGTGCTTCCCCTCGTGTCTCCCACCAGCTGCAAATTACGGTCAGTAATTCGCTTTTGGCCGCATAGAAGAATTCGGCGAACGACATTCATACTGAACTCTGTCAAGTGTATGGAGAAGGGTGTATGAGTTCCGGGATGGTGCGCAGATGGGTCAGAGAATTTAAAAACGACCGAACAGACGTCCACGATGAACCGCGTACTGGACGACCATCGGTTTCGGACGAAACCATTGCCAAAGTCGAAGCGGAAATGCTTGAAGATTGACGGGTTACTGTGCGGAAGCTCTGCGATTTGGTTCCTGATGTCAGTAAAACCACCATCGACAAGATTTTGCGTGAACATTTAGGATATTCAAAGGTCTGCGCAAGATGGGTTCCAAAAATGCTGACTGAAGACCATAAACGGCAGCGGTTTGAAGCGGCCCAGAAATTTCTTGATTCCCACAAAACTGACAGAGAGGAATTCTTGGATTCGATTGTTACTGGTGATGAGACCTGGGTAACACTACACCACACTGGAAACAAAGGAGCAATCCAAGCAGCGGAAGCATACATCTTTGCCGAACCCTCTAAAGTTTAAACAAACGCTTTCTTCCAAGAAACTTATGGCTACCTTCTTTTGAGACCGAAAGGGCTTATTGTTGCGCGACTTTATGCGTCGGGGTACAACAATCAATTCCAACCGGTACTGTGAGACCTTAAAACAACTTCGAAGCGCGATTCAGAACAAGAGGAGAGGGATGTTAACCAAAGGGATGCGTTTTCACCACGACAACACTCTGCCGCACACCGCCCGTCAAACCACCGCCCTCATCGAAGAATTTGGATGGGAATTGGTGTCACACCCACCTTACAGCCCGGACTTAGCTCCTAGTGACTTTCATCTCTTCCTCGAGTTGAAGAAAAATCTGGGTGGAACCCAATTCCAATTCACGAGTTGGAAGAAGCGGTTTTAGGCTTTCTACGCGGCCAGGCGGCAGAGTTCTTTGACTCTGGGTTTCATAAGTGGGTGTCCCGAATGCAAAAATGCGTCAAACGAAACGGGTAATATGTAGAAAAATGAAAAATGTCTGATATTTTCGAAAATGTATAGTTCTGGGCAACTAAACTTTTTTTTCTGTCTGAAAAACCTCTGTGGAACTTATTTAACGGACAACCCTCGTATATATATGTGAAAAAAATAAGATATATGAAAAAAGTCAGGTGTTGATATAAAAACAAAAGGCATATCCTGACTGCCCACATGAGCATTTTAGATGGCAGAGCGCCATCTAGTGGAACAAAAATCAACTAAACATTGATTTAACTTGTTCCATGATATTTGGCCAACCCATTTGCTTGATAAGTCAAGAAAAGCCAACCACAAACAAGTTTCTGAATGTTGGCCCTCGTCAACCTGGTGCAGGCTGATCTCAACAACCAAAAATTTGGTTACAAGAGGCTTCCTGAGAAATCAAGAATTTTAAGGCCAAATTTGTTACACTCTGCCATCTAAAATGCTTATTTGAGTAGTCAGGATATGCCCTTTTTGTTTGTAATATATATATAGATATAACAGAATGGAGCCTACTACGAGAGGCCACAGCCAAAACAACTGATTCTCATAGTTTCTCCTGGAGATAGTTGTTATTTAAAGCCTGGATTAGATGAGTAAATTAACAAAATGTCACCCAGTAGATGGGTAGATGGCGTTTACCTCTGATGGGGTCGGATTCTGCATAGCCCAGATGGACATCAGTGGCCAGGAGGATCTTGAAGGTGTCCTCCTCTTTGTCTTCCATTGGATGTACTGGAACAAACACTAGTTTTTTAGGATTTTGATACTGTAATTTGCTTTAAATTAAATTTTAAAACTTTCTGGTGATGGTAGCAATACTGCTATCAAAACAGCCTACAATTTATTATTTGAATTTATTTTTTATTTCCATAATTTTTTTATATCCATATTATATGCCTGTGTCAATGCCACCAGCTTCTCTCCACTTTTTTTTTCTCAAAAAGAGAACAAGTAAAATTTGTTACTATTAAATTTACTGGCAATGTGTTTCTTTTTAATAATATCATCATATATTATCTCTACATATCTTACTGCAATGATAAAAGTTATTAAATGAGAGGGCTTGGCTCATCAGTGGTGAAACCTACAGCAATTTTGTCAATTGGAGATTAATTTGGAGAAACCGCTGAGAGGGTTCACCACTGATGAGCTAAGCCCTCTCTTTTAATAACTTTTATCATTGCAGAAGATCTGTAGAGATAATATTTGATGATAAAGAAACACATTGCCAGTAAATTACAGTCGAACCTCTTTAATTCAACACCCCAAGGGATCAGAGCTTTCGGTTGAATTAAAGGAAGTGTTGAATTAAGGTTATATGGTTATATGATTAGGTAATCATCTAACTCGCTAAAATATATATTTTTTAATAGCTTTGTAATATAAATTAATGATATTAATTGAAACCATTGTGTGTTTTTATATTATTTTCATGATTAACTTTTAGTATCAGTGACAAAATGGCATTAATACATATTTTAGAAACATAAATAATTGTAACAAATAAATTTATTGGCAATGTGTTTCTTTTCAGTAATATAATCAAATATTAACTCTACAGACATTAAAATATTAAATATAATATATTAAATAATATTTTATTCTAATTGAAAAATATAGCAGTTGAAAGGAAATAAATATGGTAAATAAAAAGAAAATTTTAAAATATTATTTTAAAATAATCATGAAGATCTTTTAAAAAATTCCTTTATAGATATCTGTTTTTGCACTGAAATCCTATTCAGGATGTATTCCAGATGGCATTTTGAAAAAACATGCATGCCTTTCTTCCTCTGAAATGTCTTTTAATAAATAAATTTTAATGTATTAAAGGCATCCACTGCTGCTGCAGGTGTTATTGATTTTGTGTTTAAATCTTTTATAATAACACAGAAATGGAATATTGAAATAAAATGTTATCATAATCATTGTTGGATCATTTTATAAAGATTTATTTATTTAAAAAGAAATTATTTATAAATTTAAAAATAGCTAAAATATTTCAATGTTAAAAATAAAAAAATAAAAATTATTATTAGTTAGCGCATGATGCCGAAATTCCCGCGTAAAAAAAACAACAATAACATCCGCGAAATTGCGCAACGGCACTGCAAAGTGAAACTTAAACTAACCAGAAACCAAAAGTGCGCAGGCGCGATCGTATCGACGCCCGCTGTTGCCGATCGTCGCCGCCCGCCGATGCCGATCGTCGCCGCCGTAATACCGTTTAGCGGTAAAGTTGCATGTAAAATAACATTCAACTGTCGAAATTAGAATTTTAAAATGGTCGAACTATCGGAACTGTCGTATTATCGATACTGTCGAATTACGGTTTGTTATTTGATAGGCCGGAGGTCGGGACATCGGAACATGGTCGAATTATCGCCGAGTGTCGAATTGGGGTGTGTCGAATTAACGAGGTTATACTGTACATTGTTACAAAGTTTATAAATAGATGGCAATTGAATTTATAAATTAAGAGAACAAATAGTTGAAGCATCTTAAATGTTCTGGGTGCAGGTTCCATTGTTTACCAAGTGTGACTGGTAAACCAAATTTGGACAAAAAAATAATTGATTTTAATATTTTCTCCAGTGTGTATGCTTCAAGAAAACTCTATATTAAAAATGTCCCCTGGCCGGGAATGTAACCCAAGTGCCCTGGGAAAATGCCAGGTAGAATAGAAATTGTAGCCGAGTTTCACAAAGGCCCTGATTCTTTATGTGGAGGCTAGGAAATGTATCAATAGCAAAATAAGATTTCATATTTTCAAACTGAGACTCAATTATAAATCAAAAGGAAATGATACAACAAATATGTTTCAGGAAAACCTCCCATGAGAAAACCATGGCCTTTAAAACTTGATACCCCTGGAGATGGTCTCTTATTGGAGATCAGGTTATTTTTTTATTCAACAAATAGGGTCACTCAAAAGAGTGGCCATTCAAGGATGTGGTCACTCAGGGGAGTGGGGACTTATTACAGTATAGCAGCAATGCTCTCATCAAACAAGATCCTGGTTTACTCCTTTTTTACTACAATTCCTGTCTGAAAGATAGAGACCTATTTGAATGTGAAGATCGAGTTACATATATGATACACCATTATAAGAATGATAACAATACTGTTACTGTGTGAAAAATAGTACAAACATGAAATTGTACTGGGATCAGGTGGATAAATTAAGAAAAAGGCATCTTCTGATCATGGAACTAAAAGTTGCTGATGGATTTTTCTTAATACTGTAACTGTAAAGTCGTATATAGAATCTTTGGTCTTGTAACCCCTTGGGATATTTGTGAGGAAATGTTTGGCTTCATTGAAAATTCTTTGAATATGTAGAATGTATAGTGTGACTAAACCATTTTGTCAAATTCTAAATGTTTCATTTGACAATACTAGGAGGGCTGATTCTTTCCTTTTTTTTTTTCATTTAAAAAGTAGCAGCATCATCTACTTCTTTTTTAATTTTCTATTTACAGTGGAATCTTGCTATAACATCATCTTGAGATTCATGATGTTATAACCAAATTGCTGTTAGAACAAGATTTTTCACCTCATTCTTTATAATACTAATTAGCCATTATTCTAAATGTTTATTTTAATATTGTAGCAAAGTATTTATTATTTTATTAACAGAGTATCATTTTTGGTTTATATAAACTTCCCTCATTGCCTATCTTTTGTTTATCGTTCATAGTTTTTTTTTTGCTTATCCCTAGTACACGTGGAACAGGCCATGATGGCATGTTAGCAACTGCTTTTAACTGTAAGCGCACCACATGTCTACACATGTGAAAAGCAGTTCGACTTTGCACTTACAAATGTGCCAGAGCCCCGTTTGGTTACTTGCACTCGCTGGTGGGGTTGGACTTTTGCAAAAATCGGGGGCCATTGGAGCATTTTTTTTTTTTTTAACAGAAAAAAGTGTCCATTGCAAGAATCAAACCCGGGTCGTAGTGGTCAAAAACCAAACGGTTTAACCAGCCTTCCACCGACCCCCCGTTCATAGTTTGTTCTTGCCTTAAATAAATTTCTGTGTCATCCTGAAGTTTGTCTTTCCTAATTTTCCACGTGGCATTTTGGAGGAGATGCTGGGTAAATTAGGGAAGACAAACTGAATATCGCCGAGAAGACCATTAGGCAATGAGTGCTGTGATCTACATTTTCAGTGACTAGCTCCAGGATTCCACTGCTGTGTCAAAGCTAAGACTTCCCTCCAAGATGACGATGTTCCTATAGACGATACGATGACAAAGCCACTCTTCACGCTGCAAGAAAAAGGACGCAAAGGAACTAAGGACAATGTTCCAAGACTCCGATGAAATCCTTGGCAGAAGCACGTCAGATCCATGTCAGTAACTACAATAATTGCAAGCTGTGGGTCACAGCTCCCATAGGGAAGGAGCTATGTAGCAATGTATTTATTATTTTATTAACAGAGTATATATTTTTTGGTTTATATTTTGCTACTCTGTAAACTTCCCTCATTGTTTATCTTTTGTTTATTATTCACTAGAAGAATGACCCGGCTTCGCCCGAGAAATCCCCCGAGTGAAGTATCCTTCATACTGAAAGTACATTAATAATAAATAGTAGAAGTGCCATAGAATAGCAATACAGAAGAAACACAAACTACAGGAAAAAAGTGTGTAATGGCAAAAATTGTATTATATTAGTGTTTAGGTATTTGATTTAATTATTTTTTGCAATCCATTTAGTTGTTTCAAAATTAATATAGTTTAAATAGACGGCAGCTTTTCCACCAAACCCCCATTAACCTTTGAAATTGTCCGAGTTGAGTGACTGACTGTAAAGAATCCTGACTGTGATGCCCATCTTCTCAGTAAGAATTTAAAAAAAAATAGGTTTATAAAAAAAATTAATCCAAAATACTGGCATGTAAATATTTTTCTGTAAAAAAATAAAAGAGCATATGGAAATATTAGGCAAACATATGTGTTCGCTAATGATTGTGACTGCATTTTAAACGATTTTTAAAAAGAGATTTAAACAAATAAAGGCCAGAACAAAAATTAATAAAAAATATGAAATCCATTATTTACATAATTCACAAAAGCAAACGATGACAGAATTGATGACTCTGATACTTGTATATTTTAATAATAATATAAATGAGTTTTAAAAATTGTAAAAAAAAAAAATGCATCGGCCGGGAATCGAACCCGGGCCGCCGGCGTGGCAGGCGAGCATTCTACCACTGAACAACCGATGCTTATAAGAAATGGCCATATTTGGGTATTTATTCCATTCACAAAAGCAAACGATGACAGAATTGATTGTTGATGACTCTGATACGTATATATATTAATAGTTGTTCTTGCCATAAATACATTGCAGTGTCATCCTGAAGTTTGTCTTTCCTAATTTTCCACATGGCAATATAAACATGCTGATGGCTTGCGCCATCTGTAGGAATAAATATCAACTATTCATTGATATCAAGGATTAGTTGATATTTATTCCAACAGAATGTGCAAGCCATAAGCAACTTTTAGTTACACCATCAGGAGAAGTCTTTTTATCAATTTATTTACCTGACCCTAGTGTATTTTCACTTTTGTGGTATTTTTTCACAAAAAAAAAAGTGATACAATTAAGAATTTGACAAATTAGAAAATAGCATAAATATAAAATCTTCTACAATAATTGAGAGTAAACTTTTAAACACATAGTATAAAATAATATTAGTAAATTTAAGATGTTGCCTTAAAATATAAAAATGAAAATGTATTTTTGCAAGGATAATTAAAAATTGTATTACTAATTTCTTGTGTCTTGAAGGAGCAGCAAGGTCTGGCCAAAACCGAAACCTATCTCAGACTTCGGTCACTGCACACATCCTTGAAATATTTTTCTCTGTAGGGTGCTGGGTGCAAGTGAAATTGGCAAATTTGTAAATAACTCCAAGGATATTCGAGATAGAAACCTGAAAATTTGACTATAAGATTTTTGAAATTCGACTCTATATACTGTTAAAACTTCAGCCAGATTAGTTACATATTGGGAAACATACATAGCCAACAAACATATATAAAACATACATATGTTGACTTTTATATATTTAGAGATTGATAAGGTACAATTTTATAAATCCAAAAGTTGACAAGACCAAAACTAAATTACAAACATTTCAATAATTTGGATTACTTTTTGTTTCTATTATCTGCCAAATTGTTCGCCAATATAAATTGTGGCTTACATTCAAAAACAGATGAAAAAAGTTAAATCAAAGGGTTATGACTGTAAATTTAAAAATGTTTTTAACAAAGATTAAATATTTCCTATATTATTACACTTTTTTTTAAATCAAATTTTATACACAAAAATTTATTATTTCAGGAACATCAGGCCTAGGAAGTCTTGCAACACACGGCAGCCATTGGGTAAAACTGCTCTATAGTTATAAATTATAACACAGAATATTTATTTACTTCTCTGTTCTTTTATGTAAATAATGTTGGAAGATTTAGACAACTATTTATTTCACCCACCTAAACCATTTGCTTTATGCAAACTCTACATGCAAATGGTCTGGATTAAAATAAATTGCCTTGAAAGCCTAATGATTGTCTCTTCTCTCATTTTTCGAGGTGACAATTATAAATAGCACTTAAAATCTTGTTTATAATTATTTTAGCTTCATGAGATATTAACCCTATTATTCTTAATAACAAAAGTCTAATGTCAAGTCAGGAATATGTTCAATAAATCAAACACTATAATTTTGAATAGGCAATTTTAAAAAATGATATTTGTTACGCTTTGCATTATTAGCGGGAATATGTAACAACTTTTATTTATAGAATAAAATAAAATGTTTACCTAACAATTAAATCCACATTTTGGTGAGCAAAAGCATAGGGGAAAAAACACGTGTGTGAATATATTAGTAGATTTTAAAACACCCAAGCAATGTTTTTAAAATTCATGCGCAAGTGTGTATAATATGTATATAATTACTTTCTTTCTAAAGTAAATGAAACTTCAAATTAAACTTTAAACCTAAACATAGATAAAGCAACCGCGTAATATTGTAAACAAAAGGTGTTGCCCAATCGATTGAAATGTAATGAAAATTTCATAGAAATTTCATGAAAATTTCCTAACTCTATGAACAAAGACCACGAATCATTTTTAAAATAATTAATTACCAATTTCAGGAATACACCTCTGATTCTATGTGGAGACTTCAATGCGAGATCTCCGCTATGGTATGATTTAAAGAC
Source organism: Cordylochernes scorpioides (assembly GCA_030710605.1). Taxonomy (NCBI): domain Eukaryota; kingdom Metazoa; phylum Arthropoda; class Arachnida; order Pseudoscorpiones; family Chernetidae; genus Cordylochernes; species Cordylochernes scorpioides. The sequence continues at coordinate 93,760,664 of CP092864.1, forward strand.
AAATTATAACGGCCATAGGTTATTTCCCATTATCGATGTAACTAATCTAATTATACACAATAATAAAACACCAACCTGCAGGAATGCCAGTGTAATTGGTTTGACATTGACAAATAAAAAATCTCTTACAACTATAATGAAATGGTTTACACAACAAATATCCCAAATATCTGATCCCGTTTCGATACTATTTGATGTATGGATGACTGAACAATTTTCAACCACAACGCTATATACAACTTGGAAATTCAATGAGAAAAAAGCAGATTGGCCAAGATTTACACAGAATGTGAATGACGCTGACAAGAAAAAGATTGAAAGCTTATCAGTTAATATATCCACACCAGAAAAAGTTGATCAAATTGTTATGTCGTATTTGTACATGTTGAAATACGTTATATTGGTAACAAATTGATAAACTAAATTCACCAAAACTCGCCACGGCAAACGCACAAAATTAAAAAAAATACAATATACGATTAATATAAACACCTAAATGCTAACACACTTTCAAGTTTAGAAATTTATTAAGTATATCAAATCCTTCTATGTAAAGTTCAACCTCCATATTATAACATGGTACCAAGGGTAGACCTCGAATTGGGTTAACAAAAAATTTTCTCAATGCAACAATATTATTTGGTCAATTTTATAATGATAAAGTGTATAATCATCACCTTTACGATTTTTGAATAACACACACACTTAATTCCAATACACTTTATGGGAATTTACAAATATGTTGTACCTTTAGATACCTGACCAAAGTGAAAAAAAAAAACATATCAAAACATGATACATACAAACACAGATCTGATTCCCAATGGGGTGTGTATATTCAGCACATTGTTTTATCAACCATGTGTTGGGCCATTATTTTCACAAAACAGACCCAACAATGATGTAAACATTTTACATCATATATGCACAGTGTCTCGCCAAAAGGTTTGTTGTCCAGGTGGAAAATCCCCACCGAGGAAAGGACGAGAAGATGACACTGGCCCTGTCCATACTGACCAACCCTCCACAGAAGGATAACGACGAGGAAAATTAAAGGATGAAGAACCAGAATTAGCTCTGGGCGTGTATCCCGAAGCCCGCTGCAGAAAGATCCAGATGGAGAAAATACAAAAATGTACATATGTATATATGTATATTATCTCTTCCTTTATATGCAAGATAAAAGGTCCAGAAAAGTTTATTGCCATCTCGAAAATTCTAAATTTATTTTATTTCAGAGAATAAAATTAATTATATATTTATAATTCTAGATAAATTAGTTTTCTTTTTTGGTAACAATATAAATTATTTTTTAAAAAGAATTTACTAAGTTAAATTCGCAAGAAATCGATCTGGTACATAATATCATTTTTATTAATAATTTAAATTTCCTTTTACTAAAAGGAATATTTTATTTTATTTTCGAATAAATTCTGCGAAATTAAAATTTTCTTTTTTTTTTTACTCTGTAGAAAGAAGATGATAAAAATTTGAGAGACGCCAGTTTTAAAAAAAATTTTGGCGGTTACTTTTGATAGTGACGAGGAAGCGATGGGGTTGACAAGACGAATTTGGGGATGGTATGTAGAGAAAGACAATGGTAAGTCTAAATGTTTTAAAATTTTAATGTGTGGGCCTAAAGAGGTTCGTTTATAAATGAATAGTAATAGTTTTTAATAGGTAAATTATTATTTTTTTGGCAATAAACTCTACTAAATAGTATATATAGTGAATACAATTTTTTTTAAATAGAATAAGAAGTAATGAAATTTCATCAATAGGCGTATTTATCTTGCATATAAATTCTACCTTTGTTTAATATTACATGCAGTATTCAGTCGTAATAAATTTCACATGCATTTCAATTCTATCATTTGTATTTTTTTTTTCACTTTACACCAATCTAAACAATCATAAATTATATTTTTGTGGTTGGTAAAATTCCTTGGTTAACCCACTTTGAGATTTGTCCCTTGGTTCCATGCTATAATAACGAGGTCTGAAGTTGTGTGAATCCGTGTTTGTGTAATAGCCGTGGCGAGTTTAAGAAAAATTTCTTTATGAGTTTAGTATATCACTTAATAGTAAATATGAAGAAATTGCATATGAGCAAACATGAACCAACACATGGAAGATACCATTGTATGTCTAGTTTGGTATAAAACACACAAAAAAAATACAAATTGATAAATGGAATACATATGAAAATTTATTATAACTAAAACTATCTATAATTTGAAAAAAAAAAGGTGATTATATGCAAAATAAAAGGTGCTTTCCTAATAAACGTTTCTTTACTTCTAATTCCATCGAAATATAAAAAAGGAAAATCTTCTATTTGATATATACTATAAAGTAGAGATTGCAGCCAAAAAAAACCTATTAAATTCTATATGTGGTTTATATTCTATAAACGAGCCTTTTTGACCCACAAAGGAAATCTATAGGGTATAGTAAACTTACCATTTTTGTCTATTCTTCTACTCACCATCCTAGGCTCATTTCTTTCTACTCGATTTGCTCTCCCTGTTCCCTTCGACTCTTCCGTTCTAACTGACTAAAATTTCAAAATTTCCGCGTGCCTCAAAAATTTTTTTATCTTCTTTTTACAGAGTAAAAAAAGGTATTTATTTCTCAGAATATATTTGGGAAATAAAAAAAATATTCTTTGGAATAAATAATTCTAAATTAATAATAAAAATAATAAAATATATCAGGTCTATTCCCTGAGATTTTAATTTAGTATTTCTTCTTAAAAAAAATTATTGTTATCTCTAAAATAAAAAATATCTGATCTATCTAGAATACATATATATATATTAAAAAACGAAATAAAAAAATAAAAGATAAAAAGATCAGGTGTTGAAATCAATATTAAAAATGGCATATCCTGACCAGGAGCACATGTGCTTTACAGAAGGCAGAGCGCCATCTGGTGGAACAGAAATCAACTAAACATTGATTTAGCCTGTTCCCTGATATTTGGCCAACCCAATTTCTTGATAAAATGATTTATCAAGAAATTGGGTTGGCCAAATATCAGGGAACAGGCTAAATCAATGTTTAGTTGATTTCTGTTCCACCAGATGGCGCTCTGCCTTCTGTAAAGCACATGTGCTCCTGGTCAGGATATGCCATTTTTAATATATATATATATATTAATATTAATTGTTTTTATATTTGGAAAATAGAGGAAAAGTAATCTTTTTGAATTAATTTTGAATTTTGAATTAATTTTGAGTCAGAACAGCAAGCTAATTCTGTATCAAATAGTATAGCTATGAAAAATTATTAATCTTAAAATTTTTCATAGCTATACTATATATATATATAATTAATTTTATTCTTTGGAATAAAAAAAAATAATTTTAAATTTCGAAGTGGTGATAAAAAATTCAGACTTTTCATCTTGCATATAAAGGAAGGGATTGGTTATAAACATATATTACATATGTACATTCTGTACATTCTCCATCTGGGCTTTTCTGCAGCGGGCTTTGGGATACAAGCCCAGAGCTAGTCCAAGTTCTCCATCTGGACAACAAACACTTCGACGAGACACTGTACATATATGATGTAAAATGTTTACATCATTGTTGGGTTTGTTTTGTGAAAAATGGCCCAACAAAATAATAAAAGAACTTTCGGAAATTCTAATTGAATCTGCCTATTCCACACTGAAACTAAAATATAATGTAGCTCCAAAATGTGGTGCAGCTAACTGGTGGAATACAGAACTGGAGATTTTAAAAACCTACTTTCACTATGTAAGAAATCTTTATTACCAACTCGGAATCCTTCAGAATATTTAATAGAGTTATTTAAAAGAACAAGAAATAAATATTTACGAGAGATTAAAAAGGCAAACGAATATCGTGAAGGACCTTTCTAGAAGAAAATAATTCTACCAATCCTTATGGGAATTTATACAAAATATACAAAAAATTAAGAGGTAACTCGAATAAACAACTACAAATATTAGAAACAAACATATATCAAGAACAACAACAGAAAACTGAGGAATTAATAGCCACTCTATTTCCTGATGACAACCCAGGTGAAGATAAGAATACACATACAAATATAAGGAAATATGCATTAATACTTTCGAACACAGCAGAACCAATAATCACAATCAATGAAGTAAATGCTTTTATTGAAAAATTGCATCCGAAGAAATCTCCAGGAATAGATAACATTTCTAATAATATTGTAGCGTAGAAATCAAGCCTTGAAATATCCTAAGATGTAAAAGTATTTATTGATGACTTCACAGCGACGAGTCGACAATTATTAACAGGTCAGCCCCCAAACTATTTACAGCTAGGGAATCTTAAGCAAGCAAAGAAATATTTTAAAGATGATTTCAAAAATACAGATTAATATATATTTTTATAATCTGTTGAATATATTTTCATTGAATAATATTAAATTAAATAATAAAATATTTAAGGTTAGGATCAGACATCATATCGCCACGCTGTAAGATTCAAAGGAAAAACAGGGTAACGTGGTAAGATTCTTTAATGGAACATGACGAGCTTTCAGGCAGCAACTGCCCTTCTTCAGGTCTTATAGGGCAGTTGCTGCCTGAAAGCTCGTCATGTTCCATTAAAGAATCTTACCACGTTACCCTGTTTTTCCTTTTAATAAAATATTTCTTCGCCACATAGCCTCCTCCTATAAAGAGCATCGACCCAATGCTCAGAAGTAGACTTACGTCGTCAGTCTCAATAACTACATAGTACTAGGGCCAGGGATATTTTCAGGTGACTGTGGTTGATGTCTTCTTTCAGTTGAGATAACTTCTTCCTGAGGGCTTGGCAGGTCTATATTTACGTCAATGTAGTTTTTTCTTATTTATACTGTGGTCGGCAAGGTAGGATTTCTTAACTTTGCGACCTCACCTCCAATATGGTCTATCATCTAATTTTCATGGCGGGGTGACCAGCTAGATCTTCTAGCAGGTGAGAAATTTTGTCTGTTTCGACCGGTATATGGGGTAGGGATTCGGTAGCGACTGAAATTTTTCCTCGATGATTCAATGTTGGGTTCCTGAGATTCGGTTTGAGAGTTGTAGAATTCCATTGCGTCTTGCTTTCTTTGGAAATATTTATTTCTCCTTTCCTCATTGTGTCTCTTCCTGTCGTGGCAATAGCGAACGACGTGACCTGGGCGTCCGCAGTAGAAACAAATTGGCTTTCCCTCAGTTGTCCGCCATTCATTGGTGTCACATCTTCTTCCTTGCTTTCGGTAATGAGGTTCAGAATGCGGTCGTATCGTTTGGGCCTCGTATCTAGGCCTAGATGTTTGAGGGGGACTTATTGTAGGTTTTGATCTAGGTGCCAAGGTCTTTACAATCTCTTCCCTCACTAAATCTTCAATGACAGCGATTTTAGGCTCCTCTTGAGGAGAGTCCAATGCTTGCTTTATCTCTTCACGAACAATTTTTCGGATCAGCGATGACAGATCTTCTCCATCATCCTGGTCACAGAGAGAGGCTACATTTGGTAGGCGCTCGTACTTGGTTGGGGTAACTCGCCTACAACGGAGCGCTTCAACACGGCGACATTCTGTAATGAATTGCTTGGTGCTCCGTACATCCCTCGGTAGGAGTGCTTGATAAAGCTCCTCAGCTATCCCCTTCATGAGGTGGGAGATTTTATCTTCCTCGCTCATTTGAGGATCAGCCTCTTTGCAAAAGCACAGGACATCCTGGATGTAAAATTCGGTACTTTCGCCTTTTAATTGTGCCCGTGTTTTAAGTTTCTTCTCCGCTTGCAATTTTGAATTTTCTTTTTTTCCGAACACATTCTCTAATTGAGATGTGAATTCCTTCCAAGTGTGTCTGGATGCTTTCTTCGTTGTTCTCAAACCATTTGAGAGCAGTTCCAGACAGATAAAAATAAACTTTAGTAAGACAAAGGGTTTCGTCCCAATGGTTGTACCTTGCCACACGTGCATACCCTTTTAACCATTTCTGGAGATCTTCACCATCCTCCCCGGAGAAAATGGAAGGGTTCCTTGGCAGATGTTGAACAACGTAGTTGCTTACCTGGGTACCTGCTTCCGTCTTTACATTCATAGAAGTTACTTCTGATTCAACAGAATCAATTTTTCTTTTATTTCTTAATGGGTATCGGTCCAGCTCCTCCACCAGTTGTAACGTAGAAATCAAGCCTTGAAATATCCTAAGATGTAAAAGTATTTATTGATGACTTCACAGCGACGAGTTGACAATTATTAACAGGTCAGCCCCCAAACTATTTACAGCTAGGGAATCTTAAGCAAGCAAGCAAAGAAATATTTTAAAGATGATTTCACAAATACAGATTAATATATATTTTTATAATATGCTGAATATATTTTAATTGAATAATATTAGATTAAATAATAAAATATTTCTTCGCCACAATATGATAATACACGCAAAACAATTCGCGGTACCACTATTAACTAAAATCTACCAGAAGTGTCTGGATATGAGTTACTTTCCTGATGAATGGAAAAGAGCAGAGGCGCTGATCATTCCAAAGCCGGGGTAAATCTGATGGTATTTTAAATATTTATCTAGTATCAAAATATTCTTCTGTAGATCGATTTACCTGTTAGGGTATATTCTTACTTGAATACGTTTAAAATTGTTGGGCCATATTTTCACAAAACAGACCCAACAATGATGTAAACATTTTACATCATATATGCACAGTGCCTCGCCAAAGTGTTTGTTGTCCAGATGGAAAATTCCCCACCGAGGAAAGGCCGAGAAGATGGCCGACGATGCTCCAAAGACCAAAGCCCGCTGCAGAAGGGCCCAGAGGAGAATGTACAAAATATACATATGTACATATGTGAATTACCAATCACCTTTTATATGCAAGATGAGAGGTCCAAAATTCTATTACCATTTCGAAAATTCTAAAATTATTTTATTCTAAAGAATAAATTTAATTATATACATATTTAGATAAATTAGGTATATTTTTTTAGATAACAATATAAAAAATATTTTTTTTAAAGAAGAATTCACTAAATAAAATTTTCGAAGAATAAACCTTTTATATTTTATTATTAATTCAAATTTTCCCTTTACTAAAAAGAATAATATTTTACTTTTTATTTTCGAATATATTCTGCGAAATTAAATTAATTTTTCTTCTTACTCTGTAAGAAGATGATAAATTTTTGGAGGGACGCCACCTTTTTTCAAAAAATTTCAGTTACGAAAAAACGATCGAACTGACGAGATGAACCGGGGGACGGTACGTGGAGAAACACAATGGTAAGTTTAAAATGATTTAAAATTTTATGGTTTGGGCCTAAAAAGGCTCGTTTATATGTCAGAAGACATATATATAGTTTTTGTGCTGAGAAGATGTAAGAAAACATCTACCTATGTTTCCCCACGTGACGCAGCGGAGCGTGACCTCGGCTGCACGGGTGAGTCAGTTGTTGTTTGGCTCTCTGTATAGATGGACATTAAAACATGGTGGCAGCGATAACTGGATAAAATACGAACCCGTATATTGCAAAATATCGATTTTTGCGTACCTTGGAAGATAATTCAACATGGCTCAGATTCAACCTCCAGAAACTTTCGACTTCTCGACTCCCAACGAATGGCCCAAATGGAGGAAAAGATTCGAACGATACCTCGTGGTCAGTGGAATGAAGAAGAAAGAGGAGGCGGACAAGATCGATTTGTTCATGTACTTGATGGGCGACCGCGCGGATGATATATTCAGGACCTTCAAGTTCGAAAAGGAGGAAGAGGCAACGAAAATTGATTCCGTCCTCAAGGCGTTCGACAGCCACTTCTGTGTCAGAAAGAATATTATCTACGAACGTGCGAAATTTAATTCAAGAATCCAAGAGGATCGGGAGCCAGTGGACGAATTCATCACTTCATTGTACAAATTGGCTGATAGTTGCGAATTTGAGGGTCTTCATGAGCAGTTGATCCGTGACCGAATTGTGGTTGGAGTGAGGGATAAAGCTTTATCTGAAAGAATGCAGTTGGACAGCGAACTGACTTTGGAAAAGGCGGTGAAAATGGTTCGACAGCAGGAAGCCGTTCGACAGCAGCAAGTCGACCTGCAGCGTCCCTCAACAAGCCAAAAGGTCAGTCAGGTGAAGTTCAACTCGAAGAAACAGTCACCGAAACAACAACAGCAACCTTCGAGGAAGAAGGAGAAGTCAGCCAAAACAAGATCACGATGTCCAAAATGCGGAGGTTTCACCCACAGGGAAGGACAGGCTTGCCGTGCTGAAGGACAAAAATGTAACCTGTGTTCAAAAACAGGCCATTTTGCAAATTGCTGCCCAGATAAGCATGCGAAGACTGCGGAAGTCAAAGCTGTTTCTGAACTTGATGAAGAAATTGGTTTTCTCCTGGAGGTCTCAGCTGTGGAGGATTCATCTAATCTCGATGATGATGAGGGCGAGTGCAGGAGGCGATGGACAGCAGAAATCCAAGTGAACGGGAAAAAGGTGAAGTTCAAGCTCGACTCCCAGGCGGATGTTACATGTGTTCCTCTGTGTCTCTTCAAGAAGATAATGGGACAGCAACGACTAGTGAAAAGTGATATCAACCTTAGAGCTGCTGAATTTTCCGAACTTCAGACTGTGGGTATGTTTATATCAACGCTGCGAAATGGCAGTTATGAAATCAAGGAGAAGATTTATGTTATTCGTCGTTTGAGTGAACCTCTTCTGAGTCGCCGGGCATGTGAGCTCTTGAACCTGGCGAGGCGGATTGAAGTGGTTGCGACGAGAATTAACCCGATCAAGGAATTCCCTGAAGTATTTGAAGGACTGGGACAGATCGGAAACCCTTACGAAATCAAATTGAAACCTGGAGCAAAACCATATGCTGTGCATACTCCTCGACGGGTACCAATACTTTTGATGGAAAAGCTCAGAACACGATTGGAAGAGCTCGAGAAGGCGGGAATCATAGCACAAGTTAACGTTGCGACTGAATGGTGTGCGCCGACTGTGATTGCTGGTAAACCGAATGGCGACATACGACTCTGTGTGGATCTCTCAAGGCTGAACGAACATGTACAGCGCGAAGTGCATCCCATGCCAGTGGTGGAGCACATGCTGGGGCAACTGGGGGAAGCAAGATTCTTTTCGAAACTGGACGCGAACAGTGGCTTTCACCAGATTCCGTTGAGCCCGGACTGCCAGCATTTAACGACCTTCATCACTCCTTTTGGGAGATATAAATACTGCAGAATGCCATTTGGAATCTCACTCGCCCCAGAGTATTTTCAGAGAGTTATGTCAATAATCTTGCAAGGCATGGACGGTGTAATGTGTTACCTGGACGATATCCTGATATTTGCCTCCGACTCCAAGACTCACGATCGAATTCTTCGTTTAGTGCTCCGAAAACTGAAAGAGGCGAAAGTTACACTAAACAAGGCCAAGTGTGTCTTCGGCGTGCCAAGAATTAATTTTCTTGGGCACATACTGGATGAAGACGGTATTCGACCAGATCCAGCGAAAATCGAAGCAGTGGCGAAGATGCCTGCTCCGACCGATGTTCATGGCGTAAGAAGATTTCTTGGCATGGTGAACCATCTGGGACGCTTTGTGGAAAATTTATCTGAAATTGTGGCACCACTGAACCAGTTGCTGGTGAAAGGTCAAGACTTCGTTTGGGATTGCAGCCAGGAGCGAGCATTCCGAAAGTTGAAAGAATTGCTCACGACTCAACCCATCTTGGCAGCATACGACGTCAGGAAACCAACTATGGTGTCATCCGACGCATCTTCATACGGCTTGGGAGCGGTACTGAAGCAAGAAGGTAAGAATGGAATCTGGCGACCTGTTGCTTATTCTTCTAGAACTATGACACCTACCGAAAAACGATATGCTCAGATCGAGAAAGAGGCTCTCGCAATTACATGGGCTTGCGAACGTTTTCAAGATTTCCTGCTTGGAAAGCGTTTCCGAATTGAGACCGACCATAAGCCTCTCATTCCTCTATTTTCGACGAAAGAATTGAGTTCGCTGACCCCAAGACTGCAACGTTTCCGAATGCGTATGATGAGGTTTGGATTCGAAATAGTGCATATCCCTGGAAAGGAGCTGCTCGACGCCGATGCATTATCCAGACAACCACTTCTTACAACCGAGGGAGGTGAAGACGAACGGCCAACCTCAGCGCATATAAATGCAGTTCTCTCGAGTATAACCGACAAAGACGAGATGTTGACGAAGATTTTTGAAGCTCAACAAGAAGACACGACCCTGAAAGCAGTAGTCAACTACCTTGAGCAAGGCTGGCCAGATAAGAAGAAGATGTCACAGGCTCTGCTCTCTTATTGGCATGTCAAGGATGAACTCGGCGTTCAAAATGGACTACTGATGCGTGGCTGTCGTCTTGTTATTCCAGCAAGTATGAAACTGGAGATCCTAGATAAGTTGCACGCTGGGCACTTCGGGATTACAAAAACAAGACTTCGCGCACGTGAGACGGTATGGTGGCCTGGAATTTCGGAGGAGATCGCGGAAACGGTCAGAAAGTGCAGTGTCTGTATCCAGGAAGCCGTCTCAAATCATGAACCTTTGATACCAATCAACTTTCCTACACGACCGTGGCAAAAGATTGGAATGGATTTGTTCAAGTTCGAGAATAAGTGGTATCTAGTCGTCATTGACTATTATTCTCGCTTTCCTGAAATGGTTCAGCTGGATCGGCTCACAGCCAGTGTGGTGGTGCGTAGTTGCAAATCCATATTTGCCCGACATGGAGTACCAGAAACTGTTGTAAGCGATAATGGGACGCAATTTGGAGCTGCTCGTGAATTTGCAAATTTCGCAAGGCAGTACGGATTCACACATGTCACTTCAAGTCCTCGATTCCCGCAGAGCAATGGGATGGCAGAAGCAGGTGTGAAAATTGCTAAGTTGATCCTCAAGAAAAATCAAGACCCATCGCTTGGACTCCTGGAGTATCGATCGACCCCTTTGGAGAACGGTTACAGCCCTGCTGAGCTTCTCATGGGACGTAAACTCCGAACGACCTTGCCAATTGCACCAGAGAATCTTAATCCAAAGTTGGTGGACTCTCAGACCCTGAAAAGAAAGGAGGGGAAAAGGAGAAAGGATATGAAATCCAGATATGATCGACGCTGCGGAGCTACGGACATGGAGGAGCTATCCGAAGGTGACACGGTTTGGATTACAGATATGCGAACCTGGGGGATTGTAAAGAAGAAAGCATCGACACCAAGGTCGTATATGGTTGATACTCCAGTTGGGACTTTACGTCGAAACAGGTTCCATCTACGAAAAGGAGTTACAGTGCAATATCCAGCCGACCCATCGACGCCGACCTTTTCGGGGGAGGAACTGGTTGAAAATGAAAAGACCCCAGTTGTGGATTATCCCTCTAACGACTCAGAAGACGGCCAGATAAGAACCCGGAGTGGACGAATTGTTAAACCTGTGGATCGCCTTCATTATTAATTATATTATGCATTTAAAGTTTGTAATGTATATATATATATTTCAAGTCTTAAAAAGGGGGATGTGCTGAGAAGATGTAAGAAAACATCTACCTTTGTTTCCCCACGTGACGCAGCGGAGCGTGACCTCGGCTGCACGGGTGAGTCAGTTGTTGTTTGGCTCTCTGTATAGATGGACATTAAAACAGTTTTTAATAGGTAAAATTTTCTTTTTTGGCGGTAAACCCTACTATATAGTGTATATAGGGAATAGAAATTTTCATTTCAAATTTCAATAGTATAAAAAATGAAGAAACGTTCTCTAATGGAAATTATTTTGTCTTGCATATAAATTCTACCTTTGTTTCATATTACATGCAGTATTTAGTCATAATAAATCTCATATGCATTTCAATTTTATCATTTTGTATTTTTTTTACTTTACACCAAACTAAACAGTCAAAAACTTATTATTTTTTTTTGTTGGTAAAATTTCTTCGGTTGAAACTTGTGTAGATCAGTGTTTGTGTAATAGCCGTGGCGAATTTAAAAAAAAAATTCTTTGTGAGTTTAGTATATCACTTAATGGTCAATATTAGATACATCCATTTGAACAAACATCCGATCTAACATTTGGCGCCTGCCGCGGGGCCCGAATTATGTATATAATTTTCTTCTATTATATTCTAAATTATATACATAGTGAAACGCCATTAGGGCAAAGTAGAACGCGGCCTCTGAGATAAGAAATCATGTCTCTACCTATTTTTGAAAAATACGTTAGGCTTACTACATGTGTTATCTAAACCTTTTCAACTTTAACACGTCACGTGTTATTTCAAAGATATTTAATATCTAGCATATGTGTGTATGAAAAACTCATGTCTCTACCTATTTTTGAAAAATACTTAGACCTAGTGTGTGTGTTATCTTAACCTTTTTTAACTCCACGTGTTATTTAAAGATTTTAATATCTAGTGTGTTTATGTATTTACTTTGTGAATTTTAGTGTATTCCAAGTATTAGAGGAAATGATTAGGCTTATTGTATTCGCTAATTTTCTTTTAACTTTTCTAATTTCAGGTATAAAGGAAATAATTTCTTGCTTTTATATAGTTCTCGAAATATTGGGACGCGAAGTTAGGCCTAGAACTATTTTTTTTCCAAACCTCAGGGCTTCCCACAAAATTCCAAATATAGAGCCCCTAGGGACACATCTGTAAGGGGGGGCCACATATGTAAGGGGGTGGAAATAGAGGTATTTGGGGAAACAACACATGTAAAACACATGTGGTTACTCTAGGCGGGAACAGGCGATGGCCAAAAAGACAGTTGACATCCAGCTTCTGAATCGAAAGGTTGGTTTTTACTACCTCTGCCTCCTCGCATTTGCGGGAGGGTTTCACTCTTAAATATTTCATCTTCTTTTAGCCTTTCTTGCTAGTTTCTTTCAAATTGTATAGGCCATGCGATTTATTTTATTATACCAAAGTATAATATATTTTTTTATTATTTTCAATTATTCTATTCGCCAAAGTGATTTCGCTCGACAAGTCTAAAAGTGTACTGAATTTTTTCGATAATACAATTGTTTATTTCTCTTATTTTCTATTATCTTGAGAATATTCAGCTTTGTTAAGATAAGCATAAATTTTGGAGCCTTTTTGCTATTTTCTTTTAAATTGTATAAGCCATGCGATTTATTTTATTATACCAAAGTATAATATTTTTTTAATATTTTCAATTGTTTTTATTCGCCAAAGTAATTTCGCTCGACAACTTACCGAATTTTTTTCGATAATACAATTGTTTATTTCCTCTTATTTTTTCTATTATCTTGAGAATATTTAGTTTTTTTTTGTTAAGATGAGCGCATTTTATTTTATTCGCCTGAATGATTTTATTAAGGTATATCCAAGCATATTTTTATTTTCTTATTTTTTTTTTATTATACAGATATGATAATATGGTAAAATTTCTTTTACTTCCTGAAAGTGTTTGATTTCGTCACCTTCCCATTTATGTATTTATTTAAGTAACCCAGGTTCCTGGAGCGTACAGAGGTCATCTTTCCATCCCGTTATGGTGAAATTTACAATATAGATATTTACGTGACGGTATAGCCACGATAAAATTCCAAGATGGCGACCGATGGGACGCGTCCGACGCCCGACTTTCAATTCATGTTACACCCAATTTTATGATTCATAGTTGTCTTTATTTGGTCTTACTTACCCATGAACCTCTACCTTAGTTTATTTGAAATTGTAATCCACTTATTTCTTTTATGTAATGGTTTGGTAAATATGTCCAGTCATACTCATTAAGCAATACAGCAGCATTTAGATAAGTTTATTTTTTATTTTTTTTTAAATTTTTATTATACGGATAAGATAATATAGTAAATTTTTTTGCTTCTTTAAAGTGTTGAATTTCGTCATCTTTCCATCCCGTTATGGTGCAATTTACAATATAGTTGTTTACGTGACGGTACAGCTACGGTAAAATTCCAAGATGGCGGCCTATGGGACGCGCTTGACGCTCGACTTTCAATTCATGTTACTTCCAATTTTATGATTCATTATTGGATTTATATTTAGTCTTACTTACCCATGAACCTTCTACCTTAGTTTATTTGAAATTGTAATTCACTTATTTCTTTTATGTAATGGTTTAGTAAAATATGTCCAGTCATACTCATTAAGCAATACAGCAGCATTTAGACAAGTTTATTTTTATATATATATATATATTTTTTTTATTATACGGATAAGATAATATAGTAAATTTTTTTTTGCTTCTTTGAAGTGTTGAATTTCGTCATCTTTCCATCCCGTTATGGTGCAATTTACAATATAGTTGTTTACGTGACGGTATAGCCACGGTAAAATTCCAAGATGGCGGCCTATGGGACGCGCTTGACGCTCGACTTTCAATTCATGTTACTTCCAATTTTATGTGTAAGGTTGAAGCGTAGCTATCATATTTAAGCGAAATTTCAATAGTATAATATACCAAATATATACAAGGTATGTCCCATAAGTTCCCGGACTGGGTCCATAAAAAAATAAATAAATGAAAAATGTAAATAAATTTGACTTTTTATTATAGAAAAAATATCTGCTACACGGTGGTACCAATATCGAGGCGGTACTTGCGCGCGCGCCAAGGTTATTCTAATTTATTTAAAGGTCACACCTAGCGCTGCGGCGATTTTACGATGGAACAAAAATTGAAGCAGAGGATTTGCATAGAATTTTGTGTGAAACTTCAAATATCAGCAACCGAAACGTTTGAAATGCTTAATAAAGCATTCCCCAATGACGCCCCAAAGAGAACAACTGTTTTTTAATAGCATTCTAGATTTAAAGCTGGCAGAATTTCCATTGAAGATGATCCTCGTCAAGGACGCCCAAAATTTCAAAGGACTGATGAAAATGTGCAAAAAATCACCGATTTGATAAAAGAAAATCCTCGAACCACTTTGCTGGAGCTAGAGCAAGACGCAGGCATCTCTAAAACAACGATTGGAAGGATCGTAACCGAAGATTTGAAGCTCAAAAAGACTCCTGCAAAATTCATCCCAAGATTCCTCACCAATGAGCAAAAACTGTGTCGGCTTGCAACCTGTGAGGACATGATGGAAATGACAAGAACGGATCCAGAATGGAAAGACAAGATAATCACAGGCGACGAGACATGGGTCTGTGGCTATGACCCTGAAACCAAACCTCAATCTGCCGAGTGGAGAGGTTAGGGTGAGCCTAGACCCAAAAAATCCAGAAACAAGGTGTTGCTGGTCGCTTTTTCGGATAACAAGGGCATTGTTCATCACGAGTATCTTCCTGCAGGCCAAACAGTTATTAAGGAAATGTATTTGGGCATTCTTCGCCGTCTAAGGGAAGCGATTCGAAAAAAAAAAGGCCAGAAAAATGGACTAATGGTGGCTGGATCCTACACCATGACAATGCTCGCCCTCACACAGCGCACTTAATGACTAGCTTTTTGGCGAAAAACGGGACACAAATCCTACTTCAACCACCCTATTTCCCAGACATCGCACCAAATGACTTTTTCCTGTTCCCCAAACTTGAAGCAGTTCTAAAAGGAAGACATTTTGACACCAGGGATGACATAATAGAAAAATCGCCGTTAGCATTGAAGAGCATTCCAAAAGAAGCTTATAAAAACTGTTTCGACAATTGGGAGAAACGATGGCGCTGGTGCGTTGAAGCAAGGGGGGAATACTTTGAAAAGATTTAATAAAAAAATTAAAAAAAAATCTAACCTTTTTTTTTATGGACCCAGTCCGGGAACTTATGGGACATACCTTGTATTTTAAAACATTTGTTAATGTTATTATGAAAGGATATTTTGATGGATTCCAATATGGTTAGTTTATCGGTGCGCAAATCCATGTTTAAAATAAAGGTCTTATTGCCACTTTAGATTAAAGTTATATATAGGGATCAATTAATTTTCGCATCATTTTGAATATTTTTTAAGTTACCTTAGTTTATACAGGAAATACGTTTGTTCAAGTATACAGTTTTTTTTTTAGATGTGACGTATTTTTTTTTCTTCGATAATTTTTTTTCTTGAGTCACCTCTGATTATATATTTCTTTTCGCATGCCATGTATGTGTGTGTCACGCACATCACAGATAATTACTGCGTATAATTTTATCTCTCCCATTTATAATTTATTATTTAGTTACTACCATAAGGACTACCCTATATATTCAATCTGACAACGACTTTTATAGTATGATATTCCATATACAGGATCTGGTGGGGAATGTTTTCTTTCTATGTTCTTTTAAATGAAATTTAGTAAAAATTTGTTTCTTTTCTTTAACTCCAGCCAAAGAACGAAACCATTTTTCTTTATATCCTGCACCCTCTGGAAATTAATAACACTACTTCGGAATGCGAACATAGCAATTTATCAGATACTAGCGGATGTGCCCGGCTTCGCCCGGGTTTTACCCGAGTGAATGTTTGTCTAACGAACATTTGTTAAAACAATTCTCTTTAAACTTATAAAACGTACTCGGCTTCGCCCGGGGTTTTACCCAAGTAAAGGTTTGTCTAGCGAACATTTGTTAAAACAATTCTCTAAAAACTTATTAAAAAATAAAAAAGATATATTTTGATAATTTGAAACTCGTAAATTTGAATCTCTCGTTAAAGTGAACATTTTTTCCCGGCCCCTGTGTGCCTTGTCATCCTGAATTTTGTCTTTCCTAATTTTCTACATTAGAAAATCATAGTTTTATCTAGTGAACATTTTCCCGGTCCCTTGAGAAACACTCGATAAGTTGAATAAAATCAATATTAATTGGTTCCCTCGGTAATTGGAAGTTAAAGGAATAGTATCTTCGCCTTGGAATTGTATCATTATTCTTGTCGCAAATAAATTGCCGTGTCATCCTGAGATAATCTTATTTTTAATAAATAATATTTAAGATAACAAACTTAGTGATAAGAAAACTTGTTATCATCGTCACAATGGGGGCGCTGCTTGCGAGTTAAATCTACAAATCTGCAAATAACTCTAAGGATATTCAAGATATTCATGAAATTATTTTTCAAAAACCTTCCCGGTGATATACCTAATAATATCCCAAAATTTCACGGCGATTGGATGTATGGTTTTTGAATCTATAGAGTACAGACAGACAGACATTCAATTTTATATATATAAGATAATATAAATGAGTTTTAAAAATTGTAAAAAAAAAAATGCATCGGCCGGGAATCGAACCCGGGCCGCCCGCGTGGCAGGCGAGCATTCTACCACTGAACCACCGATGCTAAAAAAATGGCCATATTTAGGTATTCATTCCATTCCGGATTAGTCCGCGTAAAAAAAGTTCTTCAAATGAAAAAAAAAAAAAAAGAAATAGCCGAAAATACTAATCAAAATGCAGCCGAAAAATTTCCTCAGGTTTATAAAAAGCGACATGCAAAATTTGGTACCAATTGGTTCAGTAGTTTTTGAGTTTATCGCGAAACAGACAGACAGACAGAAATTGACTTATATATATGTTATATTAAAATATTTCATTTAAAATTATGTTATATTAAAGTATTATTTTATTTTAAAATTATAAATAAATAGATTCAAATACTCTGTTTAAATTGACCGCCAGAGGTCATGCTTCCCATATAAAATATCGTTGTTGTTGTTCCCCGTTGGTCGGCTCAAAACTTTGTACATTATGTAAATAAGCTTTTCTTTTTTATTCTTACGCCTTAAGCCAGGCGGTACTTTAATCAAATTATGTTCTTATATATTACTTCAGCTCAAATAAAACAATCTCTGATCAAAACCATTTTTATTATTATTATAGCCACGACTGCACCACCATTACCATAATCACCAAGATGATTCAAAACAACAAAAATCTTATCTTTTTTATTTTAAATATAATATTAGTCGACAGGATATTTACCTGTTTATGCCAAAAGCAAAATTTTTCGAATTCAATTATGCAAATTCTCCAATCAAAAATAAGTCATTTCAAATAAATATAGCTCATTTCAACCAAGAATAACCTACCTCAATCAATCATAGTCTCTACAATCAACAATATTTATCCACAATAGCCACTACAATCAAACATACCCATTTTTTACCATATCCAGCAATTTCAAGCAGCCTTCCGCCCAATACCAGCCATCTCCCGGGATCTTCAACTCCAGCCCATCATCCATTTCAAGGTACTTTGTATCTGCCTTTTACATAATTTGCCCCGTTTTAACTTTTTCTCTCTTGTTTACAATAGTTTTCAATCGCTTATTTGCTTATATTTACCCTTTTTGTCAAATTATTTTTCTGTATCAATTTTACCATAGTTGTTTTGACCTTTAAATTTTATCACACCCTTTAATCCTTTTAATCCTTAGTTTTTCTTTGTATAGTTAGCTCCTAAATGCCATAATATACCTCATGCCATTTTTTATCTTCAAATAATTTAAACCATTTACAAATATCATTTTTTAAAATTCTATATGTAAAACAGTCGGCCGGGAGGACAACAACAAAATAACATTACCTATTTCTCACATCTTCAATATTTTTTTAAACTAGTCTTAAACCTTGTTAATCATATTCCCCTATATATTTTTTCGTTAATGACAACAATACCTTATAGTTTCACATTTCTATCTTGTATTTGAAGTTCCCTAGCTTTTGATATTTTGATATTTTTCTTATTTAATCTCATTACTTAATGTTATTATTTCAAAAATTTTCATTTTTACACCAATTGCTTATTTCCTGTGATAATATCCGAAAGCGTACCTAACTAATATGTAGGTTTGGCGATACCAACATATGTAAATTTTAACTTTTGTTTTTGTTCACCTTGATTCTATTTTTTTTCAATGCCCATTCTTTATATATTATTACCATTATTTTTTTACCATGTTCATTCTTTATTTGCACATTTTCCGTTGTACATAATTAAACTTTGCCTTCAACTTATTGCTTTTTTTTTCATAAATGCCTTTTATCATCAAATGTTTTTAGCATTGCCATATATCTATTGCCAATTATTTTTCATATTGTTTTCTATGTTCTTCATATTTTCATTTTATGCTTTTGTAATTATCATTCATTTTATTTGTCTTCCTCATTAATATTATATGTGTATTTTTGTCTATTTCCAATCTATTGGTTCACAATAAACCAATACGATTATGGAACATCTTTTTTTTTCTCTTTAACAATCATCACATTATGCATCACTTTGCCATTTCCAATCTATTGGCTCACAACAAGCCAATATGATCATGGAATATCACCTTTTTATTTCTCACTTTTAATAATCATGCATTTTATTTTTAATCCTCATTAATAATATAGGTGTATCATTTTTCTCATGTTTTTTCCAATCTATTGGTTCACAATAAGCTAATACGATTATGGAACACTTTTCTTTTCTCTCTTTAACAATCATTACTTCATTTTCTACTTTCCTGTCTATTGGCTAACATCTAAAAACCAATATGATAAGTGAATATCACCTCTCACATTATTTTCTTTCTATCATCATTTTATCTTTTTTAAAACTATATTTTTTATCACTTGACTCTTAATTAACTCATATTATTCTCTTCACAGGGGGGAAATGTTATATTAAAATATTTCATTTAAAATTATGTTATATTAAAGTATTATTTTATTTTAAAATTATAATTTAATAGATTCAAATACTCTGTTTAAATTGACCGCCAGAGGTCATGCTTCCCATATAAAATATCGTTGTTGTTGTT
This sequence comes from Cordylochernes scorpioides, assembly GCA_030710605.1. Taxonomy (NCBI): domain Eukaryota; kingdom Metazoa; phylum Arthropoda; class Arachnida; order Pseudoscorpiones; family Chernetidae; genus Cordylochernes; species Cordylochernes scorpioides. The sequence goes on from CP092864.1 coordinate 93,780,406, forward strand.
CCCCGTTGGTCGGCTCAAAACTTTGTACATTATGTAAATAAGCTTTTCTTTTTTATTCTTACGCCTTAAGCCAGGCGGTAATTTAATCAAATTATGTTCTTATATATTACTTCAGCTCAAATAAAACAATATCTGATCAAAACCATTTTTATTATTATTATAGCCACGACTGCACCACCATTACCATAATCACCAAGATGATTCAAAACAACAAAAATCTTATCTTTAACATAAGTCGACAGGATTCGAACCTGTGCGGGAAAATTATTTTAAATATAATATATATATATATAGATATATAGAGATAGAGATATAGAGATAGAGATTTACTCTTCATTGTTGGCTTTTATCTTACATTCATTCTTCATTGTTGGCTTTTTATATTACATTCACTCTTCATTGTTGGCTTTTTATCTTACATTCACTCTGTTGGCTTTTTATATTACATTTACCCTTCATTGTTGGCTTTTTATCTTACATTCACTCTTCATTGTTGGCTTTTTATATTATATTTACTCTTCATTGTTGGCTTTTTATCTTACATTCATTCTTCATTGTTGGCTTTTTATATTACATTTACTCTTCATTGTTGGCTTTTTATCTTACATTCACTCTTCATTGTTGGCTTTTTATCTTACATTCATTCTTCATTGTTGGCTTTTTATATTGCATTCACTCTTCATTGTTGGCTTTTTATCTTACATTCATTCTTCATTGTTGGCTTTTTATATTACATTCACTCTTCATTGTTGGCTTTTTATCTTACATTCACTCTGTTGGCTTTTTATATTACATTTACTCTTCATTGTTGGCTTTTATCTTACATTCACTCTTCATTGTTGGCTTTTTATATTACATTTACTCTTCATTGTTGGTGTTGATTAATAACAAAAAACTAAAAAGAATTTACTAAAAGAGCCTTTATTGCCACACGAACATTAATATAACTACACTGACTATTTACAAAATAAGGATATATATATATACATAAAAATAATCAACATAGCAAAACAAACACTATGCAAAACCTTATTTGCATATCAGGACAATTTTCTAAGCATAACTATTGTTATGCAAAATACCACAATTTTAATTAATGGATATCTAACATACTCCCACCTATGATTTGGGGAAGAAAATCATACAATTAAGACAAGTGATATACGTGTGGTACATAAAAAGGAGTTAAGCATTACAAATTGAGTCTCTGTGGTGGCTTGACCACGCGTCCACATCTAGTTCGCTTAGCCCCACTATGCTCTTCTTTAATTGTAGTATCTTCTTTGGATCGAAGAATTGGATCCCCACTTGACACTTCCAGGGGATAGAGCTTCTGCACAGGGCGTATAAGGGTTCCCAGTTTTGTTCGAACCTTAGCAACCCGAGAATGTCCATCTCTTCCTGGAAACAGTTCCACTATTCTTGCCATAGGCCAGTGGAGTCTCCTCTTTTCTTCCACCTTCCCTATAACCACATCACCCACACTCAGTTTTGGAGTCCTCTCATTGGCCTTCTGGACAAGTTGGCCCAGATATTCACTCCGAAAGCGACTTCTGAGAGCTTCTCGCAGCCTTTGGCAATGCCGATATCTATCTTGAAATTTCTTTGAGTCCAACTTATCAAGATCTGGAACTCCCACATATTTTGAATCATGTAGAAACATGGAGGGTGACAAAGGAATCAAACTGTCAAAGTCCTCGTGTATGTATGTCAGTGGACGACTGTTGATTGTAGCTTCTACATCACATAGGATAGTAGACATCTCTTCATAGTACACTGAAGAATGGCCCAAAATTCGAACAAGGAGATCCTTGATGGAACGAATAAGACGCTCCCACCAACCTCCCCACCATGCAGCAGTAGGAGGTATGAATTTCCAATTTATCTTGTGAAGATCTTGATCTAACACTATCTTCTTCCAGTTTAAAGCCCTGAGAACATTGTTAGCGCCCACAAAATTAGTACCATTATCAGAATAAATGACTGTTGGTCGCCCTCTTCGGGCTATAAATCTTCTCAGAGCTTGTATGAAAGCTTCAGTACTTAATGAGGTCACAAGTTCCAGGTGTATAGCTCTGAAGACGGCACAGGTAAATAGAACAATCCATGCCTTGGTATTGTTCTTGAGGTAAAGTGGACCAGCAAGGTCTACTCCCAGAATTTCAAAGGCTGTGGCATCTCTCACTCTATCAAGAGGTAAGTGTATCGGAATAGTTGTCACAGGTTTTGCTGAAAATCTTCTACACCTGGCACACTGAGAGACGACACTTCGTATGCTGCGCCGGGAATTTAAGATCCAATAATTTTCTCTGAGTTTGGCAGAAAGGATCTGAACTCCTGCATGACAATGTTTCAGATGGAATTCTCTTATCAGGCATGTGACAACATGATGTTTCGTTGGAAGCAAAATTGGGTAACGAAATGAATATTCGTCATCCCTTTCAATAAGCTTGGATTTTATACGGATCAATCCAAAATCATCTCGGATTATCATCAACCCGTTGATCGAATCTCCTCGGCTAGAAAAAACTTGCTGTTGCACAGTTTTCCAAATTCCCTTTTCAGCATCTTCTAATTCTGAAAGCTGTAGACTATGCATACCTGATGGGGACAATTTTTGTGTTTTTCGTATAAACCTCCAGATCCACGCATTTATTCTGACAATCTTCGCAAAATTTGAAAATCTTTCAAACCATGGCACTACTTCAGTTCTGACATGTGTAGTCACCAATACTTGTCTATATATTTCCAAATTGATCAAAGTTCTGTCTGAGTGGAATAATTGCTTTGGCCAGTGATCTTGAGGCTGCTTGAGCCATTCAGGTCCCTCCCACCATCTGGTGCGTTTAAGCTGTAGTACACTACAACCTCTTGAAGGAAGGTCTGCAGGGTTGAGGCTCCCTGGTACATAAAACCATTTGTTCGGACCTGAAGTGTTGCATATCTCTTTGACTCTGTTGTTTACAAAGGTGCCCCACTGTCTGTTTGTCTTGATCCATGAAAGTGCTGTAGTAGAGTCTGTCCAGTAGTACACCGGTTCCGCAGCCAAATTCAAAGACTCAGTTATGTACCTGCTGAGTCTAACTCCCAACATACAAGCAAGAAGTTCCATCCTAGGGATAGTAGTTTTCTTAAGTGGACCTAGCCGGGATTTGGCCATCAAAAGTTGTACTGACACTCCTTTGTTCTCAGGACAACGTAGAAAAGCTGCTGCTGCATATGCACTTTGGCTGGCATCACAAAATATGTGAATGGACCAATGAGCTCTAATTCCATGGCCCACTCTACGTGGAATCTTTATGTCAGCAAGAGTTTCCAACTCACTGTACCACTTCATAAAATTTTCTTGAATGGTTGATGGTAAAGGTTCATCCCAATCAGTTTTGACTGTCCAGGCTTGTTGAATAAGTAGTTTGGCAGGCAACAAGACAGGAGCCAAGAATCCAATTGGGTCAAAGATCTGTTGGGTATGAGACAAGAGGTCTCTCTTGGAAAGTGAGTTTTTTATAACTCCGAACTTTGGGGTCACATTAAGAGTATCTTCTAAAATATTCCATTTCATGCCCAGAACTGAAGCCTCTTCACTCCTTTCTATATCAACACTAGGAGGTAATCTAGAATAGACTTCCTTGATTCGGTGTATAGGTCCGAATTGCCACATTCTGAGATCCATCTTGGCTTTTGCAAATATCTCAGTAGATTTCTCCACCAGATCAACTAATTCTGCCTCGGTATCCACTGAAGTGACACAATTATCAATATACAAACATTCCATCAACTTCTGAGGAAGAGCTACAAATTCAGAAGAGACTCCTTTGAGATGATGCAGGATGACTGCTCCAAGCAAATAGGGGCTACAGGTCACACCAAAGACAACTCGCTTGTGACGGAAAACCTGAATCTGATGATTATTTTTCCACCATAAGAATCTAAGATAGTCTCTATCTTCTTCTTTCACTTCAATTTGCAAAAAGGCTTTTCTAATGTCAGCAATAACTCCAATAGCATTTTCTCTAAACTTCAGTAGGATAGCTGGGATCTGTTCAATAACATTTGGGCCACTTGCCAAGCAATCGTTCAATGAAAGATTCCCCTTGTCCTTACATGATGCGTCAAACACAGGTCTTATCTTGGTGGTGTTGCTATTGGCTTTAACCACTGGGTGATGAGGGAGATAATGACAATTCCTGTTCAAATCTTCTGGAGACACCTTTTCAATAACACCTTCAGCTAGCCATTCTTGGAACACCCTATCATATTCGCTGAAGATACTTTTAGCTCTCAATTTACGGGTTGTGTTGAAAAGTCTTCTCTCTGCAATATGACGATTGGATGGAATTCCTTCTTGGTTCCCCAGCCAAGGTAATCCTACACAAAAGCGTCCATCTTCCTGCTGATGAACAGTATTTAAGAAGTGCTGGTGCACTATCTTATCTTCTTCTAGCTTTGTGAGATTTCCCCTGGGATCTTTTATGCCAATCGTTTCTAAATTCCACAAATAATCAACCGACATATTTCTACTGTGCATGCTGATGACCACCAGTGATGAGCAATCAGACTGCTCATCTTTCTTCGGTGAAGGGCCACAAATTGTCCATCCAAGATGTGTTTCTATAGCTGTTAGTCCATTTTCCAGCTGCTTCACACGTCCCGACAAAAGGCTACCATAAATATCACTGCCGATCAAAAGTTCTATCTTGGGGCTATCTCTTCCAAGATCAGACAGCCAAATTTTAGATCCTTTTAGTTCACTCAACCATGCTCCTTTAGGCGTCCTTGGAATCTCTCCACAAATAATGTCTTGACCCAAGAACTCAAATTCTCTCAGAGTGTCCAATTCAGATTGGTTGCTGAATAATGCGACCTTATATACCTTATGGCATTTTGTTTCTGTTTGTGTACCACCAAACAATGAATGAGCAATATTTGCATTGCCGACGGGCCTCAATTTTACTTCTAGTGCAGTGGATTCCAAAATATAGGACTTCTGAGAACCAGGGTCCAAGAGTGCTCGCACTCTTCTATAGCCATTATTTCCCATAATATTGACCATCAAGGTCATTAATGTTACATCTCTTGTACACTGCTGATTGGCTAAAGCACTCTGCACTACTTCAGAGACATGCGTATTTTCCTTTTGGTTGCAGGGCAAGTCAGGACAAAGAAGAACGTAGTGTCCTTTGGTACAAATATTACATTGAACTGTCCTCTTGCAAGCCTTTGCAAGATGTCCAGGTTTAAGGCATTTAAGACAACACCTCTTTTCATAGATCTTTGCTCTTTTATCCTTGAATGGCATAGATTGAGCAGTGATGCAGTCTTTACTTTGGTGATTCTTCTCACAGAACAAACATCCCATCTCCTTGGCAGAAAATAAACCTGCAGCGGTAGGTACATTTGAATTCTGTTTAAACTTATTTCTAAGTTTCTCTTTTGGGGAAAACCCTTCAAATCCTCTCCTGGCTAGAAGTCTTCTTTCTTCCCCTTCCACTTCTCTTCTAAGAAAGTCCAAAAGATTGTTAAGGCGAGAGCTGGAGTTAGAATTAGAGTCCTTTGATGCCTCACAACTATTCAGCGGTGATCTCTGCCAAGCAACCAACACATCTTCTGGCAAACAAGACTCTATCATAGGGAAAAGCCATGCTGTGTTTTCCTTGGTGTCAACACCCAAAGATTCCAGAGATCTTAGTTGGGTTTCAAGCTTGTCGTATAGCTTAGCCACTGACCGCCTCTCATCTGGTGGAGTCCTGACATTTGCCATCATTAGTTTAAGCAGTTCCCTTACATATATTTCAACAAGCAAAGCTTTCTGTCCATACCTTTGTTTCAAGGCTTGGACCGCTTTGGCATAGTTTTCTGCTGTTTGGGGATAGCTTTCTATGAGCTCTCTGGCTCTAGTGTTTGATTGCATCGACTGCACCAGGTAATGAAACTTGTCTGCATCATGCAGCTCAGTATCCTCATGAATTTTTTCAAATTGTGCCCAAAATGGAAGCCAATTAATCAGTTCTCCATCAAATTTTCTTATTTCGAACTTAGGAAGTTTATAACTTTTGGCCATTGATGACCCATTTGAGCTTCCCAGGGATTTAACATCAATTTTGTTATCCAAATCAATTAATTCTCTTACCCTTCTTTCCAGGGTGATGAAGGTATCCGAATAATGTTCTGCTTCCTCAATTTCACAATTTAAAGTATCTTCTTCTGCATCAGCCAACATCATATGATCCAACATCTTCTGGTCAAGATCCTTCAATTTGCAATCGATGTCCTTTAATTTACTAAATTGGTCCTTGACCACACCCACATCAGTATCAGTTTTTCTTATTTCGGGATCCAAAATATTTACTACTTTAGTAAATCTCGTTCTGGTCACCGAGCGCAACTTCTTGTCACGTTCCATCCTGGCAGGCTCTAAAAACTAAAAAGAATTTACTAAAAGGGCCTTTATTGCCACACGAACATTAATATAACTACACTGACTATTTACAAAATAAGGATATATATATATACATAAAAATAATTAACATAGCAAAACAAACACTATGCAAAACCTTATTTGCATATCAGGACAATTTTCTAAACATAACTATTGTTATGCAAACTACCACAATTTTAATTAATGGATATCTAACAGTTGGCTTTTTATCTTACATTCACTCTTCATTGTTGGCTTTTTATCTTACATTCATTCTTCATTGTTGGCTTTTTATATTACATTCACTCTTCATTGTTGGCTTTTTATCTTACATTCATTCTTCATTGTTGGCTTTTTATATTACATTCACTCTTCATTGTTGGCTTTTTATCTTACATTCACTCTGTTGGCTTTTTATATTACATTTACTCTTCATTGTTGGCTTTTTATCTTACAATCACTCTTCATTGTTGGCTTTTTATCTTACAATCACTCTTCATTGTTGGCTTTTTATATTATATTTACTCTTCATTGTTGGCTTTTTATCTTACATTCATTCTTCATTGTTGGCTTTTTATATTATATTTACTCTTCATTGTTGGCTTTTTATCTTACATCAATTCTTCATTGTTGGCTTTTATATTACATTTACTATTAATTGTTGGCTTTTTATCTTACATTCACTCTTCATTGTTGTCTTTTTATCTTACATTCATTCTTCATTGTTGGCTTTTTATATTACATTCACTCTTCATTGTTGGCTTTTTATCTTACATTCATTATTCATTGTTGGCTTTTTATATTATATTCACTCTTCATTGTTGGCTTTTTATATCATATAGAAAATCATAGTTTTATCTAGTGAACATTTTTTCCCGTGTCACATTGCCGTGTCATCCTGAGATAATCTTACTTTTGATAAATAATATTTAAGATAACAAACTTAGTGATAAGAAAACTTGTTACCATCGTCACAATGGGGGCGCTGCTTGCGAGTTAAATCTACAAATCTGCAAGTAACTCTAAGGATATTCAAGATATTCATGAAATTATTTTTCAAAAGCCTTCCCGGTGATATACCTAATAATATCCCAAAATTTCACGGCGATTGGATGTATGGTTTTTGAATCTATAGAGTACAAACAAACAAACAGACATTCAATTTTATATATATAGATATAATCACAGATAACCCTAGATAAACAGTGATAGAAAACCTTGCACCTTGTGTATGTTTGCACTTGACTGGTTTTTGATAAGCCCTTCCAGGAAACCGTATCTATTCCACCACCTTTCAGACTATTTGGCAGCAGAAGCCTGTAACAAAAAAGAGAAGCTTATAGTATCATAGCAGATCTAAAACTCGTTTCAACATCGGTTTTCGTAGTTTTATGAAACATGGCATTAGACATGGTGACCTGTAGCAAAGACTACATTTCAGGGAGGTCGAGAGTAGATCTTGAAGATTAAGAAAAATATCTTGCGTAGTCCTAAACAATGTATGTCGGAGCATGCAACTTTTGCCTGTAAAATTGTACATTATTTAGTAAGATTTGAAGATACTCACGAAGGTGGACGTGAGGTGGAGAACGACATACAACATAATATCCCGATGGACGCCACCGAGCGTAAGACCACGTGACGTGAACCAATTGAAGAGAGGGTCACTGTGGTGGGATGTGAAGAGAATATTTGAAAATATGCATCAGTTATAAAATACAGAGATGTATCTTATCTAATATCCATCTGCAAGGCTGATGCACCTAATTCGCTCAGAATTTCCAAGATTGACTAACCGACATGCCAAGTTAATCTACGCGAGATATAGTTGTGCCAACATGCACCTACTCAGATGTGTCTAGGCTCGGTTCATCTCTGTCCTACCACGAGAAACCACTGCGACAACCATGTCTTAACGAGATAAATGTTTAGTACCATAACAATATATATATTTTGAACATTCAATTCCGCATTCTAGTGGGACTTCAATAGGAAAGCGTGCTGTGTCAAACCAGGTCAAGTCAATATACACAATATCATCAAAGGCGTGAGAGAAGTTAGCCTACAATCGATAGTAATTTTTGAACCGCCGCGTAGTGAACAAATGTAATCCTAGCAGAACGAATAGAACAGTCTAATACAATGATGTCTCATTTATTTTATTTTAGTTGAAAGAGTTCAGGCTGGACTAAAGAAAGGAACAATACGACAGACCTTGATATATGTAAATTAGAGTGCGCACGAAACTAATATTTCCAATAGAAGCACTCTAGGTATTTTCAGAACAGGGAAATTCTCAGGAACAGGATAGACAAACACTTTTGAAGCAAAAATCCTGGATTCGCATATCTTATATCTTTTAAGTAAATAAGTTGTACCACCTTACAGTAACAAAACAACATTGGTTTTGTAGGCGCCATCCCGACCAGAGAGCCACAGATAAACAGATTATAAACGCACAGAATATAGAATCCGAGCTCCCCAGTAGAAGGAATACCCGGAAGACGACGGTACTCTCTGTTATATTTGTTGTTCACTATTATGATTTTGTTCTAATAAACACTACTAAATTATTTTATTGGATCCTCTCTTTCTTTTTCCCAGTAAGAAACGCCTACGGAAGCCAACAGTTTAGAGATAAGATAACTGTCGAAATTCGTCAGCTTTATGACGTGAAAGAAAGCCGACAAGGTGTAGACTTTGTGATGTGGGCGATAGCCATAGTCACTAATATGAACATTAAGAGTGTATGTATATAGAAAGCTGTATAAGAAACAGTCAGTTCGTAAAATTTTGATATATATTAAATGGGACAGATCAAATTAAGCAGAATCTTTCTTTTATATACTTTTTTTTTTTGAAACTTTGAATTTTGGACCTTTATGTTAATTTTTTTCCCATATCAATGCGTTTGTAAGTGTAGAAATTCGGTCTGGTTTAAAATATGGCAACTAAGTATAACCCATTTGGCATAAATATACAGGTTTAGGGTAAATCATTTTTCTGTTTTCATTAAGATTAAATATAATTAGATTACGTTATTATTTGACCAAGAAGCGACTGGAGAACCAGACGCTCTTGAGTGACCATCGGGATTCTTTCCCGATGACGGGTTTCGAGGAGACTCCAGAGGGATGAAAAAGAGTTGAAAGGTGTGAAGATCGATAGAAAGTAAACGATAGGAATGATGTAAATGATGAAAAAGAGTTGAAAGGTGTTGAAAGGAAGAATGGTAGAAAGGTGTTGAAGGATGTCAAAGGCGACGTAAGATTCACAGATAAATGATGGATATATGAAGGGAATATTGTTCAGCGAAGTTGTAAGACAACTGACCTTTCGTACATATATATCTCTAATTCCCATGATAAAGTTGCCCTATCTCATTTGGTGGGAGACAGTACTAAAGAAGAGTGACTTGTCAAATTCCCAATAACAACAGTGAAGTGTACTGACCAGTCTAGACAGGAATTTAAGACCTTCGAGACAAGCTTATCTCTTAAAAGGGGGAAGACCAGGGGGGAGATAGAATAAGAGGAAATTTTCACCCTTTCAAATAGGAGGGTAGGTCGTTAGCTTTGATAAGAAGTGGCAGGGGAGGGGCGGATTCCTAGAAAGGACTCCTGCGATATCAAAGTGGATTAGCGTAATATCGGGATTCGTTCCCGATGACGGGTTTCGAGAAAACTCCAGAGGGATGAAAAAGAGTTGAAAGGTGTTGAAAGAAAGAGGTGTAAAGAGTTGAAAGAGGTGAAAGGAGATGAGAAGTAGATGGAGGTTGATGGAAAGTTGATAAAGAGTTATAGAGAGACGATAAAAGTTGATAGAAAGACAGTAGGAAGATGATAGGAGAAGGTGTGATTAATGTTTGAAGAGTAGTTGTTGACTCTACTATTGCCTTGATAGGACAATTTTGACCCTTCATCATGTAGTGTTAATAGATAATTTGTTTTAGCCTAGATGCCAATATTTGTAAATAACACAAAATATGCACTGAGAGTTTGTATAGGCTGGTTTGTCTAAAGTTCAGTAACTGTGTGCACTAATCTATATACATAAGTCTATATTAGTTATAATGTTAGGTTATATTAAATAACAAATATGTATTCTCCTTTTTGAGAATCCAGAATTTTCCTTTAAAGAGTTTTCAGTTTCTTTTTTTTAAGCTACAATTTGTTTTAGTGTTAGGATGTGATCTTAAGGAGTTTTCAGTTTTCTTTTTTAGTTACAACTTTGTTTTTTGTGTTAGGAAGTCATTATAAAGAGTTTTCAGTTTTCTTTTTTTTTATGTTTTTCTTTGTTTTTTTTATTAAAGCTACAACCTTGTTTTAGTGGTAGAATGTCTTTGTAAAGAGTTTTTAGTTTTTTTTTAAGCTACAATTGTGTTTTAGTGTTAGAACGTCTTTGTAAAGAGTTTTCAGTTTTTGAATGTCAATGTAAAGAGTTTTCAGTTTTAGAATGTCATTGTAAAGAGTTTTCGGTTTTTAAATGTCATTGTAAGGAGTTTTCAGTTTTTGAATGTCATTTTAAAGAGTTTTCAGTTTTTTGAATGTCATTGTAAAGAGTTTTCAGTTTTTGAATGTCATTGTAAAGAGTTTTCAGTTTTTTTGAATGTCATTGTAAAGAGTTTTCAGTTTTTGAATGTCATTGTAAATAGTTTTCAGTTTTTGAATGTCATTGTAAAGAGTTTTCAGTTTTTGAATGTCATTTTAAAGAGTTTTCAGTTTTTTTGAATGTCATTGTAAAGAGTTTTCAGTTTTTGAATGTCATTGTAAAGAGTTTTCAGTTTTTCTTTCTTTTAAGCTACAACTTTGTTTTTTTTTTGTGTCAGGAAGTCATTATAAAGAGTCTTCAGTTTTCTTTTTTTTTATGTTTTTCTTTTTTTTTTATTAAAGCTACAACCTTGTTTAGTGTTAGAAGGTCATTGTGAAGAGTTTTCAGTTTCTTTCTTTTTTTTAAGGCTACAACTTTGTTCTAGTGTAGAATGTCATTGTAAAGAGTTTTCAGTTTTTCTTTTTTTTATTGAAGCTACAATTCTGTATTAATAGCAGAATGTGATTTAGGACTGAAGTAAGTTCAACAGTTTATTTTATTTTATTTTCTTATTTAAGGTTCTGAACTTTGGTTCAACTTTAAATATAGATAAAGGAACTTAGACGCACTAGATAACTGCTGTGCTTGTAACCAATTCCCTATGGGCAGGCTCGGGACATGCGTTGGGTAAATTGACTCCCTATAATACCTTGTGTCCAGAATGCAGTCCAAGGAGAATTTCTAATGAGAGTGTGTAGGGCAGTTGTGGTCTAAGAGTTGATATGTAGGATAACAAGTGGTCTCTGTTGTTAAACTCCAAAGCGGGTTGGGTATTAAAAGCCCTATGATTCCAAAGGGGAGGTTTAGCTGAAAGGCAGGGAAAGGTAGACGCCAATAACCTTGAACAGGAAGTAAGGTTGGCAAACACTTGGAGATTATCCTATTTGGCAATGAGGTAAATGCTTGAAGTTCAATTCGCTCCAATTTAAGTGCTAGTTTTGAAGATTCATTTTGTTTAGTCACCTAGTGCCAAGACAAGAAGAATTTCAAACCGTTAGATGCACAATTTTAATGATAGGTTAGATTTCAGTATTTGATTGTTGACAATCAATTTTATTAATTTGCTAAGTATAAATATTACATATAGAGTTTTGTATGAGGCATTTATTTGAGTAAACTAGGGCTTTAGTCCCCAATTTGTTTTAATTTGTTATTTATTTGATTTCACATTTTGTCCTGAAGGATTTTGATTGTGATTAGGGTCTATTAATGATGATAATTGAGTACTTGGCTTCTATAGCAGCTTTTAACTTTAGAATGAATGCCCTCAGTGACTGAATTTTGTTTTCTATTTGTATGAATGTGAAGAGGAATAAAGGTTTAGAAGGTTAAAAAAAATTATACTGTTAGACCAAAGGTACATTAGAATAGTGTTAGGGAATTTGATAGGATCGATTTTTTTAAAATTTTGATTTCTTTATTTGTTAGGATCGGTAGCCTCACAGGACTTACAACTCTATTAATAGGAAGATATCCGCTCCTTTTTGTTAGGCCTCCTTTTAAAGGAGCATAAGTATAATTTCTTTTATTTGTGTAATCAATTACTTTATTTCATTATATCAACTTGAATTCTAAGGGTCGTAGATAATGATCATGTCTCGATTCTCAGACTGGAAGATTGCGGGAGGTTATGATCAGACCAGAAAGCCTACAAATCTTTTCCTCAAGAGAGGGAACGGAGAGGTATCAGGTGAACTTTGTGCTAGGTGGGGAATTTAGTTGCCAATGTCGTAAAGCTAGGTGCATAACGACAAACCTCGGATAACCGATCTGACATCGTAGTTTACGACGCTTTAAGCGTGGCTGGGATGAGGGTGATCCAGACGGGAGGTTGGGACAGATTGGCACGTTGGATGCTCTTCTATATATTGCGCAGCTTGGAACCAATCCTCTATGGGCAAACTTGAAACATGCGGTGGGTAAATTGGATTCCCTATAACTCCTTGTTTCTAAGTCAAAGTCCAACGGGGGTTTCTAATGAAAGTTAACAATACGAGCAAATAAGAAACAAGTTACGAATAGACGAGGCGATTCCGTCTACAGATTTTAGGTACCAGTTAGCAAAGTGACAGATGGACTGTCCAGATTCTTTGTGTTTTATATCGCCCCAGGCTAGCAAAAGTTAATCACCTAGTAAAGACTATTGTCTGCCATACGTTTAGTTAGAACGAGTTCAAGCCTAAATACCAATTAGTAAGTAGAATTTTTTCTTTAACGAGAGTAACTCATTCTATTATAAGATAAAATTTAAATTAGTAGGACAACAAAAACGAACTTCAGAGCAGATTGCCAGAACAGGCCAGTATTACAGACTTGAAGAAGGAGGAAATTTTAAGGGAAGATTGAATATCAATTAATTTTTTTTTTTTGGCTGAGAAATAGCCCAGAGCAGTAAGTTTATTTTCTTTTTAGAATAAAGGGTCATATTACAGAGAGATATTATGAACTCAAGTGTGGGAAGATATATCGTAAGGTAGAAGTTAGTCATAGGTTGTTAGTCATCAACATTTATCCTCTTTGAGGTTAACTATATGTATTTTATTAAAGTGAATTTTATTGGTTTAAATATATAAGTACACATTCTATAGATAAGCCAAACAATGGATAATATAGGTTGACAACAGTGTTCAACTAAAGACAAAGAGAAGTAAGGTTGACACCCTAGATAAGGTAAATTTGGAAATAATCTGGTTTAAAGAATTATTAACTACTAAGATTTCTTTTTTTTTTCTATTTTTTTTCCTACCACCATGGTTAAGAGAGGCGGAGAACACGTCGGACAAACACTCTCAGTGACAAGTTAGTAAGAACAAACTTTTAAGTAATATATGTATATTTTGAAATACTCGCGAATGCCCATGACCCTCAGTGCATATTTATTCCTTTGTTATATTATCTACTCAGTAATATACCATTTACCATGTATTATTTTTTAAATGATATTTATGTATATTTATATATAGATAAGGCACAATTTGGATTATAGACGTAAGATATCGGGACCAAATCCAAATGCATAGTGTGTGACATTTCGGTAACAGCGTTGTTACCATCCTCAGGCAAGTGTACTGAATAAATTTAACCACACATATATATATATATATTTTTTGTTTATCATTATATATCCTCTATATCAACGTCATTTTTTCCCTACATATATCATATTGTCGCGGAGATAAATAAAGCAAGGGCAAATTTGGGAATAAAATAATTTATTATAAGGGGTATTTATAGGGGGAGAGAGTTTTGTACAACTTACCCCAAGTTGAAGATTATCCTACTGTCCGCCACCGTCCCGTTTTCCTTATTCACAGATCAGGGGGGGGGGGGATCATGTGGTCCCCCCCGGGGTCCAGGGATGATTGACAGGTGTCCCATCTGGATGGAGCTACTTGACATTTCTCCCTCTTTAGAGAAAACAGCGACCCGCTGATTAGCTTGTCTCAGCCCTTGTTCTGGAAGGAAATCTATCACGGCCTGTGTTCCCTAGCAGAATGGAATGTTGTTCTTCAGGGTCCAGGTAGGGCTTCATCCGAATGACATGGACGATATCCTTGGCTTTCCGTGATCGGGGAGGCGGGTCCACGGGCTCTACTTCATACGTAACTTCTGAAAGCTTCTTGGTCACCTTGTAGGGACCGAAGTATCTCTTCAGTAGCTTTTCTGAGAGCCCTACTTTTCGGATGGGAGTAAAAACCCACACAAGATCATCCTTCTGGTAATAGACTGGAGTATGTTTCTGGTCGTAAAGTCTACGGTCTTTCGCCTGTGATTGTAGAAGGCGTGATCGGGAGAGTTGACGCGCTTCCTCAGCTCTGGTCACAAGTTCTCCAACGTAGTCGTCAGAGATCTCATCTGGTAGGTAAGGTAGAACGGCATCGATGTAGGTCTCGGCCTCGCGGGCGTGGACAAGAAAGAACGGAGTGTAGCCGGTTGCCTCCTGTTTAGCCGTGTTGTAAGCAAAAGTTACGTAGGGTAAAACTTTGTTCCAGTCCTTCTGCTCAACACCTGTGTACATGGACAACATATCTCCCAGAGTTTTGTTGAACCTTTCAGTCAGGCCGTTGGTCTGGGGATGGTAGGCCGTTGTAAATCTGTGCACAATTCCGCACAGAGCATTGATCTCTTTTATTACTTGAGAAATGAAATTTCTTCCGCGATCTGTTATCATTTCTCTAGGAGCTCCATGCTTCAAGATAACATCTTCAACCAGGAACTAAGCTGTTTCGATTGCTCCTCCGTCTGGGATCGCTTTCGTTATGGCATACCTTGTCATATAATTGGTGCACACAATGATCCAACGGTTTCCATCTTTAGAAACTGGAAATCTTCCAAAGAGATCAACCGCGACCTTATAGAATGGCTTTTCTACAGGTGGTATGGATACAAGTTGTCCAGCCGGACGTCGAGGTAATTTCTTCCTTTGTTGACACTCCCGACAATGGCTTACATATTGGCGAACAGTTCTATAAAGGCCAGGCCAATAGAATCGTTTCTTCACTTTGTCATACGTTCGGGCGAAACACAAATGCCCAGCTGTAGGAGCGTCATGTAAATCTGCCATAACTTACGATCTTAAGTGTTTAGGAATCATCATAAGCCAGGGTCTTCCAGTTGTGCTATAGTTTTTCTTGTATAAGATGCCGTCGATAATGCTGAATTCCTTTCTGGTGTAGCCCGAGTTTAAATTATCGATTATTTTAGCTAAATCCGGGTCTTTAGTCTGCTCTATATCGACGTTGGTTAGTGACATCACAGCACTTGGTTGATCGTTCTAAAGCGGGCTCCTTGACAGACAATCGGCATCCTTATGTTTGCGTCCGCTCTTGTAGATAACGGTCACGTCAAATTCTTGCAACTTCAGCGCCCATCTTGCCAAACGGCCAGAAGGATCTTTCTGTCCTACCAACCAACATAGAGAATGATGGTCAGTGACAACCGTGAATGGTCGACCAAACAAATATGGACGGAATTTGCTAATAGATCAGACTACAGCAAGGCATTCTTTTTCTGTTGTAGAATAGTTATGTTCAGCCTTTGTCAAGCTTCTAGATGCATAAGCTATAGGCCGCTCCTTTCCACCTTGTATTTGTAGAAGAACAGCTCCAATACCATGTCCACTTGCATCCGTGTGTAGATGGGTATCAGCGGATTCATCAAAGTGTCCCAAGACAGGCCCTGAAATTAGAGCTGTTTTAAGGACTTCAAACGCTTTCTCTTGAGCTGCATCCCAATAGAATTGTTTTTCAGTCTTCAGTAGGTCATGCAAAGATCTAGCTTTATCAGCAAAGTTTTCAATAAATCTTCGGTAATAGGAACATAATCTAAGAAAGCTTCTCAGTTCAGAGATATTCTTTGGCCTCGGAAATTTAGAGACGGCTTCAACTTTATCTGGATCTGGATGAATTCCATTGGCGTCAACAAGGTGTCCTAAAATCTTTATCCTCCTTGATCCAAAAAGACACTTTTTGTGGTTCAAGCTTAGTCCAGCTTTCTGGATGCACCTTAATACAAGTTGTCGACGACGTAGATGTTCCTCAAAGGTAGGTGCGTAAACTACGATATCGTCCAGGTAGCAAAGGCACATGTTCCATTTAAGACTGCCCAGAACACTATCTATCATCCTTTCAAACGTTGCTGGAGCGTTGCATAGACCGAAGGGCATTACTCGGAATTCATACAGCCCATCTGGAGTGATGAAGGCAGTTTTCTCCTTGTCTTTTTCGTCCACTTCAATCTGCCAATACCCGGACCGAAGATCCATCGTGGAGAAGTAACTAGAGCCAGCTAAACTGTCCAAGGCATCGTCAATGCGTGGCAGCGGGTAAACATCTTTTTTTGTTATCTTATTTAATCGACGATAATCTACGCAGAATCTCCAGGTCCCATCTTTCTTTCGAACTAGAATAACAGGAGATGACCAAGGACTTTCAGAGGGCTTCACGATGTGATTTTCAATCATCTTGTTCACTTCATCTTGAATTAGTCGTCGTTCACTTGGTGCTACTCTATAGGGCCGCTGTTTGATAGGAGAGTTGTCTCCTGTGTTTATCTTGTGCTTCACAGTACTGGTGGGCTTAATAGGAGTTCCCCCAAAGTCAAATATGTCAATAAACTCGTCAAGGCATGAAACAAGCTGTAACCTTTGAATTTCAGACAGCCCTGGATCTAGAGTAAGGTTTATCTTCTGTGACCATTTACGTGACTTTAGCTGCGTTTCTTGTAACTTATCGCTGGATTCGATAAGACTGCAGATATTTCCATTCTCACAACTTTCCATGGTGCACATATTCATTCCTGATGGAATCAGTTGCGGCCAAGACGCTCCATTCGCAACCCAAATGCTACCTCGGCCGTGTCGAAATGTAACCAACGAGTTTGGTATAAGAACTTCCTTTCTTAATAATAAGTCCTTAGAAGTTGAGACTAAAACATCTCTAATACCGCATACTTCTTCGTTTATCACACTGATCTTCTTTATTGATTTAGGCGGGATGACAAAGTCGTCGGAAGCAAACAATCTCTGGTTTTCCTCCTCTCGAGATTCCAGGACGGAGGTTTCCCCGAGATGGAGTTCATTTCTGCCACAATCAATGACGGCTTCGGTGGCCTTGAAGAAGTCCCATCTGAATATGATGTCATGGCTGCATTCCACCATAACAACGAATTCATAGGATATCTTCAGACCATTAACTTCTATGTTCAGGACACATTTTCCTAGGGTCTCTATTAAATTTTTATTTGCGGCTTTAAGAATGGGACCTGGTTCTTTGAAGAGAGGTGTCTTTAGTTCGCGTCGAAATTTGTCTGAAATAACAGAAAAGTCTGCTCCTGAATCTACCAATGCTTTAATTTTGCGTCCATTTATTTCGGCCATAACAAAATTTTCTTTTAATTTAGCGGCGATATACCTTGGAGGATTTTCCTCAATGGCGACCTCACCCCCGGTAGAAGCCGCTCCACCTAGCTTTTCAAATTCTGAGGATTGGGAGAACGGCTGAAACGACGGGCTGGCGACTGGGATTGTCTTCGGGCTGGCGACCTTGCACGGCTTGTATGTGGGGAAGAGCTCCGGTAGAAGTACGTCGAGGTTTGGGGCGTTACGTAGTCGTCGTCGGCGTCATATTTCGGGGGTCGACTCGAAAATCCAACATTTCTTCCTTCTCCGCCATTCCTTGACCTGGCTTCAGCGAAGACCTGCCGTCGTTCCCTACAATAACGGACGACATGTCCGGGTCGTCCGCAGTGGAAGCAGATTGGTTTGTCGTCGTAGGTTCTCCAATGTTCCGTCTTCCTGGGTTGGGTTGGTCGGTCGATATTATAGGGCGTGCGTGGTTGTTGTTGTACCACGTTGATTTGTGCTCTGTTAGGCTGGAGAACACGGCTAACTTCTTCCCTCACAGTCTGTTCCAGGGCGTTCACTTCTCGGAGAGGATTGACCACTTCAGGTGGTGAGAGGACCTTTTGTATTTCTTCTCTAACGATGCGGCGAATTAAGCCGGCCAAGTCGTCTGAGTCGTCAACACATGAAATGGGCATTACGTTTGACAACCTGGCGAATTTCGTACGGCCGATCCTGCGCTGCTTGACGGTTGTCAGATGACGGCAAAACTTCAGGATTTCATCTACCGTCTGTATGTCTTTCGCCACCAATACCTGGTATGTGTCCTCCGAAATTCCCTTTAAAATGTGAGCAACTATCTCACCTTCTTCCATGCGAGTGGTGGCAGGGACTAAGAATCTCCTGGATGTATGACTCGCTCGATTCTTCGGCCTTCTGTGCTCTTGACTTCAGAACTTCCTCGGCGCGTCGAGCAGAATCCTCCTGCAGTCCGAACACACCGCGGAATGCGTCTTCAAAGCTTCTCCACGAGTTGAGTGATTCTTCGTTATTATCAAACCACCTTCCAGCAGTTCCGTTCAAGTAAAAGACGACGTTGGCAAGCTTCATGGTGTCGTCCCATCTGTTGTACTTCGACACTCTCTCGTACTCCTTCAACCACTGTCCAGGGTTTATATTTCCATCTCCAGAAAAGGTAGATGGATCTCGTTGGCGCTGACAAGAGAGGTAGGATCCGCTAACAGTAGGTCTGTGGTCGTCTTCCATTTTTATTCGTTGTGGCAAAAGTTCAATAATTGGTTCACGTCCCCGTAGACGTCGACTTCTTCGAAGTTCCGTCACGTTACCCAGCGTCTCCACCAAAATATGTCGCGGAGATAAATAAAGCAAGGGCAAATTTGGGAATAAAATAATTTATTATAAGGGGTATTTATAGGGGGAGAGAGTTTTGTACAACTTACCCCAAGTTGAAGATTATCCTACTGTCCGCCACCGTCCCGTTTTCCTTATTTACAGATCAGGGGGGGATCATGTGGTCCCCCCGGGGTCCAGGGATGATTGACAGGTGTCCCATCTGGATGGAGCTACTTGACAATATTCATTAATTTTTTGGCATATTTATTCTCCTGATATAGTATTTACTCATTTAATATACCATTTGCAATGTATTTTAATTATATTTATGTATATTTATGTATGGATAAGGCACAGTTTGGATTATAGATTATAAACATAAGATAACGGGACCGAATCCAAATAAATAAATAGAGTGTGACATTTCGGTAACAGCGTTGTTACCATCTTCAGACAAATGTACTGAATGAAAAATTTAACCACAGCATATATATTCATTTGTTTATCATTGTATATCCTATATATCAAGTCATTTCTTTTCTACATATATCATATATTCATTCAAGTTTGTTTCTATATATTTATTCCCCTCGTTTTGTTTACCATATTATTATTATTGTTATTTTGATCGTGTATGCCAATTTAATTTTGCCTTATAAAACCTTGTATAATCATTTTTTTTATTACCACATGTACCTCATCACGTATAGTTAATAAAGAATTTTTTTAGATGTGTTTTAGGAATTGGACATATCTACGTTTACACCCACAATTCCTTGGCGCCCATATGATTATGTTTATCTGGAATGGTCTAAATGTCTATTTGTACAGAACCTGGGTATAGACCACTTCCCCATTTTTCCACCTGTAAGGACTGCAGCAGGGAATGTATGGATTCACCTCACAACTAGACCAAATCCTCCGACATACAGGCAGCGAAAGATGGGCTTAGTATATTGCCCACTAAATGGTAGGATGAAAATCTCCTTTGATGCTACTATAAGATAACTTGTTCTAGGTACCCTGGCCCGTTTGTTTGTTTCCCCTTTGCCTGAGTGTCAGTAATCCTTCCTCGGTATACAATTCCCGATAACGAGTTCATGAAATCCAAAGATACTTTTTTTTAATTTTTATTTTTTTTTTATCCATCACCCGACAACATCATTCATTACATTCTACAATGACGGGTTGTTCAATCATCAAGGGCAACAATACTCTTTCCCTTCCACAATCCTCACCTTTCATATTTCCTGCAGTCAAGAGTCTCCTGCTCGCCAACCAAACTTTTTTTTTTTTTATTTTGATTCAACTAGCTGGCTCAACCTTCCTTGCTGTACATTTCCCAACAACTTGGCGACCAGTTCGAGTTTTTTTTTTTTCTCAATGCTCGGATCATCATTACAACAATCATTTTTACCATTTTATTACTACTTTTTTTTTTTCATTTTCATCCGAGCTCAATCATCATTGGCAACAGAGCAACTCTTGACTCCACTTTTCCCAAGGTTTCCCAAATTTGATTATGGAAAGTCTTGGGAGTTCGGTCAATGAAAACAATACCTCACTTTCACAGGCACGTATTGCATTGCCGAACGATATTGCTAAAATCAACTCAGACTTCGTCTCTTTTTACCACTGCGTCACTCTAAACTTTCAGATATCCATTATAAGTTTACTTGTAACATTTTACTATTCTTGATAAATTCGTTTTCCTTTTTCTCTCTCTCACCATGTGAGACGTCTCAGAAATTATAATTATGAAAAAATAAAAAACAAACCATAATGGCAATTCAATTTATTTACCACTTTTGACTTTTCCGAACATCGTCTAATTTGCGTTTATAGGCATTGCATCACGTGGGGAACACACTAACCTAAATACTTACCATTTTTAAAAACCTTATTCATTTATCAGAACTACATGAATATGTAGTCATATACGACCACACATTTAATACTGGCCACTCTTTCAATCTAGCTTCTCCCACCACCCTATACACTAACATTCCCAGTAAACACCAAAGATTAATCATATAGGCCATTTTATCCATTTCCAAAAACAGTATTAATCGTACTACAAAGTTAAGTGCCAGGAGAAAATTATTTTTTATTAATCGACTACACTAGCTTTCGGGCAGTCACGCCCTTCAACTGGTAATGATACATGATGGCAATAGGCCTTAAATAGGATTCCGTTTTTAAAGAGATATTTTTACATATGAGAAAAAATAATATAGGACGGCTAAAAAAACAATTTAGTTAAAAGATATTTGCAAATCTAAGCTATTATATAATTATTTATGTAACTATGCTAATCCTGTAATGCCGGTTGACAAATAAATGGTAGGATTGTAATTGGCTGAAACATGTGATTATATAATGAAGAGAGACTAGTATTAGGATATCGACTGTTCAACCCGCCATCAACGGCCATATTGGAACTATACTGGGGGAGGGGGGGGGGGGGGGGTTTAACGGTTATTCAAGTTACTACATATATCCTGATATTGTGCAGGTAAATCTATATGTCGGTTAATGCTATTTTTTGATATGGATACTATGGCTTCTATGATCAGTCTTTGGTATTTATTGGAGATGTTATTGTATAATGTGGTGGGTGAAGTTAAATCGAAAGAATGGCCTGTGTCAAGAATATGGTTGTAGATGAGGGACCTGTTGTCTTTGTTATTAACGCACCTGCCATGCTCAGTCATCCTGATGGCCACGGACCTACCAGTCTCACCTATATAGGTTGCACTACAATCGTTGCATGAGATTGTAGTGCAACCTATATAGGTGAGACTGGTAGGTCCGTGGCCATCAGGATGACTGAGCATGGCAGGTGCGTCAATAACAAAGACAACAGGTCCCTCATCTACAACCATATTCTTGACACAGGCCACTCTTTCGATTTAACTTCACCCACCACATTATACAATAACATCTCCAATAAATACCAAAGACTGATCATAGAAGCCATAGTATCCATATCAAAAAATAGCATTAACCGACATATAGATTTACCTGCACAATATCAGGATATATGTAGTAACTTGAATAACCGTTAAACCCCCCCCCCCCTCCCCCAGTATAGTTCCAATATGGCCGCTGATGGCGGGTTGAACAGTCGATATCCTAATACTAGTCTCTCTTCATTATATAATCACATGTTTTAGCCAATTACAAACCTACCATTTATTTGTCAACCGGCATTACAGGATTAGCATAGTTACATAAATAATTATATAATAGCTTAGATTTGCAAATATCTTTTAACTAAATTGTTTTTTTTTAGCCGTCCTATATTATTTTTCTCATATGTAAAAATATCTCTTTAAAACGGAATCCTATTTAAGGCCTATTGCCATCATGTATCATTACCAGTTGAAGGGCGTGACTGCCCGAAAGCTCGTGTAGTCGATTAATAAAAAATCATTTTCTCCTGGCACTTAACTTTGTAGTATTTATATTCCAAGGAGAAAGTTTCTATGTTTAAATAAGTATTAATCGTCATATCGATTTACCTGACCAATATCAAGATATATGTAGTAACTTAAAAAACGGATACCCCCCCCCCCCCGTCTATTGGTCTTGTGTGGCCGCTGATGGCGGGTTGAACAGTTGATATCTGGTAATTTGACTCCGTAATAGTAGCATATGGCCATGAATACGCGTTTTGAGAACTCTTTCGTAGATTTTAGTTTTTTAGCGTAGATTCATGTTACTTTCCCGAATTCATGTTTTACCTTAGCCATTCTGCAATTTGTATCGTTTTTTTAATTCTTTAACATTACACGATTAGCATGCTTACGTAGTGGTTATATATCAGTAATTTAGATATGCAAATTTTAACCTGAATTGCATTTTCGCCGTACTATATACATCACATATGCAAATATACCTCAAATAGATTCCTATATAAAGTCTTTTGTTACCTTAGTTTGCTACCTGTTGAAGGGCGTGACTGCCCGAAAGCTTGTCACACGTTTATCTGAATAAAAATCTTTTCTCCTTAATTTTCATTACTATTTCTTATTCATTTATATTGTTACGATCCTTGATGTGTGGCATCTTATATTTTATAATCATCTCAGATATTTTTGAATATTTCTATAATATTATGATTTTTCATTTTCCATGGCCTACATCTAAGATAATTTAACTTTAAAAATTTTGTTTTAACAGTGACACCTTTCTACCAACTGTTTCTTCTCATATCTTGATCCTTCCAACTCTGCCTTCCATACTTCTGTCGTCTCTTGATCCTTTTCCTTAGGCCTTCTATGCCTTCGTTCTAACCCCACCTCGTCCACCGCAAAGTTCCTGTTCGCCGACTTTTTTTTTGTTGTTGTTATTGATTTGCCCCAGTGGACTATTCCTTCCTCACCATCCCATCCTGATTGTGTGTTCAGGTAAATCCATGGCTTATTTTTGACGTGACAACGTCTTAAATTAGGTTGCGGCTGGGAGTCACTTATGAAAAAGTGTAACGCCCGGTAACGTTACGATGAGTCACCGAACGAGAGTGCTGCGCGCGCAGCTGCGCGCGCAGCGCTAGAGAATTAGGCGCATTGAATCGGCGCATGCTTGTCTCTGTCTTTGTCTTTCTCGAACGTTCTTGGCGTTGGAAAAACAAGAAAGCGTCATAATACAAGTTCACACGTGTGGTTAAAGTATCGTCAGCTGTGTCTGTAGTGAAAATGTGGAGTGCTTAGATTCGTCATTTACAACAACTACAACAATAAAGGTAAATAATTGTACACTGATATTTCATTATCGTAAACTATGATTGATTGATTAATTGTTAGATTGACACAAAAGTTGAGAAACTGAGTTTATAGGTTATGTCATACTATTGATAAATGTTGATAGTGTTAAGTAAATTATTAGTTTAAAATTAATTAATTAATTTATTATTATTTTACAAATTTTAAATAGTTTCAAATTTATTTAGCAAAAATTTGAACCTTCGATCTGAATAAATGTTTTGATTTTCGAATTGATTCTTTAAAATTACAAATATTAAGAAAAAGTGGCAGATATAAGAAAACTTTATTTAAACTGTGTTGAGCACGAATTTTAACATCTAATTTAAGTAAATGTTTTAATTTTCAACTTCATCATTTACAATTACAAATTTAATTTAATTTCAAATTTATTTAGCAAAAATTTGAACCTTCGATCTGAATAAGTGTTTTGATTTTCAAATACCAACGCGGCTGGTGGAGTGGCGATCTATCGTAAATTATCATCGACATCTACGGCGGAAGTGTTCCAAGTTGCGATTACAGACGTAACTTGTGTCATTAAAACCAAGGGTGACATGTGCATGACTGAAGTTACTTGCTTCGCCGCTAATACTAGCTTCAAGTTTATACTCGGTGCTGTATATATTCATCCAGGAGCTAGTATGCAGGATATTGGAATGTTACTATGGCAAGGACTCGGTCCGTACATTCACAACAGCCAGTACGTGCCACCGTTCGTGCAAGTTGATTCTAGTATACCGATTCTTCTGTGTGGTGATTTTAACAAAAACGTAAAGCCTGACAACTCGTTTCTTAATTTCATGAAAAATACGTATAATCTTGATTGCTTATCAAACGTTTCTAAGTCAACTACGTTAAAAGGAACAACTATCGACTTGACTTTCGCAAGACACATTACAGCAGAAACACTTCCTTTCATTTCATATTTCTCCTATCATCGTCCTATCCTCAACAAAATCACTCAAATAGGAATTAGTTAAGTTTAAGTTTACATGTACAATGTTTTAGTAAACAAAATATATTTCTATAGTTAAAATTTGTGCAATTCTTATTTTCATTCAATTCCTTGTTCCTATTGTGCAATTTAATTATATTCATATCAATAAATATTCTACCGTTGTCACGTAAAATCTTCGCCCGTAAAACCGACTTTACAGGCAACCATTGTTTTCTTTTTTAATTATTATTTACACTCGGGTCACCGTCCCAGCATTCTTCATTTCATTATTTTCCCTAAAACCCGGGTTCAATCATTCAATGGCAACAGTCGAACCCTGTTTTCACAATCTACCTCCATACTCTAACCTCTTCAACGGTTCCTGAAACTCCTGCTCGTCAACAATTTTTGAATAACTTATTGCTTAAGTCAATTTTCTTTTATATTTTATATTACTTTTATTATCTCTACTTCTCCTCATTCCTGTATTACATCCCTGAAACTATGTTGTAAATACTAATGGCACCTTAAGTAACAAAAAACTGTAAATAGTATACCTAACTTTCCCAAATATTTACCCACGCTATTATGTGTGTTTACTTTAAATTTATCCTTCCTATGTACTCCATATATATTTTTTTTGTATCTTTATAATATTATATCAGTGTGTAACCACTATACTCCCCTTTATCTTTATTTTTATTCTAGTAACTAATTTTTGTGTCCCAAATTATTTCCCATTTAATAGGTTTGCTAGGTTTTCGCTCCATTTTATTTCACTCCGCTAATCAAACCTTTTTCACTGGGGACACATTCTATCGTAATTTAAACAATGTGATATGTAAGTAATAAAGTATGACGTCTTTTCTAGTCGTCTCAAAGTGACACCAGCTTGCCACGAGACACCTGGGGGATCCAGAGAGGGACAAAAGAAGGGGCGTCCAGATGTTGACAGTTATTTAGGTTACAGTGGATATTTTCGGACAGCGCCGCTGAGTGCTAGGCCATTCTCATCTGACGACGGTCCCCGCGGCTTCAAGCTGGACGCCGAGCTTTCCTCAGTTAATCCTTAACTTTCCCCTGGTCCTGGTGTCACGTGAGACGTACTCGAAGAGCGTCTTTTGATCCTAAACTTTGTCCTTACTGTCCCGTGCGGACTTCCCACTCTGCACGCCTTGCCACTCAACCCAGACTGCTTCCAACTCACTTGTTGTCTTACCCGGGTTTACGACATATATATATATGAAATGTAAATAATAAAGTTTATCTAATAAAAATTAAAATCTTAAATATAACTAAAATTAAGTTGATATTATAGAGTAAGCTTACATGAATTTATATAGTGACAAAACTATATTTAAAACTTGAAATAATAGTAATATTTTAGATCAAGCATGTCATACTCGCGGCCCACAACGAATAAATTTGCGGCCCACCAGACAATATATTTTAATAAACATTTTTTTATAAATTAAAAATAAAATTAATAAAAATTTGTAGAAAATATTAATTATTAACTTTACTTTCTTTTTTCTTATTAGTATTTTTTTAAAATAAACCTACATAAATGTTGCTATAAATATTTAATTACTTGTTTTCTTTTTTTTTTGCGGCCCACATACTCTTATTACTTTTTTATTTGGCCCGTGTTAGGATTTGAGTTTGACATGCTTGATTTATGTCAATCAAGCATGATACAGCAATATTTTCATTATCATTTCTGACTAAAAAATATTGTTGCTCAGTACTTGGTTAATTATAATTTTTCTTGGTTAAAGTGCAACAAAAAAAATTCTTCCAGATTTAACTCTCTGTCCTGTTTAAATTAGAGCGAGATAAGTTACATATTGTGGGCGTGCATAGCCTATAAACATATATATATGTTCCCGGCTTCGCTCGATTTTTACCCGAGTAAAGGTTTGCCTATGCACACATTTGTTAAAACGATTCTAGCAAACATCCAATCCCTACTGAATCTATACTTGTCTATACTATCGATATATATAATTTGAAATTTTTCCCGTTCCCTTGAAAAATACTCGATAAGTTGGATAAAATCAATATTAATTGGTCCACTCGGTAAATTGAAGTTGAAGGAATAGTATCTTGCCACAAACGAAGATTTGTAAATAAATGTATTTAGCGAATGTACCCGGCTTTGCCCGGTTTTTATCCGAGTAAAAGTTTACCTAACGAAATTTGTTAAAACGATTCTAGAAAACATCCAATCCACCTATATATTGATTTATAAACGTATATAAATATAGATATTGTTATATGCGTTTAAATATATTTTTGAAACACATAATTTTTTTTTGAAAACCTTTATTATATTTTAAATAAGATATTGTCACTTTTGTGAATTTGATAATTAATTTTTATTTTCTCAATGAATTATATATATTAATTTAGTAAATTAAATTTAATTGCCATCTATCGTTAAAATTGTACACAAAATAAATTTACTGGCAATGCGTTTCTTTTAAATATCATCAAATATTATCTCTACAGACCTTACTGCAATGATATGAGTTATTGAATGAGAGGGCTTGGCTCATCAGTAGTGAACCCTCTCAGCGGTTTCGCCAAATTAATCTCTAGACCGCTCTACTATTGTATTGGACTGGTTTTGTTATATACCCTGCATTTTCTATGGAAGGCAGCTTAGGGGTGTTTAGTGAACTATGGACATAAGCTTATAGGTCTGTAGAGGTACATATATATAATTTCAAGGTATTGCATCGAGCAAAGCTCTTCCGCAAAACATGTTTTCATAACCAATATATATTTAGTAAATTAAATTTAATTGCCATCTATCGTTAAAATTTTACACAAAATAAATTTACTGGCAATGCGTTTCTTTTAAATATCATCAAATATTATCTCTACAGACCTTACTGCAATGATATGAGTTATTGAATGAGAGGGCTTGGCTCATCAGTAGTGAACCCTCTCAGCGGTTTCGCCAAATTAATCTCTAGACCGCTCTACTATTGTATTGGACTGGTTTTGTTATATACCCTGCATTTTCTATGGAAGGCAGCTTAGGGGTGTTTAGTGAACTATGGACATAAGCTTATAGAGCGGTCTAGAGATTAATTTGGCGAAACCGCTGAGAGGGTTCACTACTGATGAGCCAAGCCCTCTCATTCAATAACTCATATCATTGCAGTAAGGTCTGTAGAGATAATATTTGATGATACTTAAAAGAAACGCATTGCCAGTAAATTTATTTTGTGTAAAATATTAACGATAGATGGCAATTAAATTTAATTTACTAAATATATATTGGTTATGAAAACATATTTTGCGGAAGAGCTTTGCTCGATGCAATACCTTGAAATTATATATATGTACCTCTACAGACCTATAAGCTTATGTCCATAGTTCACTAAACACCCCTAAGCTGCCTTCCATAGAAAATGCAGGGTATATAACAAAACCAGTCCAATACAATAGTAGAGCGGTCTAGAGATTAATTTGGCGAAACCGCTGAGAGGGTTCACTACTGATGAGCCAATCCCTCTCATTCAATAACTCATATCATTGCAGTAAGGTCTGTAGAGATAATATTTGATGATATTTAAAAGAAACGCATTGCCAGTAAATTTATTTTGTGTAAAATATATTAATTTAAAAATTCATTTTTGTTATCATCATCACATACAATGTAAATTTTTCATATAAACAAACGATAATAAAAAACAACAACAAACAATTAAAATAAAGGTGAGTTGAATCAATTTGCTAATCACGAAATAAAAATTATAAAAAAAAAAGATGCAGCCTATTGTAATCAAATCAACGATCGGCCCAGCTGGCGAAAAGGTCAGTATAATCGACACCAACATACTTTTGAAAATTCTTTAAAGATGTGGCATCGAGTACAAAGTAGAAGAAACTCCTTCAACAAATAAACGAACTCGCGAATCCCCATCAGATTCAACACCACGTAGCCATAAGACACCGAGAATGGAAGTTGTCTCACAGCATAATGAAAACGATGTCTCCATGAACGAGGTAACTGAAGTCCCTCAAGAAACGTCCGCAGCTACCCCTTCTCAGGTTAACGAAGAAAACATTGATGAAGATGGTCCTTGGACAAAAGTCATACATGCAAAAAAGCCAAGAATACCACCTGTAATAGCAGAAAATGTAACAGACTGGAAGTTGTTCTGCCAAGAGCTGAAAGACCTGTGCACAGATAAATTCCAATGCACGATCTCAGGAAATAAGCACATTATCAAGGCCAAAAATATTTCAGACTTCAAAAAAATCAGGGAATATGTTCAAAAAAACAACGGCGGCTACTCTTATAGACTCCAAGAAGAAAAAACGCTCAAAGTCGTATTAAAGGGCGTGACAACATCCTACAAGACTGAAGATATAGCGATAGAACTTGCAACAATGGGCTTTACTGAGACCTCTGTGAAGAGACTTCATAGACAATCAACTAAAAGGCCAATGAATTTAGTACTGGTAGAATTACTGAAAAATGAACAAAACAAGAAAATTTACGGAATAACTGAACTTCTCTATCAGAAAATTGCAGTAGAATCTTTCAGAACAACAAACCGTGTGACTCAATGCTTCAACTGCCAGGGTTTTGGGCACGGTCAACTTAACTGCTTCCTGAAACCAAAATGCGTCAAGTGTGCCGAGGAGCACCATTCGAAGGATTGCCCAAGAAAGTCAAGACAACTTCCCCCAAAGTGTGCAAACTGCGAAGAAGCGCACACAGCCAATTACCGCGGATGCCCTAAGTTTCCAAGAGTACATCAGCAACAACCAAGATACCCTGGTCAGTACAAACCTAACAACCCACTTCCGATTTCAAAAAGATCTGAAACACTGCCGAAAATTGTAGAACAACAAAACCAAAGCAATGCTGAGGTTGTGACAAGAAAAACTTCTCGTTCTGAAACTAAGGACCTGTGTGAAAAATTGATGCAAGTAATCAAAACATACCTACAATGAATTGCAAATTACCTTTTAAAATTATTGCTTGGAATTGTAACGGAATCAGATCAAAGAAAGAAGAAATATTGCACTTTTTAGAAGATAACTCAATTGACATTGCTCTGCTCAGTGAAACTCACCTTAAACCCTCAATTGATCTAAAGTTCAGGAACTATCAAACCATTAGAACTGATCGAATTACAGGAAAGGGTGGGGGAACAGCCATCATTATAAAATCCTTTTTTAAATATAAAAATATGCTGATTCATACTTTAAACTTGGAAAATACTTCAATTTTGATAAAACCAGATGGAAAAACCCTCTTGCAAATCACAGCAATTTATAAGAAGCCTGATGCACCATTATTGGAAGAAGATTTGAACCAACTGATAAAACACAACCACTCAATAATCGTTGCAGGAGACTGGAACTCCAAACACCCTCTTTGGGGATCAAGGACTTCAAATAACAGTGGAATCGTGCTGCACAATTTCTCTGAAAGAGAAAGCCTCGACATTGTCGCACCTTCGTCACCCACGCATTACAGTCCACTCGGCAATCCCGATTTCCTAGACTTCGCTGTACTTAAAAACATTCCCTAGACCCCAAAGGCCAGAACCACCGACGATTTATCATCTGACCATCTCACTGTAATCTTTAAATTGAATTGCCCAAAGGATGAATTCACAACCCATCTCAGCCGAGTAACTAATTGGGTTCATTTTCAACAAGATCTAATCTCCACCACGCCCCCCAGACTCCCCTTGAAAACTGAAGTAGACATTGATTCAGCAGTTGGAATTTTAAACGAGAAAATTAATAATAGCTACTCGAAAAACACCATAGTTTCATCTTCCAAATTAATAAAGAACCCAAAAACCAAAGCCTTAATAAGGGAGAAAAATAAAGCTAGAAAAAGATGGCAATCAACCTGGGATCCAGCTCATAGAGCTACTTACCTCAATCTTCAAGGAAAGGTAAATCAAGCCCTTGAAGCAGAGAAATCTGAAAATTGGAATAGTTTTTTAAGCAAACTTGAATCGAGCCCAACAGACTTCTGGAAAAAAACAAAACCCATTAGGAAAAAAACTGACAAAATCACTAGTTTAAATGCAAATGGAAAAACCTTGCTGACCGACAAAGAAATTGGAAATGATCTTTCAGAGCATTTTTCCAAACACTTTTCCAAGCCGGAGGATGAGGTTCCGTCTTACCTAAGAGATAACACTTGCCATCATCCCCAAGAGAATATACTATCAATGACAACGCCAAATGAAGTCAAGGAAGTGATTAAAAACCTAGGTAATCACAAAGCTCCAGGCCACGACAATATTACGCCGCAAATGACTAAAAACCTCCCCATCAAATGGATAGTTTTCCTCGCTGTGATCTTCAAAGCTGCATTACACCTGTGCTACTTCCCGAAGACATAGAAACATGCCATTATCATAACCATTCCAAAAAAATCACCTGTCAAATCACCTGAAGATCTCAGACCAATCAGCCTTCTCTCTACCATCGGTAAGGTATACGAGAGAATCGTTCTTCGCAGATTGCAGTCATACATGGATTCTATTAACTTTATCATTCCTCAACAATTTGGATTCAGAAAAGGACACTCCACAACCCACCAGCTAATCACAGTAATAGACTACATCCAAATAAGAAAGTCCCACAAGGAGGCAGTAGGTGCTGTTTTTCTAGACTTTACCAAAGCCTTTGATAGAGTATGGCATGA
The DNA here is from genome assembly GCA_030710605.1 of Cordylochernes scorpioides. Lineage (NCBI taxonomy): Eukaryota > Metazoa > Arthropoda > Arachnida > Pseudoscorpiones > Chernetidae > Cordylochernes > Cordylochernes scorpioides. Next base: position 93,812,011 of record CP092864.1, read on the forward strand.
TGGCTTGATAGCAAAAATAACAAAAAATCAATTTCCAAGGGATTTTATCAAATTCTTGAAAAACTATCTCCAGGACAGAACCTTTTCAATTAAGCAAGGGAATTATATAACCACGGCAAAACCAACCCAGATTGGAGTCCCTCAAGGCTCTATCCTTGGACCCTACCTATTCAACATCTACATCAACGATTTCCCTCCACATCCAAAATGTCAAATAAAACTTTTCGCAGATGACGCAGCAATTTTATCAAACTCCAAATCAATAGGAATAATAACTACACACAACTCCAAAATTACATAAACAGTATAACCAAATGGTGCAATGATTGGAAATTAGACATCAACCCAAAAAAGTCTCAGGCAATAATTTTTCCTCCACTAGACAATAAAAAATTCAAGCCACAATCCATCCTGAAGGTAACCAGAGCCCTATTAACTGGACTGACAGCGTTAAATATCTTGGAGTTACCTCAGACTCCAAGTTGAAATTCAACATGCATGTCAAAAATGTCATAAAGAAAGCAAAAATCGCAAAAATAACATAATCAAGCCTGTTCAACTATAGAAGCAAATTGACAACAAAACAAAAGTTTACTCTATACAGAAGTTGTATCCTCCCGATAGTAACATACGCACTCCCAATTTGGTGTAAATATATTACAACCACAAACAAAAACAGGATAAACGCATTTATGAGAATCTGCCTTCGGACAAGTATAGGAGCTCCATTCAACCTATCAAACAAGATACTGAAAGAGGACTTGAACCAACCCGATCTAGAAGATACGTACCAAACTTCCGTTAAGAAATTATACCTTCAAATGCAAAATTCTAATAATCCAACCATACAAGATATTCTACAAAATAAAGGAGATATCAATCCCCGATTCCGACGACCCGGCCTTGACACTTAGTCAAGAGCTCATCGCCGAACAGCTGCCCTCCTGCAAGGCCTAGGGGGACCACTTCTACTCCACCAACTCGCCATGTGTAAATAGCCAGGACAAGGTGACTCGCGAGCTGTGCTCGAATGTAACACCTGTAAATTGAGACGAAATAAAAAAAAAAAAACAACAACAATGTAATTTGCAACTTCATTATTATAAAACAACAACAAATTAAATTAACAATGAAAAATATATTTTAACATTACATTTTAACATTTAACACAAAAACGTTACAATATTTTCTTTAAATATATATTAATATTAAAATATCAAGTTTTTTACGTCATTGGAATATTATATTACTGAATTCTCAAATTAAATTTATTATACTTGGAACATATTTTGAGCATTGTTACAATTTATAAATATAGCTAGCGGATGTACCCGGCTTCGCCCGGGTTTTACCCGAGTGAAGGTTTGTCTAACGAACATTTGTTAAAACACTTCTCTATAAACTTATAAAATAATAATACATATATTTTGATAATTTGAAACTCGTGAATTTGAATCTCTCGATAAAGTGAACATTTTTTACCGGTCCCTTGAAAAATACTCGATAAGTTGAATAAAATCAATATTAATTGGTTCCCTCGTTAATTGGAAGTTAAAGGAATAGTATCTTGCCTTGGAATTGTATCATTATTCTTGTCTCAAATAAATTGCCGTGTCATCCTGACAAAATCATCATTTTATTTACTCTCCCAATATATATGTTGTAGATAAATGATAAAACTAACTTTGACTTGTGCGCAATTAATAGGTAGAAAAGATTTAAGATAATAAACTTAGTGAAAATAAAACTTATAGATAAAAAACTTGTTATCATCGTCGCAATGGGGGCGCTGCTTGCGAGTTAAATATACAAATCTGCAAATAACTCTAAGGATATTCAAGATATTCAAGAAATATTTTTCAAAAACCTTCCCGGGGATATACCTAATAATATCCCAACATTTCACGGCGATTGGATGTATGGTTTTTGAATCTATAGAGTACAAACATACAGACAGACAGACATTCAATTTTATATATATATGGTATTTCGGTGATCTGGTTTGTTGTATTGAGTCGTGGGGAAAGATGATGATTGCGCAGTCGTGATGGTGGTGTGTGGCAAAGCACACAAAGACGACTCAAAGGGGAATCCGAGGCATCAGAGAGAGAGAGAACGCAGAGACCAAGTTGCGGCCAGCGGGCCACTTACTAACGATTTGTCTGCTGCTGCTGTCTGCTATCTTGCATCTGCTGAACTGACTACTATTGGCTGCGGGGCAAGCCTTTTTATATGCTAAAGCGTTATGTCATCAGACGTCTGGCGCCGCGGTGTCGGGGCGATTGACCTCATTAGCTGCGGGTAAGCCCTGTTACGTTATTGGACGTCTGGTGCCGCGGTGTAAGGGCGATTGACCTCATTGGCTGCGGGTAAGGCCTGTTACGTCATCGGACGTCTGGTGCCGCGGTGTCGGGGCGATTGACCTCATTGGTTGCGGGTAAGTTGATTTTGGTCTCTACGTTCCCTCTAGATGTACCTCTGTATTTATTTGGACACACAAAAACGATACATACAAAGTTAAATTAATTAAAGGAGGATTAAGTACAATGATTGAAAGCCCAAATTAGAGTGGAGGGTGTAAGAAAAGGTGGTGAGTATTTACACAGGTGTTTATGATTCTTAAATTACCACATATACATAGACTAGACGAATGGCCCGGGCAACGCCCGGGTTTTACCCGAGTGCGTATATATTTTAAAAACGTTTTAATTCAAATACTATTCGTTACAATTATAAATTGGCGCCATGGATGTCACTCTTGTGAAACGTCCCGTTCCAAACTGTGTGTTTTTAAAATGTTTTAATTAAAATACTATTCGTTACAATTATAAATTGGCGCCGTGGATGTCTCTCTTGTGAAACGTCCCGCCCCAAACTGTGTGTGTCTTGAAAATATAAAAATAAAAATGTGAATTTTCATAAAGATTTCATCATGTCGATTTTTTTTTTTTGCATTTCACCTACTAAATCGATAGAGATAATTACATTTGCAACATGAACTTAGGTATATTGACTAAATAGAAAACTGCATAGTAATAAAGATCATTTTTTAAAGGCACCATATCGTTTTTTTTCAATAAAATCGAAACAAAAATTAACGATAAATAACGATAATTGCCTTAAAAAGAAATTGCCTTAAAAAAAGAAACATTCGCGGTGATTTTGTCTTGCATTCGTTTATACAATTATTATATACAAATGACCCGGGCAACGCCCGGGTTTTACCCGATTAAATGCTTTTATTCAAATACTATTCGTTACAATTATAAATTGGCGCCGTGGATGTCATTCTTGTATAATATATAAATGAGTTTTAAAAATTGTAAAAAAAAAATGCATCGGCCGGGAATCGAACCCGGGCCGCCCGCGTGGCAGGCGAGCATTCTACCACTGAACCACCGATGGTTATGAAAAATCCCATCCGTGAGCTTCAAACAGACAAACAGACAGAATAAGGCAAATATATAAGTAGATAGATTATTTCGTTTTTTTTTCTCAATGAATTATGTATATTAATTTAGAAATTCATTTTTGTTATCATCATCACTGGGGGCGCTGTTTGCGAGTTAAATCTACAAATCTGCAAATAACCCTAAGGATATTCAAGAAATTATTATTACCATATTCCCCGAAATCCATCCACATTTCTAGAACACTAGATAAATATGGAATAAAAACCTTTTATAGCAACTCTACCAACTTATCAGATATCTTAAGAAACCCGATTACAAAAAAACAGGCAAACCGAATATATATCAAGCAGAAAAGAGGTAATTTATTCTATAGAATGTAATAATTGTAATGCCAAATATGTGGGAGAGACGGGACGAAAATTACAAAATAGAATCATTGAACACAGAAGAAACATAAACAGAAATGACCCATTATCATTAATAGTACAGCACTCCAAATTAACAGGACATACATTTAACTTAAATGAACCTAAAGTACATTACAACAATATCAATAACAAATATCAAAGAATAATAATTGAAGCAATAGTGTCCAAACAATATAGCAGTATAAATCGCAGAATTGATTTACCAGAAGCATATAATTCAATAGACCTAAATAAAAAATAAGATAAAACAAATTCATTCACAGTATAAGATATCACATGTCTGATGGGATACCTTGCAAGTTGATATGCACGTGTATCGTGGATATGCACGTTGAATTATATATAAATCCTATTTCAAACTAGTTGGATTATTGTTTCATTAATTCCTGTAGAAGGGCGTATGTGCCCGAAAGCTCGTATATATTTGTTCTAATAAAAAAACGCAGCCCTTGATGCTTTGTTTTATTCATTTATAAATCGTACAGAGCTTTTTCAATTGATACCTAAAAATATCCCAAAAATTCACGGCGATTGGATGTATGGTTTTTGAATCCATAGAGTACAGACAGACATTCAATTGTATATATATATAGATAGATAGATAGATATCAACACCTGACCATTTTATTTTTATTATTATTATTTTTATATTTAAATTTTTTCTATTGTTTTTCATATATATATATAAATATATATATTGTTACATCATGATTAATGGCGTATTTCTTTATATATTTTTTTAATATATTTGAAATTTAAATTATATATTTATTTATTTTTATATTCTATGATATTTATTTAAAACAGATTATTTAGATTATCATCATTTGTATTTAGGTACACGTGTGACTTCACTGCTCTCTTTGATGTGAGAAAATGAATAAATTATTCTGGAGGCTACTTAAAGTAGACTTATCTCATTATTCCCTTATATAAATTTGTAGGATGGTTGAAACACGCTCTGGTAAGATGCAAGACCCAGCACAGGAGAGAATCATGACTGGAGAGTCTGCCAAGCCGCAACCTGGTGCAACAATTGGTGGAGATGCACGTGCCGACCCAGTTGTCTTGAACCCCAACATCGACATCCCCAAGTATGATGGAACAGAAGACCCTCGCCCATGGATTGAGTCTCTTGAAGAAATTGGCTTCCTGTACCACTGGGCAGAATATATTATTTCTCGTTATGCAGCCATGAATATGATTGGTAGCGCCAAAACCTGGCTGGACCTACACAAGATAAGTTTTACCAGCTGGGAACATTTCAAGAGCCGCCTAATTCAGGATTTTGCCTCAGACGCCAACAAAGAAGAAATGAAGATGAGGCTAAACAGAATGCAGCAGTGGAATGAACCTGCAATCAGGTTTGCAGAGGATATCCTGGTTCTGTGCAACAAGGTCGACCCCCAAATGGAAGAAGAGACTAAAATAAATTGGGTTATTGGAGGGTTGAAGAAAGAATACTCCTTTGCCCTCTACTTAAACCCTCCTAAGAATACCAACGAACTCCTAAGATTGTGTAAAAAGATGGATTTGTTTGAATATGATTATCAAGAACGTGTAGAAAAGTCAAAGGCTCTACATAATGTACCATGCTCTCCTCGTCCCCATCATCAAGAGCAATGGAAGAACGCTCCGTCGTTCAGAAGACCACACCAGAACACTTTCAAGCCCCAGGTTCCTGCTCCCAGACAATGCCAGGCCAACCCCTCGCCCCAGGTCTCTGCCGCTGGACGACCTGCCTATGCAAATTCAAGTTTCACGCAGAGACAGACCCACCAAAATAAAGTCTACAACAAGAGTCCAGCTACAAACAAAAGCAGGACGGAGGACGGAAGACCTATATGCTTTAAGTGCAATATTCCAGGACACATTGCGCGTTATTGTAGGGTCAAGTTTGTGAGGATCGTAGAAGAGGACCCCTCAGTTTCCCAAGACAAGAGTCAAGAAAATCTTCAAACGGACGAAAGAAAAGAATATATACGGCCTCGCCTCTATGCGGATGTTTGTAATAACACACGAACGAATATTCCTACGCGGAATAGATATTCCGTGTTGGAAGATTTAAACTAAGTGTCGCGCCTGATTCCTTCAATCAAAGCAAGTCGACCATAAATGGAATTAGAAAGTTGGACCCTAGGTACAAAATTAATATTAATGTGGACAAGATAGGGTTATGCGAAGCTTTGATTGATACAGGCGCCGATCTTTCAGTGGTCGACCTAAGAACAGCACTTTTTGCTGGCCGTGAAATAAATAGTCTCACTAAAACGTGTTCAGGACCCGATGGGAAAAAATTAGATATGGTAGGTAGCATTATTTTAGATTTAAAAATTGATGACACTGAATTATCCCACGAATTTGTAGTAATGGACGCGCAGCTACGAACCAGGAGAATTAGTAGCAGTTTGGACACCAATTAGGAAAATAGGAAAGTGTGAGAAACTACTGAGAAAATATTTTGGCCCATATAGAATATTAAAGAAGCTGTCCAACGTAAATTACTTAATTGAACCAAAAAATAATCCTGGCCAAGACCCATTGATTGTCCATGTCTCAAGAATCAAACCATATTTTGTGTGAAAGAATTGATGAGGTCAATCACGAGGACGTGACGACCTCTGGAGAGGGGGAAGTGTTACATCATGATTAAGGGCGTATTTCTTATATTATTTTTAATATATTTGAAATTTAAATTATATATTTATTTATTTTTATATTCTATGATATTTATTTAAAACAGATTATTTAGATTATCATCATTTGTATTTAGGTACACGTGTGACTTCACTGCTCTCTTTGATGTGAGAAAATAAATAAATTATTCTGGAGGCTACTTAAAGTAGACTTATCTCATTATTCCCTTATATAAATTTGTAGGATGGTTGAAACACGCTCTGGTAAGATGCAAGACCCAGCACAGGAGAGAATCATGACTGGAGAGTCTGCCAAGCCGCAACCTAGTGCAACAATATATATATATATATATATACTAGCGGATGTGCCCGGCTTCGCCCGGGTTTTACCCGAGTGAATGTTTGTCTAACGAACATTTGTTAAAACAATTCTCTATAAACTAATAAAACGTACTCGGCTTCGCCCGGGGTTTTACCCGAGTAAAGGTTTGTCTAGCGAACATTTGTTAAAACAATTCTCTAAAAACTTATTTAAAAAAAAAAGATATATTTTGATAATTTGAAACTCGTAAATTTGAATCTCTCGATATATTGTTATCATCGTAACAATGGGGGCGCTGCTTGCGAGTTAAATCTACAAATCTGCAAATAACTCTAAGGATATTCAAGATATTCAGGAAATTATTTTTCAAAAACCTTCCCGGTGATATACCTAATAATATCCCAAAATTTCACGGCGATTGGATGTATAGTTTTTGAATCTATAGAGTGCAGACAAACAGACAGACAGACATTCAATTTTATATATATAGATAGATTCACTCTTCATTGTTGGCTTTTTATCTTACATTCATTCTTCATTGTTGGCTTTTTATATTACATTCACTCTTCATTGTTGGCTTTTTATCTTACATTCATTCTTCATTGTTGGCTTTTTATATTACATTCACTCTTCATTGTTGGCTTTTTATCTTACATTCACTCTGTTGGCTTTTTATATTACATTTACTCTTCATTGTTGGCTTTTTATCTTACATTCATTCTTCATTGTTGGCTTTTTATATTACATTTACTATTCATTGTTGGCTTTTTATCTTACATTCACTCTTCATTGTTGGCTTTTTATCTTACATTCATTCTTCATTGTTGGCTTTTTATATTACATTCACTCTTCATTGTTGGCTTTTTATCTTACATTCATTCTTCATTGTTGGCTTTTTATATTATATTTACTCTTCATTGTTGGATTTTTATCTTACATTCATTCTTCATTGTTGGCTTTTTATATTACATTTATCCGAGTGAAAGTTTGCCTAACGAATATTATATATTATGAAGTATAATAAACAATGTTAAAGATTAGTTTTAATTATTAATCAAGATTGTGTGTGAATATGTGAGAAAGATGTAATATCGTTGTTGTTTTCTTGGCCGACTGTTTTACATATGGTGTTATCTTAAAATTGCTTGTTTTGAATATTTTTTTAGATTGAGTTGAATGAATTGCTGAATTTTTTTTTGTATTTATATATAAATAAAATTAACTCTGTTGATTTTTTTTGTATTTAATCGATAACAGCTAAGTTACGCATGTTAATGTTAGGGAAAAATATTTTGATGTTAAGCAAAACCTGCTCCATCTCGTTTTACATAAATGTTGAAAATTTGGTTGAAATTGATGCATTGTAACGAAAGTTTTTAGTGATGTCCTCTTATGAAATTTGCATTTTATTAATATATATATAATATATAAATATAATATATATATATATATATATATATATATATATAAGAAAAAGGCATCTCCTTATCGTGCAACTGAAAGTTGCTGATGGCAGGCGCCATCTACCGGAATAAATATCAACTATTCTCGTTGATTTTTAATTATTCCAGAATTGGCCAAATACCCATTCTTGATTAATCAAGAAAAGCTAACCACGGACGCGTTTCGGGCTGTTGGCCCTCATCAGCGTGGTGCAAGCTGTACCTCAACGACCAAAAAAAAATTGGTCATTAAGGCATCCTGAAAAATCAAGAAACGGGTAGTTAAGGCCAGAATTGCGTTAGAACGCTACACAATGTGAAAAAATAGTACAAATGTGATATTGTACTGGGATAAGGTGTATAACTTAAGAAAAAGGCATCTCCTTATCGTGCAACTGAAAGTTGCTGATGGCAGGCGCCATCTACCGGAATAAATATCAACTATTCTCGTTGATTTTTAATTATTCCAGAATTGGCCAAATACCCATTCTTGATTAATCAAGAAAAGCTAACCACGGACGCGTTTCGGGCTGTTGGCCCTCATCAGCGTGGTGCAAGCTGTACCTCAACGACCAAAAAAAAAATTGGTCATTAAGGCATCCTGAAAAATCATGAAACGGGTAGTTAAGGCCAGAATTGCGTTAGAACGCTACACAATGTGAAAAAATAGTACAAATGTGATATTGTACTGGGATAAGGTGTATAACTTAAGAAAAAGGCATCTCCTTATCGTGCAACTGAAAGTTGCTGATTCTGGCCTTAACTACCCGTTTCATGATTTTTCAGGATGCCTTAATGACCAATTTTTTTTTTGGTCGTTGAGGTACAGCTTGCACCACGCTGATGAGGGCCAACAGCCCGAAACGCGTCCGTGGTTAGCTTTTCTTGATTAATCAAGAATGGGTATTTGGCCAATTCTGGAATAATTAAAAATCAACGAGAATAGTTGATATTTATTCCGGTAGATGGCGCCTGCCATCAGCAACTTTCAGTTGCACGATAAGGAGATGCCTTTTTCTTAAGTTATACACCTTATCCCAGTACAATATCACATTTGTACTATTTTTTCACATTGTGTAGCGTTCTAACGCAATTCTGGCCTTAACTACCCGTTTCATGATTTTTCAGGATGCCTTAATGACCAATTTTTTTTTTTGGTCGTTGAGGTACAGCTTGCACCACGCTGATGAGGGCCAACAGCCCGAAACGCGTCCGTGGTTAGCTTTTCTTGATTAATCAAGAATGGGTATTTGGCCAATTCTGGAATAATTAAAAATCAACGAGAATAGTTGATATTTATTCCGGTAGATGGCGCCTGCCATCAGCAACTTTCAGTTGCACGATAAGGAGATGCCTTTTTCTTAAGTTATACACCTTATCCCAGTACAATATCACATTTGTACTATTTTTTCACATATATATATATATATATATATATATATATATATATATATATATATATATATATATATTAAAAAACGAAAGAAAAAAATAAAAGATAAAAAGATCAGGTGTTGAAATCAATATTAAAAATGGCATATCCTGACCAGGAGCACATGTGCTTTTCAGAAGGCAGAGCGCCATCTGGTGGAACAGAAATCAACTATTCATTGATTTAACCTGTTCCCTGATATTTGGCCAACCCAATTTCTTGATAAATCAAGAAAAGCCATCCACGAACGCGTTTCGCGCTTTTTGGCGCTCGTCAGCGTGGAGTAGGCTGAACCATTGCGACCAAAAAATAATTTTTGATCCCAATGGCTTCCTGAAAAACCAAGAAATGGGTATTTAAGGCCAAACTTGCGTAAATACGCTTAGCACATTAAAAACGAAAGAAAAAAATAAAAGATAAAAAGATCAGGTGTTGAAATCAATATTAAAAATGGCATATCCTGACCAGGAGCACATGTGCTTTTCAGAAGGCAGAGCGCCATCTGGTGGAACAGAAATCAACTATTCATTGATTTAACCTGTTCCCTGATATTTGGCCAACCCAATTTCTTGATAAATCATTCGTGGATGGCTTTTCTTGATTTATCAAGAAATTGGGTTGGCCAAATATCAGGGAACAGGTTAAATCAATGAATAGTTGATTTCTGTTCCACCAGATGGCGCTCTGCCTTCTGAAAAGCACATGTGCTCCTGGTCAGGATATGCCATTTTTAATATTGATTTCAACACCTGATCTTTTTATCTTTTATTTTTTTCTTTCGTTTTTTAATGTGCTAAGCGTATTTACGCAAGTTTGGCCTTAAATACCCATTTCTTGGTTTTTCAGGAAGCCATTGGGATCAAAAATTATTTTTTGGTCGCAATGGTTCAGCCTACTCCACGCTGACGAGCGCCAAAAAGCGCGAAACGCGTTCGTGGATGGCTTTTCTTGATTTATCAAGAAATTGGGTTGGCCAAATATCAGGGAACAGGTTAAATCAATGAATAGTTGATTTCTGTTCCACCAGATGGCGCTCTGCCTTCTGAAAAGCACATGTTCTCCTGGTCAGGATATGCCATTTTTAATATATATATATATATATGATATCTTGGGACCTCTGGGACCAGTGTAACCTGATGCTAGACGAACCTCGATATCACCTCTACCGTGCAGTCGTGGTGGAAGCCGACACAGCTGGGCCAAAGGTGAAATAAACAAACAGAGATTCCACTAAGAGGCGTGTGAACGTCAAGAAGGAATAGGACGAGGAGGTTTCCGGCAGGAAAGGATTTACCTCTATAGGAGCGGCCTGCGCGGTGGACTGGGACTGAAACAAAGACTGAAACGGAAGACTGAAGACTTTCTAACTAACTGAGGCTTGGGGCCTCCTTTTATAGCCTCGCTGGGTCCAAGCAGGTCGCTGCCCCTTTCTGACGTAAACAGGGGGGGGGGGGGGGAGTTACATCATCCAGGAGGGCCACGACCTCGTAAAAATTGGACTGGGCTCGATAGGCCTACTTTCTTATCCTCACTCAGGCCTGATTAGTTTTAGCCTTAATTTTCTCCTGTTATTCTCCATTCCTTCTATCTGTACAATTGTTATACTTTATTAGAGTCTTACGCGGTACAGATTGATGTTATTTGATGCTTTCTATTTGCAGTAAATGACAAGTTATATACAGTCACGTTGTGGAATATGTGGTAGTAGATATCTGGATTATTTACAACAATTCCATGGTCTTAAATCATCACAGATGGCCCCGGATGTGAGAGGGTTCATATGGAGGGATTTAAGAGAGCGGAATAGGAAGACTGTTATTAAGGAAGTAATTTTTAAAAATTAATTGATATGAGTTGGTATATAACATGGGGTTGATTTCTGTATATCCATAAGAGATAATAAAGTATAAACAACTAATTATAATCATACAAGTAAAAATAAAAATAGGAATAAAATAATTAATAGAGAACATTTAATGATGATAGGTAAAAATATAAATGATTGGATGGGTAAATCATGATCTCTTCGTGATGGGCGTTAGAAAGGGTTGAGGGGTTAGTTGTGATTAGGTTGAGGCAATGTCACCTTGACTCAAGTCCCAAACCATTTAATGTGCTCGGCGCGGAAAACCTAGGCCATGTTTCACATGTAAATTTTAAGGACCGAATAAAATTACAGTACCATAATCGAATAGTAAAATAAGGGTGATTGTTATGGGTTTTATTAATTAGTCGTTAAGACGTACGCATGCAGGATAAATGAGGGCGAAGATCAGTGACCAGAAATCAAAGTTTTTTAATTGGAGTCGTCAGGGGCTTAGCGAGAAAAATAGTAAAATAAAAAAAGATGAGCCAGCGTGTGGCATGAGAGTGCCCTGGAATAAATAAAAAAATACAATTTGCACGTGTCCAAGCCAGAAGTTGGGATAGGTAAATATTGTTAATTACGAAATCAAAGTAGGTCAAGTCTAGCCTGCGAAGGATTGTTAAAAGTTAAAGTGGGATGTTATTTATGGGTATTTATTTAAACGTAACCTTCAAATTGGTTGATTAAGAGGTTATTGAAGATTGCCCTGTTTTTAGATCATGATTTTTAGTTTGATTATAAAAGAATATATAATTGAGATATGAAATTTCGAAATTAAGGCTTTGCATATAGCGTTAAAGGATTTGAAAAATCGAAAATAGAATTGAGCAGTTAAATGCAAAGTAATTGTTCGAAATTCTTGTAGATTTAGATTCTTTGGTATTTATTTAGATTTGAGTTAATAAGAATGAATGAATAAAACACTTTGCAAAGAATAGAGTAGGTTTATTAACCACGGATTTTGATTACAATACAATGCGTCCCAACAATGGGAGGAGATAATGTCAACAAAAACCAACAGTGCCAAATAACAAAAATAAAACTCACAGATTAAAAGGAAATAAATAAATTAATGAAAACCAATGAATAAAACAAATGCAAATAAATGAATAAATGAATATTTACATTTGAATCCAACATACTCCCCCACAACATTGAACTATATTCCAGTTCAAGAGCTCACTCCTTGTAAGGTAGAGGACATATCTTGGTTATTGGTCTCTTCAGAAGGCCTCTAGGAGTACGAAGAAGCACCACTCTGATATGATCATCTTCTCCTGGGAATATCTGGACAATTCTCGCCAGTTTCCATTGTAGTGATTTGTCTTGTTCCTTCAACATAACCAAATCTCCAATGTTGACATCCGGATGTGAAGTCCTCCACTTCCTTCATTCTTGGAGTTGATGTAGATATTCACAGCTCCAACGGTTCCAGAAGTAGTCTCTTTGAGGTTGAATCAGATTCCATCTGGAGCGAAGATTCAAAGTAGATTGATCAGCTTTGGAATATACATCTTGGAATACTGATTTGTTGGAAATGCTTCATTTCTCTTTCAAAAGTATTTCACTTTCTTTGAATAGAAGCAGGTATATCTTCATCCCAGCCAATTTTCAATTTCCATATTTCTTGGAGGAGAAGTTTTAGCACAACTGTGGTAGGGGAAAGCCAGCCACAGGGGTAATAAATTCTGGCTATAGCCGATACAATTTGTCTTTTTGATTTAATATCAGCTGGACCAGATTTACAAGAAATGTTGAGGATATCATAACTTGGATCCCATTGGATTCCAAGAACGTTCACGTTTGATTCCTTTCTATTAAATTCCATCACCTCATCTTTTCCTCTCAATAATAAAGGTAAGTCTTCAATTATAGAAGTTTCATTGGATACCCATTTTCTCAGAACGAATCCACCAGAACCCAATACAGCAATCAATTGTTGCACGAGTCCCTTGGCGTCTTCCACTGTGGGGCATCCAGTCAGAAGGTCATACACGTAGAAATCCTCACGAATAATCTTGGATATCCCTGGATTAGAAACCTGTACCTCATGGGCAATCTGATGTAGAGTTCGAATTGCCAAGTAAGGGGCACATGCAAGGCCATAAGTGACTGTCAACAAGTTATACTCCTGCAATTCTAGATCTTTACAATCTCTCCATAGTATAGTTTGATATTTAATATCGTCTGGATGTAATCTAATTTGCCGATACATCTTTTCAATGTCGGCCACTAAAGCAACAGAGTTCGTGCGGAATTTGAGTAGTATGTTGAATATATTATTTTGAAGGTTTGGACCCCTACATGAAGGAGATCATTCAATGATATTTGGGTGGTAGTCTTGGTGGATGCATCAAATACCACTCGTAACTTAGTTGGCTGTGCCTTTAGAATACAGTGATGAGGAATGTAATATTTTGGTTCAGTCTGTAGAGAACAACTTGCCTGCATATGACCCAATCTTATATATTCATTCATAAATTGTTTATATTGAACATATATATTTTCATTTTGTTCTAACCTTTTCTCTAGGCTAAGAAATCTGCGAATTGCGATGGATTTCGATTGACCTAACCTTTCAGCTGATTCCTTAAATGGAAGCCTTACAATAAACCTTCCCGATTCATCCCTGACTACATTTTTTAAATAATGACTTTCACAATACTTTTCTTCTTTTGTAGGAATTTCTTCTAAAGGAATAGATTTCAATTCCCAGAACCTTTTTATTAAATGTTCAGATTCCAATTCAGAAGAGAAATGTACCAAATTTCTGAATGACTGCCGTTCAGTCACTGAGGTCGGACCATATACGAGCCATCCCAATTTTGAATGGATAGCAGATGGCTCATTTTCATTTCCATTTCTCCTTCCTTCCTGAATGAGGTTGAATACTATATCTGACCCCAAGATTACATCTATTTCTCTAGATTTAAAATAATAAGGATCAGCCAGGATCAATCCCTTCAAATGTGAATAATTTGTTTTATTGACCGTAAAACTAGGAATATTGTTTGTTAACTTGGTAAGAACCAGTGCTGTAGTCTCAAACGATTGATGACCAAAGTGAGAAGAAAACCTGATAAAGACCTCACCCAAGGAAGATTCTACAAATTGATCTCCCAAACCTCCAACTGCTATACGTTTACGTCTTATGGGTATTCCTAGTTTTGCCGCGCACTTTTCAGTGATAAGGCTCCTTTGACTTCCATTATCCAACAGAGCTCTACAAATTTGATCTTCCCCATTTACATCTTGTATATGAATTATAGCTGTAGATGCCAGTATTTGTATAGAACCATTTGCTTCACTCAAACAGCAGGATGTGCTTGTTGAAGGTACATCCGATGGTTGTAATGATTCGGGAGAGGCAAACTGGACACTAGATGATTCCCTTTGTCTTGGAGGACTTGAAACCACATGCAACAAGGAATGATGGTTTTTATTGCAATGGAAACAACGATTTGTGATTTTACAATTATCAACAGAATGATTGCCACGCAAACAATTAGAACAAAGTTGGTTATGTTTTACATAACCTATTCTATTTTGAATTGACATTTGTCTGAATTCATTACATTGATTCAGTTTATGCTTCAATTTACATAGTAGACAATTTTTGAAACTCACATTGATGTTGTATGTACTTACCCTTTTATTCAAATATTCTTTTGAGGTAGTGTCCTTCATTGTATTCATTAAAGATTGAGCTTGTTTTTCCAAAAAGGAAATAAACCTTTGATATGAGGGCAGTTCTTGATTATCATAAGACAATTTCAATTGTTGTCTGATGGGAGTATCTAGCTTCTTTTGTAAAAAATGTATTAACATAACATCTACCATTTTATTTCTTTCTAAACCTATAGTCTCTAAATTTCTAAGGGATTCGTTGCAAATATCCAACAACTCATCCATAGCCTTCGAGAGGTAGAGATCTTATATAATTTGATTTTGAATATTTTATCTAATTGAGAGAATATTATCTCTCTTTTATTATCATATCTCTCTATCAAAGTTTTCCAAGCTTGATGATAATTATTTTCAGTGATCGGGAAACCCTTTATTATACGAGCTGCATCACCTTTAATGAAGAATGCAAATATTGCAATTTTTGGATCTCTGAAAGAGTCGTATTTTTATCTATAGTAACCAAAAATAGGTCCTTAAAACTCAACCACTGAGACATCTCACCGGAAAATACAGGCAAATTAAATTTGGGTAATTTAACATTAGATATTACACTTTGCTCCAATTTGACTGGTTGAGAAACGTTCTCTACCTCCAAGATTTCCCCAATTTGAAATACAAAATTTTCATAGAGATTCTTTACACCTATATATTCTTTAAATAGGGTTTCACTTGTTTCCCAAGTATTCGATCTCACTAATTGATAATATGTTTATTTAATGTTTTTAAATAATTCCGTAATATTTGCATGGTAAAGTTTTAATCTACGTATATTTTTCTGTTGACAAATTTCGTCAAACTGACTCGCATATGTATTGAATTCTTTTCAATATAAATTTTGAAATTAGGTATATCTGCATTCGCCTTTTTAGACATGATTTAGATTACTTTACGTATAAAATATTTATCTTTCCTTTTATTCTATTCACCAGCAATCTCTCACTTTTTCTGCCGACACAAGATAATTCAATTTTTACTTACCAAATTATCCGTGGATCCGGCTCGAGGGACCAAAAAGATGTTCGAAATTCTTGTAGATTTAGATTCTTTGGTATTTATTAAGATTTTAGTTAATAAGAATGAATGAATAAAACACTTTGCAAAGAATAGAGTAGTTTTATTAACCACGAATTGGATTACAATACAATGCGTCCCAACAATGGGAGGAGATTATGTCAACAAAAACCAACAGTGCCAAATAACAAAAATAAAACTCGCAGATTAAAAGGAAATAAATAAATTAATGAAAACCAATGAATAAAACAAATGAAATAAATGGATAAATGAATATTCACATTTGAATCCAACAGTAATATTTTTAAAAAAAGGTAAAAATAGTGATGAAATAATACAAAGATTAACACACTATAGCAGTATATAAGGATGTAATAGAAGTGAACATATTAAATGAAAAAAAATGAGCAATAATGTACTCGATAGCATTGAACATGGTAGCGGAAGATGAAACAATGTAAATAACATCTAATTTATAAAGTGAGAGAAAATATAAAATGACAAATGCAAATTAGTGATATAAACATGAAACATAAACTTGAGATTATTAGATATGAAAGATTAAATATAAAGTTGATTATAAAATTGAGTCATAAAGCAAAAGTAAAAAACAATTTGGTAAAGAGGAAAAAGTAACTCATATAGAATGACAATAGCCTAAACTGATTGGTTGAGGTAAAAAAAATTTAAGAGCCAGATAATGATTATATAAAGGATATTAAAATGAAAAAAATAATTTAAAAAATGTTCATCGAGAAAGAAGAGCAACTAAGATTATATATAGAAGTTTGCATATCGGAAAGAATGTAAATTTGCCTTTATGAAATATGTCGAGTTGGATGTCCTCGGTTGCGATAGCTTTGGTCTTGTTGGCATAAGTTGTTCTAACTTATCGAATTTGTTTTATGTTTGTGGGTCACATTGTTTCCAACTGTGAAACTCACTGAGTCCTAATCTTGTCGATTTTTTGTTCCCTGCGCCACGTTTAGGTTAAAACGTGATTCTTCCTAAAGCGGCATTTATATTGTGTGTGCCGGAAACACGGCGATCTATTCTAACCGGTCAAGGGTTGTTTTTTTCTTTAACATATGGGGGTGTGTGTGATTTTTGTAGGTAAAATGTTGTCCTTGGTTCTAAGTGTCGATGTTA
The DNA here is from genome assembly GCA_030710605.1 of Cordylochernes scorpioides. Lineage (NCBI taxonomy): Eukaryota > Metazoa > Arthropoda > Arachnida > Pseudoscorpiones > Chernetidae > Cordylochernes > Cordylochernes scorpioides. The sequence continues at coordinate 93,829,398 of CP092864.1, forward strand.
AGTGGACAAGTTAATTGGCGTTGGGAGAGAGAATCTAGACCTGGTGACTTGGTTTTGGGTTATTAATGAAAGAATAAATATTTTAATTCATTGGGGATCAGTAGGCGGGATTCGTTATTGAATTAATTAGTTATTATGTTTGTGGACTGATTTGTTAGTGAAAGTAGAATGACGTGTCACACAAGTTATTTGTAGCCAAATGGGATATCGGAGTAGATTAATTGGTTAGGAATTAGAAGGTATATAGTAAGAGGCACGCACTAATATTTGATTTAATAGATGGTGAAAATTCATTAGAGTGACACCAGCAGTGGCGATGGGTGTGACAAGAAAATGTCGGCTTGTATCTTTTTCCATCGTCTCTCGAATTTATTATTAGCAATTCCCGGTCGGTGGCGGGGATGTTTATTTAGGTCAGGGGCCCCTTGCGGGGACCATCCTCCTTGGTGGTTGTCTCTCTACCTTTCAATTGGACTGGCTTAAAGTTAGATGTACCAGTGGAAACGCGGTTATTGCCTGGTTTTCTGATGGCTATGGATTAGTGACATTAGTTTTGTCATTCTGTTAAATGTGATCCTTACTTACTAATATTGGAAGATCTCTGCAGTAAGATAAAGAAAAGGGGCTGAGCAAGTCGGGGGTATAAGACGGGATTTCTGAGCGTCAAATATCGTGGGACATAAATGGTTAAATTCTACTAAGTGTACATCAGGTGTTACGCGAGGTGTTTGAATTAGTTGCGGGTGCGCGAGGAATAGGATGTTTTCTGTATAGTATTTAAGTTTGTTCACATGAACTGTATCATCTTCTTTATTTAGGGGTCGATTGGGTCTGTTAATTCGGACTACGTTCGGAGATATTATCTCTATAATTGTAAACGGACCTGTGAAGTATGGTGCCAGTTTTCCCGTATCGGGATGTTTATAATTTTTTACGAGGACTAGGTCACCAATCTCGAAATGCGGGGCTTGATTACCTTTATCATATCTTTGTTTATCCCTTTGACGCTTAAGCTGTGTTCTGCTGAAGGCAAGTTGCCTAGCTTCCTGTGCGTCGGGGAACGGGTTATAATGTTTTTTTTTTGTTCTGGTGGGATGCTATTAAACATCAAAAAGATCGGTGGGAAACCTGTGACGGTGTGCGGGGATTGATTATAGATTTGGACAACTTGCTTAATTAATTTGGTCCAAGATGTCTTCGGGTTTTCGAGATATAGTAACCTTAGATTTCCAGTGATTGTGGCGTTCAATCGTTCTATTAATCCGTTAGCTTGCGGATTGTTACTGGTGGTAAGTAGGGTTTGTATACCTCGAGATAGCAGAAATTTGCGGAATTTTTCGGAGGTGAATGCGGGCGCTCTATCCGAAAGTAGGCGTTTTGATTTGTCGCGTTTGGTGACAAGCGTGATGGGACTGGTTTGGGGCGATACAGAGGTTGTAATTATCCCGTGCTCAAGCATTTGTTCGATTTGTGCTTGTATTTCAAGTTGGTCATTTAGGGGTACTCGATAAGGACGTAAGGCAATTATTACCTTGTCTGAAGTAGTATTGATTTTTACGGGAGGTATTTTAAGCCTAGGGACGTCGTATTTATTGGCGGCGAAAACGGGTGCAAATTGATGCAGTACCTTGTGTAAATTATAGGGACAGTGACCTAGGTTACTTGTGTCCAAAGCTATGCAAGAGGAGGACATAGAGGCGTTGAAAATAGGATCAGGAACATTACAATGAGGCCAAATAAGAGCGTTGGAGTTCACCACGTGTGAGCAACCCGTTCCAGGAGAGGAAGATTTAGTAAATTGGACAGTTGTATTAACCTGTCCATGGGACACGTGTTGCTTGCACGAGGTGAATTTGTACAATGTAGTTGGTAGGGGTATATTATCTTGATACAGGAGTAGCTGAGGACAGTTTATAATTAGTAGAAATCTTTTTATGGAGTTGAGGGATAATATGCCAAAAGGCAAGGGTGTATCTATGATATGGAATTTTAGGTTCTGCGTTATGTTACCTATTTTTAAGTTTAAAAATATATAACCTATGGTGAAAATATTGTTAGCTATGGCGTTAATAGTTAAGTTAAATGGGTGGACAAGTATTTTCTTTTGCAAACTGGTTTCTATTATTTTAAAGGTTTTCCGACTAATTATATCGATAGATGCTCCTGTATCAAGTAGTAGAGGTAGGTGTACATTATTGGACAGTTCAGCTCGAACGAGCAATTGTTCAACGAAAATTAGGTGAGGAGGAACCTACTGTTGTGCTGTCTTGTGGGTCGGGACAGGCCTGGTCTGGTGCCGTGGTTGGAGGATCCTTGGGATAGTTAGAGTTCACTGCTTGCGCTGGGCTCGTGGTTTAGAGATGGTCGGGGAGCCGGTAACATACGCTCGCGTGTTGGTAACTCGGAAGGATGCTTGCAGGAGGTTTGGTGGCTTTCTCAGTCTTTCGGTGTATTGTAGTTGGGCCCGATCTACTTGGGCGTCGTAGTTGGTGAAAAAGCTCTGCGCCTCGTAGGAACCATCGTAGCGCGGTAGCTCCACATCTCGCGATAGTCCGGTCGCCGCGGACAGCTGATGTAGCGTCCTCGCCAAACTCCCTAGGACATCTGATGCCACAGGCGAGGGCGGGGCGTCCTCCTGGCTGGGGGCGACTTCCTGCGTACTACCGAGGGTGTTTTCTATCTTGGGAAAAGTGGTGTTTTCGCCACTTTCATAGTCGGGATCGGACTCCATAAGCTCCTTTGAATCCTCCTCTCTTCCCTGTTCCATCTTTCTGCACAGACAGTGGTCTACTTGCTTACTTGTACCTTGGCGTCCACAATCCTGTCGACTTTTCGGACGGGGGAGTCTGTGATATCTTGGGACCTCTGGGACCAGTGTTACCTGATGCTAGACGAACCTCGATGTCACCTCTACCGTGCAGTCGTGGTGGAAGGCGACACAGCTGGGCCAGAGGTGAAATAAACAAACAGAGATTCCACTAAGAAGCGTCTGAACGTCAAGAAGGAATGGGACGAGGAGGTTTCTGGCAGGAAAGGGTTTACCTCTATAGGAGCGGCCTGCGGATTGGGGCTGAAACAAAGACTCTCTAATTAACTGAGGCTTGGGGCCTCCTTTTATAGCCTCGCTGGGTCCAAGCAGGTCACTGCTATTTTCTGTCGTAAACAGGGGGGGGGGGGGTTACATCATCAAGGAGGGCCACGACCTCGTAAAAATTGGACTGGGCTCGATAGGCCTACTTTCTTATTCTCACTTAGGCCTGATTAGTTTTAGCCTTAATTTTCTCCTGTTAATTTCCATTCCTTCTATCTGCACAGTTGCTATACTTTATTAGAGTCTTACGTGGTACAGATTGATGTTATTTGATTCTTTCTATTTGCAGTAAATAACAAGTTATATACAGTCACGTGGTGAAATATGTGGTAGTAGATATCTGGATTATTTACAACAATTCCATGGTCTTAAATCATCACATATATATATATTTATATGAAAAATAATCGAAAAAATAAATAAAAAGGTCAGGTGTTGATATTAAAGGTAAAAAAAAACCGCATATCTTGACCAGGAGCACATGTGCTCTTTAGATGACAGAGCGCCATCTAGCGGAACAGAAATCAATTAAACATTGATTTAGCCTGTTCCCTGATATTTGGTCAACCCTATTTCTTGATAAATCAAGAAAAGCCACCCACGAAGGCGTTTCGCGCTGTTGACGCTCGTCAGCGTGGAGTACCACTGCGACCAAAAAAGAATTTGGTCCCAGAGGCTTCTTGAGATACCAAGAAATAGGTATTTAAGGCCAAACTTGCGTAAATACGCTCAAATCATGAAAAAATGATAAAAAAATAAAAAGGTCAGGTGTTGATATCAAAAATGAAAAAGGCATATCCTGACCAGGAGCACATGTGCTTTTTAGATGGCGTTTTTCCTTTTTTTTTTTAAATATCAACACCTGACTTTTTATTTTTTATTTTTTTTTCTATTATTAAAGGGTCTGCCAAGTCCACATGCAATCGATGCCACGGCTTCTCTGGCCAAGTCCATTCGGAGTTGGTGGAAGGCGGTATACTAGCCGATTCCTGGCATTCTTGGCACTCGCGAGCTAAATCTTCAATGTTTTTGTCCAAACCTGGCCACCAGAAGTTTCGCCTCGCGATCATTTTCATCTTTACTATTCCCAAATGCATTTCATGCAAATCTTGTAGTATCAAGTTTCTACTCTTTTGAGGAATACTTATACGCTCTCTCCATTGTATACAGCCGAACTTTATACTGAGTTCGTATCGAATTTTAAAATATGGGAATAACGGATCTTCTTTGAACATTCTTGGTTTCTAACATTGGTTCTCACGAATATTTCTCAATACTACCGACAGCATCCTATCCCTACATGTTTCATACGCCACATCCTTAAAGGAGAAAGGCACCTCATTCAATTTCCGTAGCAAAAGAACCTGATCCTCATCCAAAGATTCATCAGATTTTGCTCCCAAAGGCAAACGTGACAAGGCGTCCACATTTCCATTTTCACTGGTTCTATGAAACTCAACTGTATATTTAAAAGTTGCAAGTTTCAACGACCATCTTTTTATTCTAGATGCCGCACATACTGGGATTGGTTTCTGCGATGACAGAATGTGCATTAATAGTCGATTGTTCGTAATCAGCACAAAACTTTTCCCAAAAGGTACTGCCTGAATTTTTCGCACCCATAAATGATGCTCAAAGCTTCCTTTTCTAATTGGGAGTAGCGCTTTTCAGCCTCAGTTAAAGTTCTCGATGCGATAGCTATTGGCCTTTCCACTTTCCTGCCATTTCTATGACTTAATATCACGCCTAGTCCGTAACTCGGGGCGTCACAGCCAAGAACCAGTTCCTTAGTTTCGTCATAATGGGCTAGGACAGACTGTTGTTAGCAAGGACTTGCACCTCTTGAATATTACTCGATGTTCTTTTGTCCATTGCCATCTTGAATTTTTCTTTAACAACGTGTAAAACGATGCTAGGATTTCCGGAATATTCTTTATAAATCGTGAATAATACATGAGTAGGCCGATAAATGATCTCAACTGAGTGGCATTTTTAGGTTCTGGAGCTTCACGCACAGCTTGTATTTTATCCACCAAAGGATTCAGCCCCTCTTTGTCAATTTTATACCCCAAGTATTCAACAACATTCACTGAAAATTTGCACTTATCTTTGTTTAATTTAAGACCCCTCTCTTGAAGTCTTTTGAATACTTGGCCTAAGTTGTTTTCATGATCATCTGAATCTTTTCCTGCTACTAGAATGTCATCAATGTAGCACGCCACTCCTGGCATATCGGCGAACATATTGTCCATTATTCTATGGAACCTATTCGGAGCCACAGTTACTCCATAGGGTAGTCTTTTAAAGGTGAGCAATCCTTTTGTACTATTAATATTCACAACTGTTTGGGCTTTATTTGACAAAATAAGCTGCAGGTACGCTCTTGACAGGTCTAATGTCGAGAACACCGTACTTCTCGATAGTTTTGAGAAAATGTCATCGATTATTGGTAGAGGAATCTATCCAATTCGATGACTTTATTTGCAGTGCATTGGAAATCTCCGCAGATTCTAATATTTCCTTTCCTTTTTAAAACGGGTACTATAGGTGCAGCCCAATTTGCATGCACTATCGGCTCTAAGATTCCTCCATTCACATAAGAATATATTTCAGCCTCTACTTGATTTTTAGCGAAAAGGGTAGGCTTCTTGCTTTGCAAAATACTGGCGCCAAATCATTCCTCATTTAAAAATCTATTGTTACGCCTTTCAACCTAAATCGTTGTTGAATAAGTCTGCGTATTTATCAACCAGAGAATGGACGCCCAAATTAGAACTCAATTTATTCACACTGAGCATTTTGCTTGAATCAATATGCAAATGTTTTAACCATTTTCTGCCTAAGATTATACGGCAATTTTTTCATTCACTACCACCAATCTTAGTTATTTATTTGCTTCTTTAACGAAGACCTTTCGTTCTCCTATCACCTCAATTGGAGTTCCGCAGAAAGATTTCAGCCGTATATTTGTAGGAAAACGTTTCTGGCCCTTTCCGAAAATTTTAAAAATATCCTTGGGCATTAGTGTAACTGGGCTTCCCGTGTCCACAATAAAATCCAAACGGCAACTATCAACTGTAAGGTTTATTTTTGCTTCGGAATTAGTCTGTAGAGAGAGGACATATTCTCCTTGAAGATCTTTATCATTCGATGGTGACTTCCTCGTCCTACACACTCTACTCAGATGACCGACCTTCTTACACTTGAAACAGGTCTTGGTCTTGTGTGGACATGGCAGGTGCTAAGTGCGAGTTCTCGCCACACCGGAAGCACAATTTCCTTTTTGGTGCAGATTTCTTCTGCCCTCTATTTCTATCGAAGCTTTCACTCTTTCTGCTTCCTTCTGGAATGGCAGTCATCTTTGCCACAAGATCATTCTACATTTCCTTGGCATTTTTCTCGGCCAATTCAAATGCCACAGCCACCTAAAATCGTCATCAGAAGTAATTGAATATGCGACGGTGGAGCTAAACAAGCTAAGAAAAATTGACTTTGAACTAGCATTTCAACAGCTTTTTTCACGCTGGAAAAATATGTAGATGAATCAATGCTACTATTTTGAAAAAAAAAAATGTTTAAATTACTATATTATGAATAAATAATTTTAAAAAAAGTTCGGGAACTTTTTGATCATACCTTGTATATAGAACTTTTACACTCATTAATGATACAGCTAAAAAGAAATATAGAAATTAACAACATAAAAAAAACTAATCAATAAAGATTTTCCCATCAAATTGATAGATAGAATGTATGCCGTTATATTTGTCTATACACATATATTTACAATAATTTTAGGCCGTAAAGAGAATAGTCATATGATATTAACAAGGAGAAAGAGAGGGGAAAAAACGAGAAAAGAGAAATGTGTACAAAATAAAAAAACTGTCTGGCAATATGTATAATCAACAATTTACGATAGGCCGTGAATAGAATAGTCATATGATGTTAACAATGAGAAAGAGAGAGAGAAAAAAAAACGAGAAAAAAGAACTGTGTACAAAAGAAAGAAGTGTCTGGCAATATGTACAATAAGCAATATATAAATTATCAGTTTCTTAAAAGATATTTGTTGCGATATAATTCAAATATATCTACAAAAGGTATTGAATTTAATATACATTTCTTTACTGGAAATAAAAATACTTGGATCTGTTACTATTAAATTATTGTCGATTCTATAGACTTGAAAAACTGGACAATCCAGTAAACGATGTATTGAGGTTTGTTCCTTATGTCCGCAAAACAACTCGAGTCTTCAACCGCTTTAATTATTTTTAAAAAGCTTCTGAAATTTCCATGGTTAGAAATTTATTGAGACTTATGAAAGTTTGGCAGGAAATATTTTGGTATGTTGTTAGGGAAGAAGCTTTGAAAAGTTTCATTTGTGTTGTTCTTAAAAGTAGCCATTTTAAATTCAATAAAATCCGTTATTATGCTTGGGACATCAAAATTGTATTTTTGTTTTCCTCTAAAGTTAATTTATTTAATTCGTATTTCATTTCTTTGGATTAAATGAAATCGTTAAACAATGGCATCTTGGCTATGCTATGTATACAATTAAAACTCGTCGTTTTATATGATTGCGTGCACCATAATAGCATTTGATATTGAAATTAATTTAATTTATTCATATTTTTCTTATTTACGAATTTATACTATATATCTGATCAATAAGGAAGCATTGGCCTAAATATTGTTTTGTATAATGTAAGTCTCTTTTGGGTACTCAGACCCCAAGATTTTCCGCAAATTGACAGTAGCAGATTTTTTTTTTTTATATTTTTGCTTTATTTAGTATAATATCTATGTGAGGATTGAAATTAAGTTTTTTCTTTCTAAAATGATTATCAAAAGTGACTTCCAATAATTTAATTTCCTGTACTGGCATAATTATTTTGTTTTTAAACTTTATTGCGAACATGTCTTTATTGTGAAAAGGCAGAATGTTAGTTTTCTCAAGACTGATTTTCAGTTTATTTTTAGTACACCATTGATCGATTTATTCCAAGATCAATTCATTCAAATTCTTAAGAGTATCCTTGTCTTTATTCCAAACTATTATTGTCACATCATCAGCATAACACAGTATTTCAGAATTGGGTCTCTGCATTTTGTTTAATAAATCATTCAGTAATATCAGCCATAGCAATGGAGACAGTGGTCCCCCCCCCGCCCTGTGGACAGCCTTTTGATATTGTTTTATTAACCTTCTTTTCACCATAAGTAAAAATTGTTTTTCTATTATTCAAAAAAGATTGCAATATTTTAATCAAATCAGCGGGTAAATTATCTTGATCTGTTCTTTTAAAAAGAGCTGGCCACCATGCATTGTCAAATGCACCCTCTATATCGATTGCAATTAGCGACACTAAATAATTCTGTCTATGTTCTAATATAACCTCTGTTATTTTTTCCAAACATGTTTTCGTTGATTTCAAAGATAATAAAATTAAATGCTAAGTGCTAAAAACGCTTTTGTTGCCCATTAGGATACACTGCGTGACTCTGAATTTGCAACATCAAGAATGGCCCCACAGTCCAATTCTGTCGCCATTTTACAGGATGTGCAAGACATTCTTGATTCTTCCATATTGACCTGGACCATTATACGCAGATTGGTCGCCGGCGGCCCACACTCATGGCGCCCGTTAAGGATATTGCCATTGACCCAACGGCACAGACACCTCCGTTTGTAATTTTATCGGGATAGCGCCACATGGACAGCGGAATGACACAGAGTGGTAGTTCAAATAAACTGCTTCTGGCGCCGTAGTTGTCATTGGACAGCATTTTGTCTTTAGCTCATCGAGAGATGAGTTTGTCCATTCATTAATGTTATTAACCCAGAGTTTGTTTTTGGCCTTCTCAGGAGAATCCAGGCCTCCGTACTTCGAAATGGAAACCGCTTTAATACCTCTAATACTGTATTGGACGATTCTGCCTATATATGCGAAACTGAAGGAATGAGAGAATCCTATGGTGGTATTTAAGAAAAAACGATGGACATATAAATAATTAATTGAAAATATCACAATAATGAAAAAATAAGCTGACGATATTTTTCTTAAAAGTCCAGCAATATTTTTATAGTATTTTTATCGTTGAGGTTAATATCCTTTCTGAATATTAGTAATGTGTGGTCTTAGGCTGCACCTGGAATGAGTACATACAAAAAGACCAAATAAAATAAAAATATTAATATATCACGCATTGATATATTACGCATTTTTAGACTTAGTTATACAAATTTTGATTTGAAATATGTCGACGCAATAAATTATTTAATAATTGTTGGATGCTTGTGGTACAAACACTAGTATATACTTAATAAATAGCATACACACTTTAATAAGACTGTGTATGTGTGAGAATGGTATCTCTCCTATATAGTTAATTCCATAAGAAGAGAGTACCCAGTGCATGGCTGTGTGAAGAAGCTCACACCACTTGCATCCCAGTCCCTGATGGAGATTAAAAAAAACGGATGCTGAGCGGCAGCAAGTTTTGATATCCCTGAACTCTATACTAGCGGATCCAATTACTAGGTGTAGAATGACTTTGCTGCTGGCAAGTTGCGGTAGTGAAGGCTTTGTGTTGGACTGGACAGCAAGTCGTAGACCAAGAATTAGATCCTTCCGTGGGGTTACTATCTAATAAGCTCTCATTTTTTACCTTTATATTAGTTTAATCAAACTCTTTATTTTAAGATGGAGAGTTATCTCTTCTTTATTTGACATCAAATAACGTCAAAAGGGATTTGCTGCTTATAATCCCTTTACGAAAGAACAATGTTTTACGAGAGGACAGACCTCTATTGTATTATTCAATAATACGTTGAATCTTCAATATCCAGCCATCAAATATGGTCATACAGAGGGTGTTCCATTTTTAAAATAACGTTTTTGCAACGTTATAGCTCGCGAAAGAATTGATATTATATTTATTCGAAAGAACAAGCATTGATTCATATTTCATCAAAAAACTATTTTTAAATATTCGAAATGCCTAAAATTATAAGTGATTTAGTAAAAGGTTTCGTTTTCAAACTTTCCGAAGAGAAATACTCGTTTCCCATCCCTGAACACTTTTATTTTTCCGTTTATCATTACTCTTCACAATTCATCCTTTCATACCTCATCCCTAAAGGTTAGAAATAATCGTTATTTCTCTTCAAAATAAATTTTGATTTTTCATTCAAAAGAAACACATGCGGTATAATTTCCAAATGTCGTTTTAAAAATACTCGTTTACCCAAATTATTAAAATTATAAAAGAAAATAATATTGATACTACTAAATCCACAATCAGTCACGTAATAAAGGAAAATAGAGAAAATTTTGATATCTATGAAATTAAGCGAAAATATTCCTTTGAAAAAAGGTGCCTGAAGAAACCTTTAACTCCAACCGAAAGAAAAATAAAGGAAATGGTTGTCAGAGAGAATCCACCTTCTCAAAGAAATATTTATACAATGACCGACGTACCACTTCCAACCGTTAACAGTATTATTAGGAAAAAAATAGGCTTAAAAATAAGTAAAAAGGCGAATGTTCATGTCTTCAAGCCGCACCATATTGAGGAACGAAAACCTGAAGCCGGGCCCTTTATGAAAAGTACCTGGCAGGTAAAAAATGGAAGAATGTTGTTACACTGGACGAGGCATGGGTTTACCTCATTGATAGCAACCAACTCGTGCTATTTACTACGCTAACTCTCAAATAAACACCTTTCAGAACTGGGTCAAGCAATGCAAGGAAAGTTTCCCAAAGGGCTTCATGATCGTTGCAGGTTTCTGCTACAATGGAAGCTTTCAACAAAGAAGGTGAACTCAAATATCAAGATAAATTCGCAAATCTATCAAAGACTTGTCTTAGACCCATTATTCGACAATGAGGTCCCGCTTTTGTATCCAAGTGACTCAAGATCCGTGTGTCTGCACCAAGATAAGCCACGAGTCATACATCACGTTCAACACGTCAATACCTGGACGAAAAGATGGATGAAACCGGCATTTCGTACATCCATTTTAAGCACATCCCTGCAAAATCTCCAGACTTGGCCCCTATATTTTGTTCTTTTGACTTGCTTATAACTGCCCTTAGATCTAGAAAACCAAAGACGCTAGAGGGTCTCTGGAAAGTCTGAGAACGTAACCTTTTACAAAATCACTTATAATTTTAGGCATTTCGAATCTTAAATAATATTTTTTTGATGAAATATAAATCAATGCTTGTTCTTCCGAATAAATATAATATCACGCGAATCGCGCGCTTCTTTCGCGGGCTACAGCGTTGAAAAATCCTTATTTTAAAAATGGAACACACTATAGTCTTAGGTGTGAGGTTAGCAGGAAAGTCAACAGAAAAATCCCGAGGGAGATATCCCTTTAATGTGGTCTCATTCTATCTGAACCCGCAGTCACCAGCGATCAAAGGTCTACAGCAATACACACTCACTTTATACGAAACTACCTGCTAGCATCTACAAGGAACGCCACTCAATGCCGCCGTATACACACGTAATCTTCAGGAGTTTTCAGGATGACTATATTCCAGAGTTTCTCTTTAATGATGAGTGCGCTGATGCAAAGGCTTTTTATCCTCCTGGAATCTTTTGTAGATATAATGGAATAAAGTCCGCCCTAGACTGAGGAGGGCCATTAGCCCGAAACCATGGTCTCTAGGTGGCGCTTCTCAGTTTGCCAAAGCTGGTGTCGTGAATTTGTCACCGACCCGAGGCCGCTAGTTTGCGGTGACGGTCAATAGATGGCGTCAAGCTTTGACGTCAATTTTGAATGAAGAGGTGACCTTTATATATTGTTAAGCTTGTTGGGTTTGTTCAAAATACGTACCGTGGAGTTTTTCCAAGGACGAGGGAAGTGACCGTTTGCATACATTTGTTAGAGGTTCCTGATACAGTATAACCTCGTTAATTATACACATTGATATCCTAGAAAAATGTCCACTAGCAGTGAATGTTATTATGAAATCATCTAACTTTAATTCAACAACAACAACAAACATTATTTATTGAACACTCATCTCATTCAGGATTCTTCCAGATAGGTAAACAGAAGTAAACATAGCAATTATCTACAGAAAGTGGAGATTATGATGACCTTTCTTTCAAGTTGGATCCATCATCTGTGTTGCGCCTATTGTCTGTGCTGTTTTCCAGATTTTGTGAAAAGCTAAGGCATTGGGTTTGCTTTTCACTTCTTTTTCCATTAGAACATATGGCGACTTGTTTTCATAACCAATCTTTTACAGAGAATTTCTCTCTCATCCTTCAGTTACGACTATAAAACGTGTATGGGACAACTTTAATTCAACACTTCCTTTAAATCAACCGAAAGCTCTGATCCCTTGGGATGTCGAATTAAAGAGGTTAGACTGTATCAGATGTATTTTGCCTTAACTCCATAAAAAAAGCTTTATGTACATTTTTAGAAGTAGCTTAATTTTAAGTTAGCTAAAATTACAAAATAAATATGGATCTTGTCTTTTAATACATTTTCATTTTTAAATAATTGCAAATATTGGCTTATAGTAAAAAATTTGGGAAGCGTACATTTGGGAGTCATTGAAACATATCGAACCATTTGTTAAGATAAAACTAAAGATGTGAATATGGGAAGATTAAAATCAAACACTTCCCAATTTAAACACCTTAAAGCGTAATTTTCTCTTTGCCCCTTTTAATTATTCAGACGAGAAACACATTGGAGGAAATGTAGAAACAACGAAAGAGATGTGGAACCAAAGCGATTGCAGACGACTAGGTTATCATCCTTCACCAAAGTTTCGTTTTACGTCAGCGCCGGAAGTTGTCACATGTTGTTTGCCAACTCCGCGACATCAGGTAGGTGACGCTCGGCCTCTCTGGACATCTCACACCACACCTTTTTCAATCCGTTAGTCTCTTAGAATCTATATGTAATAGGACTAGGATTTGTCCTTACATTACCTCCGAGTTTTAATATTGGATTTCACCATTGAGCAATCTACTAACAGAGGATGACATAAGGTACACAGTGTAACTAGAAAGAAGTTCCAGGAGAAAGGAAACGTTCTGTCGAGCATTGTTGTTTCCTCCCGTTGTTTCCTCTTTGTATAAAATTGAAGCCACATTCCTCACTCAAATATTTCATATTTTACCTCTTGGATAATTAGAATATCCTCAATTTAATTTTATCTTCTTTCCTTGGTCAGCAAAGCTGTCCCTTCTTTTACAAATAGTCTTGAATAGCCTTGCTCGTTATATTATTATGAAAACAGACAAAAAGCTCTATTAAAATTTAAATATATATTTTTTCGTTAATAGGTAGAAAAATATCTCTGAAACGCAAGAAAGAGAGAGTAAACAAATTATATTTTAACTTATAAAATATATTTTAGACTATCGAATGACCAGGGCAACGCCCGGGTTTTACCTGAGTGTATTTTTCTCGATTATGTTTGTTTAAAATAAAATACTGTTTTTTAAATAAGTGTTCGTTACAAATAAAATATTATGAGACGGCTTCGCCTGGGATCTCTTCGAATGTTGAATGTTTGTCCTAAGAATAATATGCTTCAACAAATATATTACATATTAAATAAATTACAGCTCATTGAAAATTTCCAAATAATTGAACTATCACGGCGAGTGAATAAGTTGAAAAAGGCTGAAATAGAGATTCAAATTCATATAAAATGCTTTTATAGTGATTTAAAAAAAAAGTGAGCGGTGACAGATGTCATCATATACAGTATATTGAGAGAATAGATGCAGTAATTTTATTTCTCTCTCGCCTGATAATCAGTTTCCACATTATAAGATTGTCCCAAAAGTTCGTGTTTTTCTTAAAACGTTGTTTTTATTATTACTTGGCGAATAATATTATTACGGCGAATACATAATAATACATAATACAATTACTTTATACATAATACAAAGACATTATACATAACGGCGAATAATATTGGTATTTCAATTTTTTGCAAGTGGTTACGAACTTTTGGGACAACCTTGCAAGTTACGTTAGGAAGAGTTAAAATCTATTAGTGGGGAAATATTCTCTTAAACATATTTACTTTATTTTTACATTTTTTTAAGATTAACTTTTGATAAGACGTAGAGAAGGGTGTCGCTCTAAACCTGTTCGTAAAACTGGCTAATGTTCTAGTATTATTATATATATAAGTATGCGCGCGCATTATTGACAAACATTATATAGAATAACATTTTTTCTTATCCCAAAATAAGCAAGTTAGTTCAATATTTGGCTATTTAAACTTATGTGGGTTCTAATTTCTTCCCGTTCTAGCCATCGTTTTTATATCACAAAATATGTAAATTTGTTATTGGTTTAATTTGAATAGCCTATTTTTAAAACTTCATCCAAACACATACCTGTTAAATTTTTACATTTTTATTAGAAGTTTTAATAAAGAAGAATGAGAAGCTTCTCTTTATTTGTTTGCTGCTCGATTGAATGTGAGTTTCGAGAATGAGGATCGTCCATTATACATGTATGTGTTGTGTGATGCATCAATGATATTAATCATTTCCTGACTAAAAATAGATAATTAGTCTAGTACTTTAAAGAGACTTCTAGAGATTTAAAATGTTCTCAATTGATTATTAACGTTATAAAAATATTATGATTCTAATTTTCACATTACCATTAAGCTTCATTAAAGATCACTATCACTTTTGGTACAAACAACGGTCTTCAATGAGGTTAGGTTTAGGTTAGTGTAATTTATATTAAAACTAGCGAATGTACCCGGCTTCGTCCGGTTTTTACCTGAGTAAAGGTTTGTCTAACGAACATTTGTTAAAACAATTCTAGCAAACATCCAATCCCTACTGAATCTATACTTGGCAAGATTATGTTTCATTATCTGCTCCACCTAGCTGTACCCGTTCAAACGCTGCTGTCTTTGAACACAAAGACAGTTTTGATACCTAAAACATAATTTATTAAAAAAAAAAAAAAACGACACGGGATATCATTTAATAAATCTGCGGAGAAAGCACCAACGTGGAGATTTCCATTTGTTCGCAATGGATTGACGACCTAAACCAACTTTTGAATGGCTATGACCTATGGCTATCATCTGATTTCTACTAATTCAAAAATGAATAGAGGTTTGTATTAAGCAATATCAAAGGGAAAACAGGAAACTTTTATCAAGTTGGTATGCTTACAGGACGAAACTATGCAAAAGCTTCTATATAAGTTATTGAACATCAATTATAATTCTGCTAATTAAAATGATAAAAATTGAAGGCTAATTAAAAAATTAAGAAAGAAAGGAGGATTTAGTAAAAAAAAATGTCATTAAGCGATGTAGATTTTACTTTGAAAAGTATATACAAAATAATTCAATTATAACTTTTTAGAAAATTAAGAGACGAATTGAAAAATATTTTAAATTTAGAAGGGTCGCAAACAACAATTATCAATGCAAAATAAAAGAGTTTAAAATAACTCTGAAAAAGTCATCTATTGAGTTAATTCACATAAAATCAGATGAAACTAAGTGAAAAAGAAAATGCGAATTTTAAAAATGAAAAAAAAAAAAATATATATATATAATTTTAATAGCTGTACTTATTCAGAAGATCGACATTTTAAACCATCTTTGAACTTCAATGGCAGCAGGAGGGTGTGAAAAAAAAATTGTCGGCGTGCTTCAAAAGCCTGTCGCGAGTGCTGACGTAACACTTTTGGTTTCGGTTTCACTTTGCTGCCAGGCCTCTCTCTCATCACAGGTACGTTTTTGTGGAATCCTTTAAAACTTGTTTTTCAATTATTTATCTATATTTAATTTTTTAATTTGTAATATATTGAATTTTAATATATAGGTTTAATTTTAAAGCTTTTTTCTCTGAAAATGGGTAGTAAAGCGGTGGTATATTTGCCCTTGCGCCAAGAACCGCATGTCAACCATGACTTGCTGTAAATGCAATAAGAACATTTTTTTTTGCAAAGAAAATTCAAACTAAATTTGCCAAAATTGCCAGTGAATATTGGCGATTTATTAAATATAAAAGAATTTGTGCAAAGCCTGCGAAAATCTCTGCTTTTTCACATGTTTTATATTTTTATGCATGACTTGGTAATTATGAAAATAAAATTTTAAATTTTGATATCAATTTAATCCTTATTGTCTATCTACTAAGGTCAAATACAATTTTAATTTTTGAAAAATAATTTTATTGAAATTGAAAAATAATATAATTATCATCATAAAGTTCGAGCTCGGGAAGCTCGGCGCGAGTACCTACGTCCTAAAAACGGGTGCGTTTAATTAAGGGTTAATAATTCACCTGATTTAAAAATGATGTCAAACATCGCTATTTCCATTTCAAGCGCTTCTTTCGTAAAATAAAAACTCTATTCGATATTATTTACTTGTTTCAAAGTGCTCTTGAATAAAGAATATATAGAAATGTCCATGTGTCTAAATTAAAATTGAAAATGTCTAAATAAAAATGAAAGTGTCTAATTTAAAATGAAAGTGTCTAAATTAAAAAGAAAAGAAAAAATTAAAATGCCTATTTAAAAGTTGAACCTATATATAGATTTATAAACGTATATAAATATTGTTATATACATTTAAATATATTTTTGAAACATAATAATTTTGAAAACATTTATTAAATTTTTAATAAGATGTTTTCTTATGATATTTTAAAGCTGATATTTTAAACAATAATACACAATGTATTTATTTACAAAAAGGAAAAATATTTCTAACATAAATTAAACATTATTATTTAGCATTCAACTCGTAAGCTCGTGGGTAAGCTTCGTAGAGTGTCGCTCGCCCATGCGCCTCTGATACATCTGTGTTAAGTCTGTGTGTTGTTTCTAAGAATGACTACCAGTCATTAAAATCCTAGAGAAAGATCACTCTCAGCCTTTCTAATAATATTGAACTTTTATTTTCTTATATGCAAATCCGAAATCTCAAAAGGCTCTATTTACATATGTACAGTTCACAATGTTTCTTTGACTTTATCTTCTTTGACTTGATCCTCTTTGACTTTGTCTTTAACTTTATCTTTGTAGCTGTCTGGACAGGGTTCTTATTTATCTACTTTCACTTTGGACCTGTCTGGACAGGGTTCTTTATCTACTTTCACCTTGAACACGCTTGTTCGGCGGTACATATACTAAAATTGGAACGATACAGAGAAGATTAGCATGGCCCCTGCGCAAGGATGACACGCAAAATCGTGAAGTGTTCCATACTTTCACCTTGAAACTGTCTGGACAGGGTTCTTCTTCTTCGCGACTATACCTTCTCCTCCGCCTTACTTACTATGCCTTCTCCTCCGCCTTACTTATTATACCTTCCACCGCCTTACTTACTATACCTTCTCTCCCTCGCGCGCGCGCCTCGCCTCCTATCTACCTTTTTTATATAGTCGAAAAAATGTCACGTGGGCGCACTCTGTGGCGTATCCCGTGGCGCACGCCATCTAGAGCCGATTTTCCCAACCATTCTTAACAATCTGTATAAATGAATTTATTCGACAGTTCAGCCGTTCTAGTGGCGGTAGAACGGGATAAAAAGTATCCTATGTCCGTCTGCTGGTTCTAAGCTACCTCCCCACCAAATTTCATCCAAATCGGTTCAGCCGTTCTTGAGTTATAAATAGTTTAACATTTTTCACGACTTTCTTTAATATATATAGATATTAATTTTATTTTTGCATTTTGATTTGTTATATATATATGGAAATTTTGCCGGGAGGATATTGATTTAAAGAGACAAAGGTCGCCTCTCCCGTCAAAATAGACGTCAAAACTAGACGCCATCTATTGACCGTCACCGCAAAATAGCGGTCTCGGGTCGGTGACAAAGCCACAACACCAGCTTTGGCAAACTGAAAAGCGTCCACCTAGAGACCATGGTTTCGGGCTAATAGCCCTCTTCAGTCTAGGGCGGACTTTATTCCACGAGATCCACACGGGATCTAATGGAATCTTGACAATCTGCCAAAGAGGTGTTTAGCTGGCAAAGTGGCTGGGCCACATCTATGGCTAAAATATAGATGGAAATTTTGCCGGGAGGAAATTGATCTTAAGAGACAAGGGTCGCCTCTCCCGTCAAACAAACGTCTAAAACCAGACGCCATCTATTGACCGCTAGTTGCGGCGACGGTCAATAGATGGCGTCTGGTTTTAGACGTCTGTTTTATATATATGTGGTAATTTAAACCAACAACCCCATATTGTATATAACTTATAACAAGATTTTCATGTTGTATAATTGAAACACATCTGTAAATGGTTATACGCATTATTGACAAGTGTCATTACATCATTATATGTAATTTACTTTGTACAAACTGGGGATAAATAAATAAAACTCTGTAATAGATTAAGAATTGAGCTGAAGCAAGAGATAGAAGTCAAAAAGGTCTAAAATCGAGATAGATGGAGGTTCAACAACATCTAAAGATAGAAAGGAAACTGTCAGGACGGCGCCAGTGTAGAATTTCGCCAGACGATCTACGCTCTTGTCGCATCTGCTGAAATGCGATACTTCCTTTCTCGGAAAAGTAATAAAAGGCCTCCGTCGTAGCCAAAAATATAGTCACTTCACCATCAGCGCGAGCCCTCGTCAGTTGTCACCCAGGTCTTCCTCATCCACCATGTAGACCAGTAAGAACTCTTCTATCTTCATCTTTCGCTCCTAGCTCAACTTTTATCTGTTCACGGAACTTTTTTAGTGCAACTGTTTTTTCGTTTTTTGTGTGGACATTCCCAAGCTTTCCACTCTGCCTCGACCACGACTGCCTGTACTCTGTGAGAACTGTTAAAGGTCTCCCAAGGTGCAGAGAGGTACTGGAAAACTCCACATCCTGACTGTTCCTCTCGGTTAACACAGTATAGCGAGAGTTGAAAGGGACTCACACCATAGTTTAAGTCGACTGGATACCTCATTACAATTTTAGTCGACAGGATTCTACAAGAGTCAACTGGACCTCATCAAATATATATATACTAGACGAATGGCCAGGGCAACGCCCGGGGTTTACCCGAGTGCGAATATATTTTAAAAACGTTGTCTTGGGTGGTCGCTATAGACAGGGGGGTCTGTATAGACAGGTGTATGTATCACACAGCCGATAACAGGGTTGTCTAGGGTGGCCGCTATAGACCGGGTGATCTGTATAGACAGGTGTATGTATCACACTGCTGATAACAGGGTTGCCTGAAGTGACCGCTATAGACAGAGTGGTCTGTATAGACAGGTGATTGTATCACACTGCTGATAACGGGGTTGTCTAGAGTGGTCACTATAGAAAGGGTGGTCTGTATAGACAGGTGTATGTATCACACAGCTGATAACAGGGTTGTCTAGAGTGGTCGCTATAGACAGGGTGGTCTGTATAGACAGGTGGATGTATCACACAGCTGATAACAGGGTTGTCTAGAGTGGTCGCTATAGACAGGGTGGTCTGTATAGACAGGTGATTGTATCACACTCCCGATAATAGGGTTGTCTAGAGTGGTCACTATAGACAGGGTGGTCTGTATAGACAGGTGAATCTAACACACTGATGATAACAGGGTGGTCTGTTTAGACAGGTGGATGTATCACACAGCTGATAACAGGGTTTTTTAGAGTGGTCGCTATAGACAGGTGGATGTATCACACAGCTAATAACAGGGTTGTCTAAAGTGGTCGCTATAGACAGGGTGGTCTGTATAGATAGGTAATTGTATCACACTGCTGATAACAGGGTTGTCTAGAGTGGTCGCTATAGACAGGGTGGTCTGTATAGACAGGTGGATGTATCACACAGCTGATAACAGGGTTGTCTAGAGTGGTCGCTATAGACATGGTGGTCTGTATAGACAGGTGGATGTATCACACAGCTGATTACAGGGTTGTCTAGAGTGGTCGCTATAGACAGGGTGGCCTGTATAGACAGGTGGATGTATCACACAGCTGATAACAGGGTTGTCTAGAGTGGTCGCTATAGACAGGGTGGTCTGTATAGACAGGTGATTGTATCACACTGCTGATAACAGGGTTGTCTAGAGTGGTCGCTATAGACAGGGTGGTCTGTATAGACAGGTGAATGTAACACACTGATGATAACAGGGTTGTCTAGAGTGGTCGCTATAGACAGGGTGGTCTGTATAGACAGGTGGATGTATCACACAGCTGATAACAGGGTTGTCTAGAGTGGTCGCTATAGACAGGGTGGTCTGTATAGACAGGTGATTGTATCACACTGCTGATAACAGGGTTGTCTAGAGTGGTCGCTATAGACAGGGTGGTCTGTATAGACAGGTGGATGTATCACACAGCTGATAACAGGGTTGTCTAGAGTGGTCGCTATAGACAGGGTGGTCTGTATAGACAGGTGGATGTATCACACAGCTGATTACAGGGTTGTCTAGAGTGGTCGCTATAGACAGGGTGGTCTGTATAGACAGGTGGATGTATCACACAGCTGATAACAGGGTTGTCTAGAGTGGTCGCTATAGACAGGGTGGTCTGTATAGACAGGTTATTATATCACACTGCTGATAACAGGGTTGTCTAGAGTGGTCGCTATAGACAGGGTGGTCTGTATAGACAGGTGGATGTATCACACAGCTGATAACAGGGTTGTCTAGAGTGGTCGCTATAGACAGGGTGGTCTGTATAGACAGGTGGATGTATCACACAGCTGATAACAGGGTTGTCTAGAGTGGTCGCTATAGACAGGGTGGTCTGTATAGACAGGTGATTGTATCACACTGCCGATAATAGGGTTGTCTAGAGTGGTCACTATAGACAGGGTGGTCTGTATAGACAGGTGAATCTAACACACTGATGATAACAGGGTGGTCTGTATAGACAGGTGGATGTATCACACAGCTGATAACAGGGTTTTTTAGAGTGGTCGCTATAGACAGGGTGATCTGTATAGACAGGTGGATGTATCACACAGCTAATAACAGGGTTGTCTAGAGTGGTCGCTATAGACAGGGTGGTCTGTATAGACAGGTGGATGTATCACACAGCTGATTACAGGGTTGTCTAGAGTGGTCGCTATAGACAGGGTGGTCTGTATAGACAGGTGGATGTATCACACAGCTGATAACAGGGTTGTCTAGAGTGGTCGCTATAGACAGGGTGGTCTGTATAGACAGGTGATTGTATCACACTGCTGATAACAGGGTTGTCTAGAGTGGTCGCTATAGACAGGGTGGTCTGTATAGACAGGTGAATGTAACACACTGATGATAACAGGGTTGTCTAGAGTGGTCGCTATAGACAGGGTGGTCTGTATAGACAGGTGGATGTATCACACAGCTGATAACAGGGTTGTCTAGAGTGGTCGCTATAGACAGGGTGGTCTGTATAGACAGGTGATTGTATCACACTGCTGATAACAGGGTTGTCTAGAGTGGTCGCTATAGACAGGGTGGTCTGTATAGACAGGTGGATGTATCACACAGCTGATAACAGGGTTGTCTAGAGTGGTCGCTATAGACAGGGTGGTCTGTATAGACAGGTGATTGTATCACACTGCTGATAACAGGGTTGTCTAGAGTGGTCGCTATAGACAGGGTGGTCTGTATAGACAGGTGGATGTATCACACAGCTGATAACAGGGTTTTTTAGAGTGGTCGCTATAGACAGGGTGGTCTGTATAGACAGGTGATTGTATCACAGTGCTGATAACAGGGTTGTCTAGAGTGGTCGCTATAGACAGGGTGGTCTGTATAGACAGGTGGATGTATCACACAGCTGATACCAGGGTTGTCTAGAGTGGTCGCTATAGACAGGGTGGTCTGTATAGACAGGTGGATGTATCACACAGCTGATTACAGGGTTGTCTAGAGTGGTCGCTATAGACAGGGTGGTCTGTATAGACAGGTGGATGTATCACACAGCTGATAACAGGGTTGTATAGAGTGGTCGCTATAGACAGGGTGGTCTGTATAGACAGGTGATTATATCACACTGCTGATAACAGGGTTGTCTAGAGTGGTCGCTATAGACAGGGTGGTCTGTATAGACAGGTGGATGTATCACACAGCTGATAACAGGTTTGTCTAGAGTGGTCGCTATAGACAGGGTGGTCTGTATAGACAGGTGGATGTATCACACAGCTGATAACAGGGTTGTCTAGAGTGGTCGCTATAGACAGGGTGGTCTGTATAGACAGGTGATTGTATCACACTGCCGATAATAGGGTTGTCTAGAGTGGTCACTATAGACAGGGTGGTCTGTATAGACAGGTGAATCTAACACACTGATGATAACAGGGTGGTCTGTATAGACAGGTGAATGTATCACACAGCTGATAACAGGGTTTTTTAGAGTGGTCGCTATAGACAGGGTGGTCTGTATAGACAGGTGGATGTATCACACAGCTGATAACAGGGTTGTCTAGAGTGGTCGCTATAGACAGGGTGGTCTGTATAGACAGGTGATTGTATCACACTGCCGATAACAGGGTTGTCTAGAGTGGTCACTATAGACAGGGTGGTCTGTATAGACAGGTGAATCTAACACACTGATGATAACAGGGTGGTCTGTATAGACAGGTGGATGTATCACACAGCTGATAACAGGGTTTTTTAGAGTGGTCGCTATAGACAGGGTGGTCTGTATAGACAGGTGGATGTATCACACAGCTAATAACAGGGTTGTCTAGAGTGGTCGCTATAGACAGGGTGGTCTGTATAGACAGGTGATTGTATCACACTGCTGATAACAGGGTTGTCTAGAGTGGTCGCTATAGACAGGGTGGTCTGTATAGACAGGTGGATGTATCACACAGCTGATAACAGGGTTGTCTAGAGTGGTCGCTATAGACAGGGTGGTCTGTATAGACAGGTGGATGTATCACACAGCTGATTACAGGGTTGTCTAGAGTGGTCGCTATAGACAGGGTGGTCTGTATAGACAGGTGGATGTATCACACAGCTGATAACAGGGTTGTCTAGAGTGGTCGCTATAGACAGGGTGGTCTGTATAGACAGGTGAATGTAACACACTGATGATAACAGGGTGGTCTGTATAGACAGGTGGATGTATCACACAGCTGATAACAGGGTTTTTTAGGGTGGTCGCTATAGACAGGGTGGTCTGTATAGACAGGTGGATGTATCACACAGCTGATAACAGGGTTGTCTAGAGTGGTCGCTATAGACAGGGTGGTCTGTATAGACAGGTGGATGTATCACACAGCTGATAACAGGGTTGTCTAGAGTGGTCGCTATAGACAGGGTGGTCTGTATAGACAGGTGGATGTATCACACAGCTGATAACAGGGTTGTCTAGAGAGGTCGCTATAGACAGGGTGGTCTGTATAGACAGGTGGATGTATCACACAGCTGATAACAGGGTTGTCTAGAGTGCTCGCTATAGACAGGGTGGTCTGTATAGACAGGTGGATGTATCACACAGCTGATAACAGGGTTGTCTAGAGGGGGGCGGGCAGGGAAGTCACGTGTTTGCTGGCAGCCAATGGGCGCGCATTCTATCCGTGAGCTTCAGACAAACAGACAGAATAAGGCAAATATATAAGTAGATATATGCCTATATCTAAATAATAAATATAATAATAATAAAAGTAAAATATTTATAATAATATAATATATATAAAAAGAAAAATTAAATAAAAAATTGTATATATAAATTAATTATAAATAATAATAAATTGTATATATAAATTAAATATCTGGCACCGTTGGAACGTACGTTCGACCGTATTTCTTTGTTTACGTTAGCGCTAAAATACAATACAAAAATTGCAAATAGAAAATAATCAAAATAAAAGGTCATTTATAAATATAGTGTCAATATAAAGTAACAACAGGTATTCAAAAAAAATAATTATTATATTTGTTTAAAAAAATATATATCGACGAGTTAGATCCAACCGGCCAATTAGAGAACTTCACACAGGAGAAATACTTCCGGGCGTTGGAAGCCAAGATCGGCAAAGGCACCGTCAACCAGCTGACGAAGATGGAAGGGCACATCCTGTTCGGCCTCTCCAGCGTGCAACTCGCCGACAAGCTGATAGAAGAATGCCTCGACATAGTGCTCGGCGATGTGCTTTTCTTCGTGGAGGACGCCGATCTCGTCGCTGCTCCACGGCCTTACGGGCAGGTAACGTCCATCATCCAAAAGATGATGCAGCTCGAAGACTCCTGCTGGGCTGATGCTCGTCGGGAAGCTTTAATTACTCTGCGAGACTGAGTAAAGTTCTCCCAGATACCTGCTCGTCTGGATGTCAAGTCCTAGAGAATAGCACGTCTATGTGACCTACGGCATCAAGGGTTCTCTTTGCTATAATCAGGGACACAAACGTGCAAACTGTCTTCGCAAGACGGGTCTCCAGGAGGACAAGCTGGTGCTCCCTGTGGATGCTCCTCCTCCTGCATGCACACAAGCCTGGATCAAGCCGCCCTCCACTTTGAACGCCATGCCGGCTGCAGCACCAACTCCAGCTGAATCACCAGCCTCACCTGCTGAACAGACCCCACCTACTGCTGCTGTGGACCCAGCCCCACCTCCATCAAGGGTATCCAATGACGCTCAGCAGGAGGACCTGACCCCCAATCCAATCCCTACAACGAGTGCTCTAAAAAATCTGGAACCGAAACATCAGAGTAACGAATTGAAACGCCCAAAAGCCGGCCAAACCGCGGCCAAAGCCCTCGAGCAGCTGGAGCCTCTCCTTCCTGCATCTCTGTTCGATGAGTCTATCCAGCTTGGACTAGGAAAAAAAAAAAAAAATGTCATAATTTGTAAATAGCTGTATGCAACCCCGACCCAATATGTATGCAATGTATGTTTCAAAGACTTAATAAAGAATAAGGTAACTGGAGGTTAGAACGCCTTAGAGAAACGAGGCCTAGAAAATAGGCTTAGAAGTCAGCAGCACCATTAGCAAAATACAGCCGATTTTATGATCGCGGAAATAATAAAAGTTGAGTTCAACGACACAGTATTTCCTGGTCGTGTCAGAACAAGTCCAAAAGACAAAGAAATGAGCAAGGACCAATGAGGGAACACTTTCCCAAAGGTCAACCAATAGAAAAAGGCCACGTCACAGCTTTCCTCAAATGGGAAAGGAGATGGGTCTTCGTGTTAAATCGAGCAGCAAGGATTGTCAGTTAGGAACTCGCTCCCACCGAGATAGCACCTATAGTGGTTCACTCGCTCCCACCGAGGTAACATCTGCTCTCGAGACCTCCCCGTTCATCCCATAGCTAAGTCCAATCATCGCCATGTGAATCAATAGGCCACTAGTCAAATCCGCTCCACCTTCTCAAGCCTTTCTCTCCTCCAGCCAGTTGCCTTTTATTTTCAACCCATCAAGTGTCCTGGTTTATTTCCCTTGTGTGTAAACCTTCTTACTCAGCCACCACGACTGCGTCACCACTTCAACAATCATCAATCCCAAGAGTAAGGTTTCCCAGCATAGCATATTACGATATATATATATCGTAAAGGCCTTTCCTCCCTCCCTTCCCTCAGAGACTTTCTAGAGAATCTGAGCGAAAATCAAGCAGCCAGCATGCACAAAATTTCCAACTAGCTGATAGAGGGCCTGGGAACATCCAATTGCAGTCTCTATAAAAGACTGGCCGACATCCGTAATAAGACCAAATACACGCAATGCGCTTCCGCGTTGCGTGTTATGAATGTTCGTGGACTGGCCGCTCGTAATGAGAGCATTGATCTGTGTTGTTTTTTAAAACAACACTTGGTTGACGTCGCCTTCATTCAAGAGACTAACACCTTGGCTCTGGATAAGTTATTGCCCTCTGCTACGACTACAGCGCCTTCGTCGTATCACCAGCTGCTGCCAGGGGATCCGGCCTAGCCTGTGTCTATGGGTTGGACGTCTCCATCTTTTTCCAGAGCATTCTTTGGCCGGGAAACATAGACATAGTCAAAATCAGGCTTCATAACCAAACGGCAGCGTTCATTAACTATCATCTTGTTCATGCTCCTAGCGAGTGGCTCCAGCAGCTACAGACCATCACAGTCGCCGCCGTTCATGAAGATGCGTGGGTTCTCGGCGACCTCACCATCTCCGATGAATCTGCCACAGACATCACCTCGGGGTTCATTGAGGCCTTCACAGAACTTCTGGGCTAAGCCGATCTCATCGACGGCGCGCACATTCCTACGAGAGTCGTCTGTTGAGGAAGTCGTGTTGACGCCTGTTGTCTGGATATGATTCTTTTCCTTCATGCTGAAGCGTCTACGCCTTGCTGCGCTGCCCATCACCCAGCTACTGGGACGGTGGCTGCCCCACGTCAGCATCCCCATCTCCATCAGCTGGTCTTCTCTCCGGCGATGTGCCTTTTCGGGGCACAATGCTGACGTTGCCGTGCGGCTGGCCCTACATGTCCTTCTCCATCCAGCACATCCGGCCTCAGCCCGGGAGTCCTGCATCGTCTGTAGGTCCGGAGACCTGTCACTGTCCCACCGCTACAGGTCCTGTAGGCGGATCAGGCCTGTCATCCTGGAGGCCTTCACCATCATCCAGCAGCCCCCTGACCTGCAGGCCTGGATCTTCGGGCATGACCTGGAGGACGACGCCCTGGCCTACCTGGCGTCTGCCAAGACGCGGATATATAGGCACTTCCTGGCCCTGGAGTTGCGGGGGATCCAAGAAGACCCCTCCTGGTCTGGAGGAGGACCCTATCAAGATGGCGGAGCCTTCCTCACTCATAAATCATTGTAAATCTTTCCATTATTTTTCATTTATTTGTTTAGAATGTATTATTATTAGATGTCAATAAAAGTGTTTCAATCTCAATCTCTCTCTCCAATTATTATCGTCATTTTTCATTTCTTATTTTTATATTTCCCATTAGAATATGATAAAAGATATATTTACCTACATAATTATGCATTATTCAATTTGTTGTTGTTGTCGTGTCCAATGAAGAGCCTCAGATCTCTCCATGCATCTCTATCACAGCAGCAGCAATGTCCACTATCTATTCAATTTGTGTATAAATAAATAAAGGTCGCCTCTCCCGTAAAAACAGTCGTTGGGAGCATAGCCTGGACGTGGCCTCCGATATTTATCCCAATGAAAGAGCAGAGATATCTAAAGTGCTTGGTATATATTGGGATAAAGGTAGAGATTGTTTGTCATGTGAAATTTCCGTAGCCATACCCCCCAAGATAACCAAAAGGAGTATCCTGTCCTGCTTAGCTCAGATATATGACCCTATTGGATTTCTGAACCCAATATTAATAAAGCCTAAAATTATATTGCAAAAAGCTTGGACTCTAAAGTTGGCATGGGACGATGAATTGGACCGTCACTACAAGGATGAACTAAGCCTATGGTTCGACGTCCTTCGGTGAACATCTTCTGAGTCGCCGAGCATGTGAGCTCTTGAACTTGGCGAGGCGGATTGAAGTGGTTGCGACGAGAATTAACCCGATCAAGGACGAGATGTTGACGAAGATTTTTGAAGCTCAACAAGAAGATACGACCCTGAAAGCAGTAGTCAACTACCTTGAGCAAGGCTGGCCAGATAAGAAGAAGATGTCACAGGCTCTGCTCTCTTATTGGCATGTCAAGGATGAATTCGGCGTTCAAAATGGACTACTGATGCGTAGCTGTCGTCTTGTTATTCCAGCAAGTATGAAACTGGAGATCCTAGATAAGTTGCACGCTAGGCACTTCGAGATTACAAAAACAAGACTTCGCGCACGTGAGATGGTATGGTGGCCTGAAATTTCGGGAGAGATCGCGGAAACGGTCAGAAAGTGCAGTGTCTGTATCCAGGAAGCAGTCTCAAAACATTAACCGTTGATACCAACCAACTTTCCTACACGACCGTGGCAAAAGATTGGAATGGATTTGTTCAAGTTCGAGAATAAGTGGTATCTAGTCGTCATTGACTATTATTCTCGCTTTCCTGAAATGATTCAGCTGGATCGGCATACAGCCAATGTGGTGGTGCGTGGTTGCAAATCCATATTTGTCCGACATGGAATACCAGAAACTGTTGTAAGCGATAATGGGACGCAATTTGGAGCTGCTCGTGAATTTGAAAATTTCGCATGACAGTACGGATTCACACATGTCACTTCAAGTCCTCGATTCCCGCAGAGCAATGGGATGGCAGAAGCAGGTGTGAAAATTGCTAAGTTGATCCTCAATAAAAATCAAGACCCATCGCTTGGACTCCTGGAGTATCGATCGACTCCTTTAGAGAACGGTTACAGCCCTGCTGAGCTTCTCATGGGACGTAAACTCCGAACAACCTTGCCAATTGCACCAGAGAATCTTAATCCAAGGTTGGTGGACTCTCAGACCCTGAAAAGAAAGGAGGGGAGAAGGAGAAAGGATATGAAATCCAGATATGATCGACGCTGCGGAGCTACGGACATGGAGAAGCTATCCGAAGGTGACACGGTTTGGATTACAGATATGCGAATCTGGGGGATTGTAATGCAGAAGGCATCGACACCAAGTTCATATATGGTTGATACTCCAGTTGGGACTGTACGTCGAAACAGGCTCCATCTACGAAAAGGAGATACAGTGCAATATCCAGCTGACCCATCGACGCCGACCTTTTCGGGGGAGGAACTGGTTGAAAATGAAAATACCCCAGTTGTGGATTATCCCTCTAACGACTCAGAAGACGGTAGGATAAGAACCCGGAGTGGACAAATTGTTAAACCCGTGGATCGCCTTCATTATTAATTATATTATGCATTTAAAGTTGGTAATGTATATATTTATTTCAAATCTTAAAAAAGGGGATGTGCTGGGAACATTGTATGTTTTCCCACGTGCCGCTGCGGAGCGTGACCGGGTCTGCGCGGGTACGAGTCGTTGTTTTGAACTTTGTATGGATGGACATTAAAACAATATTTATCATTTATTTATATTTATTTTTGTGCGGGGCGTGGTGTTGGTCTGGCTTGTGGATAGGACGCTGATATAAATATAAATATGTTTATGTGATGATGAGGTCTGGTAGACTCTTGTAGAATCCTGTCGACTAACTATGGTGATGAGGTCCTGTCGACTTAAACTGTGGTGTGTTCCCTGTCGACTCTCGCTATACTGTGTAAACCGAGAGGAACAGTCAGGATGGGGAGTTTTCTAGTACCTCTCTGCACCTTGGAAGACCTTTTACAGTTCTCACAAAGTACAGGCAGTCGTGGTCGAGGCAGAGTGGAAAGCTTAGGAATGTCCACACAAAAAAACGAAGATACAGTTGCACTAAGAAAGTTCCGTTTACAGATAAAAGTTGAGCTAGGAGCGAAAGATGGAGATAGAAGAATTCTTACTGGTCTACATGGTGGATGAGGTGGACCTGGGGTACAACCGACGACGGCTCACGCAGATGGTGAAGTAACTGTCAAGTGACTGTATTTTTGGCTAAAGACGAGGGCCTTTTATATATTTTCCGAGAAAGGGAGTGTTGCATTTCAACAGATGCGACAGGGGCGTGGATCGTCTGGTGAAATTCTACTGGCGCCGTCCTGACAGTTTCCAATCTATCTTTAGATGTTGTTTTGTGACTTCCATCTATCTCGAATTTAGACGTTATGACTTCTATCTCTTGCTTCAGCTCAACTCTTAATCTATTACAGAGTTTATTTATTTATCCTCAGTTTGTACAAAGTACATTACATATGAATATGTAATGACACATGTCAATCATGCGTATAATCATTTACAGATGTGTTTCTATTATACAACATGAAAATCTTGTTATAAGTTATATACAATATGGGGTTGTTGGTTTAAATTACCATATTTACATAATAATAATTTTATTAAAACTAAAAATAAAGAGAGGAAAGAAATAGCGCCTGCTGAAGTAGGCTGAACTGCGCTCATGCCAAGGGTCCCCGTTGTGACGCGGGCCGAGGTGTCCTCTAAACTCGCGCGTTGGCCGCCACATATTTAACCCTATATAATCATATATATGAAGGTTGTGATAAAAGTTGTTTCAATCTCTCTCTATCTAATATACACATTTATCACACAACCTAGATATAATGTTGGTGCAATTAGAGCTGGAAAAATTAGCTTATTAGAGACATATATCTGAAAAGAATTTTATTGACAATTTGTGTTTTTTTTTTTTTTTTTTTTTGGCTCAAATATTGATACTATCTTTCTTTGAAAATTGACACGTCCAGAAATGGCCAATATTGCCAACGTAGCGAACTTGTCTTTAATCTTATTATTTTGTTGCTACTGAATTCTATGAAGACAGAAAATTAGAGCAACTCCATAATGGGGGAGAGGGATAAAAAAGCTCGGTGACACTTTTCCTGGATTGCTCCCAAGCTCCTGGTTGATACAACTATGGCGATGGGGAGGGTATGACTTGGGGTAGGTCAAATCTCGTAATATTATAAGTTCTTTAGTTCTAAAATTTCATCATTGTTCATATGTATAAACATAAATCGTTTGTCTAATAATATTGTGTGCTGCAGATCACTGTGTGAAAACATGAATATTTTGAATATAAAATATTGAATTCTGGAAGAAAGTATAAATCCTATGGATATACAATTCAGGGAAGTAGAAAAAAATTTGGTTTGTTCAAAGAATTGTATCATCCAAGGAAGCTACAGGCTTGCCAAGTATCTACACTCTGTAGTGAAAAGTGCCATCACACTCACCTGGATATACAGCGACTTTCCTACTGATGGATAAGAAAAAGTTATCTACATCTTCAGGACCCTCCCCAGAACAGCTTCCCACTTGCAGTATGGAGCCCCTAGAATTGATGCCCGAGACTTTCACAGGTATTTGCCACGAGGAAGATTTTCTTCCAATATTATATAAAACTCTTTATGAGAAAATGTCTCACGATAACAAATTGATCAGCAAATCTCTTCATGACTCTGGATCTAGCATAAAACAAAAGATTATCGAAATGAAAAAAATATATTACCCTCTTTTGTCAAAAGTTGAAACTATAAATCAAACAATTTCTGAACTTGAAAATTCAAATATTCTCCTTAAAGATACCATTTCAACAATCTATACTAAACAGACGATGGAAAATGAACGTAAAAAAAGGAATTTACAGGTATTTAGGAAAAATATTTCTCAGACACTTGAGAGACTAAAAAATAATCAGAATGAGATATCAGTTGCATGTGGTAGTGTAAATTTATCTCTTGACTCATCAAGTAAAGAAAATTTCGGCGAAGTACTAGAAAAAATAATTGAAAATAATTATGAAGAGATGAAACACTTACATCAAAATTTTTGTGAGTTACAGACTACTACTTTCGAAAATATCAAGAGCAAGCAGAATAAAGACATTTATGAGGACATTTCCCCTGTTAAAGCTCCAACAGTTGAACGCCAGAAAGATGAGACTTCTATGGAAGTGTCATTTTCGGGAACAAAAAATAGAGATAAAAAGGTAAAAAACCAAGAAGGGGTATTACCTCAACCAGCTTTAGATCTAACTCCAGGAAAAGAAAATTGGATGACACATATCATAACAACCCACATGAATGATATAATTTCGGGATGCTTGCCTCAAGATTCCATCAAATTTGAAGTTGATTGGTTTTACCTTTTTGGGGAAAGCTATAAGGATTTCGCCTTATCTAAAGGAATCAGAATCTGTCACATTGGTTCTAATACGTACAACGTAATGTATCGCGTGGACTGGACCCATGGCGAGACGGCAGTTTTGCACGCGGGCTTTTTCGATTCAAACCTTGATAATCTTACGAATCCCTATTCTCAAGGAGCATTTGTCGTTCTGACCATTAGTGACGGAGAACACCAGCTTGCAGTCAATTCAATTCTAGAATCATCCTTACACTTCACTCTGAACAAAGAAAAATTTGAAAAATATTTCTGTAGAAGTGAAATTATATCCATTTATCTATATTTATGTATACCCATGGTCAAAAATACAGAATTGAATATTTCACTTGAAGAAAACCAAAAATAATACATATTAGAAAAGTGGTATTGCTAACCTTTAATGCCACTTCAATGATAAATATATGTTTTGGAACACACTAGAAGTGTTATCACAGAAATAACATGAGTTTTATTCATGCTTTCATTTGTGCTTATCCATCAGAAACATTCCTCCACCAACATAATTTTTCCGTTGATAAGCCTCTTGGAATTTGGTATAACATTATCTGTATGAACAGACGTTACAGTTGTTTTGATGGCTTGTTTCCAAAGTATTCCTGGTTTCCATATCTCGTTCATTCAGCTATGTAAGGGGGTCTGTTGGGATCCATTCTGGCTAGGTGACCAACCCATTGTACTAATGCTATTTTTATTGGGTCTGTTATTCGGAGTTCTCCTCTGTTTTTCTAATTCAAAAATTTCGTTTTAAAATAAAATTTGATACATATAATATATAAGTAAACGAGGGCATGATCCCAAAAAAGATCATTGGATATTGATAAATCAATTTTGGAGCAAGCGATTTTATATTATGTTCAAAACTCGAGAGCCCTCCGCGGCCTATTCCATGGGAAACATTATATAAGATAACTGTTCGAAATCATAGGTTCTCGATATTAAACTCTATTGTTATTATAAATTAGTAACATATTCTAAAATTTGTTGATATAAAATCGCACAAAAGCTCCTATACAAAAACTTACATAACAGAATGGACAATATTAGGAAACCGGTAAGACCTAAGATCAGTTGATACAAACAATCAAAACAAACTTGGATCTTAAAGAAGACTTCAAGCCAATGTCTAAGACAGACATTACCGGAGTGCAAATGTAAGTGGAAGACTCCTCTTTGGCGGATGAAAATAAATGAAATCCAAGCTCTTGAACCAATAGTGCAGTGGTCTGACAGATAGACTTGATATATTCATTCGTCCATGTCCTTTAAATATGTTTTTTACCATTGCAGTAGAAACTGCTGAAATTTGGAAATGAGAGAGATGGCGTAAAACGTTTTCATCTTTCATTGAAAAATATCCACATTATATGATATAGCCTTGAGCGTTTTATAGAATGTATATTTTATTCTCCACGTGGGTTCATGAGATTTCCTGCTTCCATGGAGAACTTTGATCGTTTTCTAGGCGATTTAAAATATATATATATATATAGTGTGGTAAATTTTTAGAGGAAACTGTAAACAAATTTAGAAATGCGATCTTTGAGTGTTGTAATTTTGCATGTAATTAATCAAGTTGCCACACAGACCCAGGCCATAGTAAGCTTGAAACTCCAAATACTTCAAGTTTAACCGAGTTCCGAATACAAGAAGTAGCCGTGTATTTCCGAGGGACTGCTACATTCCTCCTGGCAACAGTACTGCTCCTGCAAAGTATCACTCTCCAAGACTTGTACTGGATCTTACTGTAAATTACATGGTAGTGTGAGTGATGAAATAAAATTAAATATTTATCATTTATAATCGTTTATAAAAAATTAATTTAAAAAAAAACATACTTTGCACACAAAACAATGACCACAACAACAATTGATTCACTAGTTCTTTATTATTCCATATCAATATATACAATATACTTGTATATATAATTAAGTACTTACGTATGTATATGTTTGTTCTAGGCAGGCTTCTAAATGGCTGAACCAATTTTGCTGAGATTTCCCATACAAATGTAAAAATGTACAGATACAGATGTAAATGATTAGGCTATTCAATATTTTAATTTAAACTAATTAGGGCGATACAGAAATAAAATGCCTAATCCATGGTCAGAAAATAATGATATATTCGACCTATTTAGATAAAACGACACAATATAGAGCTAGGTGTTCTAAGGATCACTGCTACAGTTCTCCAAACCATGCCATCAATTCCAATAATTTCCCCAACATCCTAGGGTTGGCGATGAGGGCAAGTTGAGTGTTTCAGTTCACAGGAGGGGACTTCAGACTCGAAGCGCGACAAAGATGACAGCGGACTATAAACGTTCGCTCCTATTGGGACATTTGAAAAAATCTCGTCCCCACGATAGCTGATCAACCCCTTATGTTGGTGGGGCCTTGCGCGGGTGATCTCCTGAATTATGGGAACCCCATTCATTTCTTTGTCACCATTTGAGTTCTGTAATTATTTATTGATTAGCTCCTGGCACAATTTGTTATATAGTTTTATACATTTTCTATTTAGGATTCAGTCTAAGTTTTATGCACAAGTGATTAGTAATGCTTGAATGATCTACTTATATAATTGCCTTATTCTGAAGCTCACGGATAGAATGCGCGCCCATTGGCTGCCGGCGGACACGTGTCCTCCCTGCCCCCCTCTAGACAACCCTGTTATCAGCTGTGTGATACATACACCTGTCTATAGCGGCCATTCAAGACAACCCTGTTATCAGCAGTGTGTTACATCCACCTGTCTTTACAGACCACCCTGTATATAGCGGCCATTCTAGATAACCCTGTTATCAGCTGTGTGATACATACACCTGTCTATAGCGGCCACTCTAGACAACCCTGTTATCAGCTGTGTGATACATCCACCTGTCTATACAGACCACCCTGTCTATAGCGGACACCTTAGGCAACCCTGTTATCAGCAGTGTGATACATACACCTGTCTATACAAACCACCCTGTCTATAGCGACCACTCTAGACAACCCTGTTATCAGCTGTGTGATACATCCACCTGTCTATACAGACCACCCTGTCTATAGCGGCCACTCTAGGCAACCCTGTTATCAGCTGTGTGATACATACACCTGTCTATAGCGGCCACTCTAGACAACCCTGTTATCAGCTGTGTGATGCATCCACCTGTCTATACAGACCACCCTGTCTATAGCGGACACCTTAGGCAACCCTGTTATCAGCAGTGTGATACATCCACCTGTCTATACATACCACCCTGTCTATAGCGGCCACTCTAGACAACCCTGTTATCGGCTGTGTGATACATCCACCTGTTTATACAGACCACCCTGTCTATAGCGGCCATTCTAGATAACCCTGTTAATAGCTGTGTGATACATACACCTGTCTATAGCGGCCACTCTAGACAACCCTGTTATCAGCTGTGTGATACATCCACCTGTCTATACAGACCACCCTGTCTATAGCGGACACCTTAGGCAACCCTGTTATCAGCAGTGTGATACATCCACCTGTCTATACAGACCACCCTGTCTATAGCGGCCATTCTAGATAACCCTGTTATCAGCTGTGTGATACATACACCTGTCTATAGCGGCCACTCTAGACAACCCTGTTATCAGCTGTGTGATACATCCACCTGTCTATACAGACCACCCTGTCTATAGCGGACACCTTAGGCAACCCTGTTATCAGCAGTGTGATACATCCACCTGTCTATACAGACCACCCTGTCTATAGCGGCCACTCTAGACAACCCTGTTATCGGCTGTGTGATACATCCACCTGTCTATACAGACAACCCTGTCTATAGCGGCCACTCTAGACAACCCTGTTATCGGCTGTGTGATACATACACCTGTCTATACAGACCACCCTGTCTATAGCGACCACACAAGACAACGTTTTTAAAATATATTCGCACTCGGGTAAAACCCGGGCGTTGCCCGGGCCATTCGTCTAGTATAAAATAAATACAAGGTTGTCCCAAAAATTCGTGAACGCACGCAAAAAATTGAAATACCAATATTATTCGCCGTTAAGTATAATGTCTTTGTATTATGTATAAAGTATTATTATGTATTCGCCGTAATAATATTATTCGCCAAGTAAAAAAAAAAAACTTTTTAAGAAAAAAACGAACTTTTGGGATAACCATATAATATATATATATTTTTTAATTTTGGGTCTCTCTCTCAAGATTAGTGATGTGTTGTAATTGGCACATTGGGAGATTCAATATTAGTTTATCAAATTAGTTACATAAAATACTACATGAGGTTTCTATATTAAAGGGGCCTTTTATAGAATAGGATATATTCTATATATACAAGTGGGAATATTTTAAACGAAATATATTTTTTATTTAATTTTTCTCATATAAAATAAGTTATTTATTTTATTTGACATATCGGACGCGATATCCCAGCTCGGGATACTTGCGCCTAAATACATTTTAGTAGATTATATACAATTCATTTTATACAATTTAATAACCGGACTAAAATCATAATTAAAACTTGAACGATGGCACTCTAAAACAGAAGAGAAAATCCAAAATGGATTATTTTATCAACCTATATACAACTCAATAACCGACTAAAAACACAATTAAAACTGAAACGATGGTTTTCTCAATCAGAAGAGAAAATCCAAAATAAATTATTTTAGCAACCTATATACAATTCAGTATATACAACACAATAACCGGTTAAAAACACAATTAAAACTGAAACTATGGTTTTCTTAAACAGAAGAGAAAATCCAAAATGAACTTACAAAAATTATTGAATTTTACATAAGTGTCTTTGTTATATACAAATTCGCAAACCTCTTCGATGGGATAAAAATGATTACTTCTGTAGCTGTGGAATATCGGACATTCCATCAATAAATGCATTGAGTCTTGGTTTTCTTTTCCACAGAAACAGCTAGGATCATCCGTTGCCCCGATTTTCGACAGAAATTCTCCAAAATTACCATGACCCGTGACGAACTGTGAGTTATAAAAATTCGGACGAAAATAAAAAGGAATTCCAAATGGGAAAAATTTTCTGAATGTTTCATTAGTGTTAGCTATTGTTTCAGCCATTCTTGATTCTATGTAGTTATGAATTATAGTCGGGGCATGCGGTCTGAATACATTAATTTCTTCTTTTGATAAATTGGCCAAATCGTATTTTATTATCAACGATTCTATTTGATCTGTGAGAATAGGTATTTTTGCCAAACTATGAATACAATTTGATGAGGTCGTTTTATAGGCTCTCACTACCCAAAGAAGAATCTGATATTGCTGAGAGTTTAATCTTTGCTTACTTCTTTTATTAATAAATTTATACCATATTTCAGATCCATAGGTTAGTATTGGCCTGAAAAGAGTTTTATATAAAATTAATCTTTTTTTAGCATCCAATCCCCACATCTTCCCACAGAGCGAAAACAAAAGATTTTTCATACGGTTGATTTTACAAAGAATATCATTAATGTGGGGTGTGAAGTTAATTTTTGACTTAATTCTGTGATTAGAAAATTTTATACCTAAAATTTTTACCTCTTCCACTGGTTTTATTATGAAATTTGGAGTTCCCATTGGAATATTTTGTTTGCCGTGCATATGTATTAAGCCGGTTTTCTCCGGGCTTAGCTTTAGCTTATTTCTTGTACACCATTGTATTACATAATTTAAAGTTCTTTCTGTTTCATTTTTTAACCCTTCTATGGTCTTGTGCCAGCAAACAATCGAAACATCATCCGCATAACAGATTATTTCAGAATTTGGGGATGCGAAGTTGATCAACAAATCATTCAGGACTATATTCCACAATAAAGGTGATAATGGTCCGCCTTGAGGACATCCCTTTGATAAATATTTCGAAATTGTTGTATTCGAGAAGGTGAGACTTGTTTTTCTTCTCCGATTTAAAAATGATTGGATAATTTTTATAAGAACTGCTGGGACGTGGTCTTCGTCCATTCTTTTTATTAAGGCAGGCCACCACGCATTATCAAATGCACCACTTATATCAATGGCAATCAATGCAACCAATTCGTTTTGTTTGTGTTTCAGTATGGTCTCGGTTATTTTGTCCAATGCCGTTATTGTAGATTTTCTTTTCGTAAATCCATGTTGTCTATGGCTCAGTAAGTTATTATGATTATAATAATTGAGTATTTTATTTTTAATGATCGTTTCAAATATTTTTGAGAAATTTGATGTTAGTGAAATTGGGCGATAGCTATTAATTGCTTCGTAGTCAGCTTTTTGCGGTTTCGTAATAATTTTTAATACCGAATGTTTCCAGCTTTCAGGATAGTAACCCAGCACCAGACACTCATTAAAGAGTTTGACTAAACTGGGTAGGATTGATAATAATGAGTGCTTAATCATATAATTACTCACGTTATCTGGACCAGGAGCCTTTCTGATATTAAGATTCGAGCACAAATCCTTTATTTCCTTTTCAGTAATAAAAATGATTTCCCTGTTGGTAAAACTT
The DNA here is from genome assembly GCA_030710605.1 of Cordylochernes scorpioides. Classification (NCBI taxonomy): domain Eukaryota; kingdom Metazoa; phylum Arthropoda; class Arachnida; order Pseudoscorpiones; family Chernetidae; genus Cordylochernes; species Cordylochernes scorpioides. The sequence goes on from CP092864.1 coordinate 93,867,591, forward strand.
GGGATGTGATTTCTAATTAAAGTGTGTTCTTCATTGTCCAACCGCACATCATCATCAGGAAAAAATGCTGTTAGCATTTCCTTCATCTTTTGCTCTCTCATGCATTCTGCAGTTTTATTCAGTAATGGTATGCCCACTTGAATATCGGCCGATCTTAACCGTTTAAAAATCCTGTATGCATTCCCGAAAGCATTCGTAGACTCATTTTCTTCAATAAATATTTTCCACGACGTCTTTTTTGCTCTATTGATGGCTCTTAAGTATTTATTTCTTGCCGCTCTGTAAATACTCGGATTCAGGTTACCCCCTCTATAATACAAATTCCTGAGATAATGTAAATGTTCTTTTAATTGTTGAAGCTCTTTATTCCACCAATTTTTGGAAGTAGTCGTGTTTATAGAGGTGTGATGCTTGACGTCGAGAGAAGAGTATGCAGCTTCAATTACTAAATTTGTCAATTTGTTTACCACATTATCAATATCTTCACAATTGACAATGTGCTTAGAAGCTGAATTTAAATCCAGTAAATCCGAAGGCGAAATACTCTCAGCAAATTTGGTCCAATTCGCCGATTTTTCTCTGAATTTCCATGTCGATGTCTGTCTATTATTGTTTGCCAAGTTTATCATATTGAAGATATCAAAAAGTATTGCCAAATGGTCTGAGGTAACAGAAAGTGCTGAGGTTCTCCAGTTATGTATAAGACCAATGGAATGTTTATTAGAAATTGTCAAGTCGATTATGCTAGCATTTCTGCAAGTTAGGATTTTAAGATTATGAACAAATAGATTCTGCTCCTCGATAATAGACTTTAGAATGTATCCGTTTTTATTTGTCGTTGAATCGAACCAGAGTGGATGTCTTGAATTGAAATCTCCACAAAGGATAATTGGGAGTTGACCAAAGGCCTCAAGTATTTCTGAGATGAATTGGATATGAAATGCAGCCATTGAGTATGGGTGTATATAGATATTGGCAATAACTACTCTTTTCCCGTTGAAATAGAGAGAGATCGCTGTACAAAAGGAATTTGTAAACCTGTTAATTTTCTCATATATTATGTTGCGGTTCAAAATAATAGTAGCAGTATAAATTTGCCTATCTGTGCTAGAATATACTATTCGTGAATTCTTGCCAAATTTCACTGTATCATTGCACATGTATGGTTCTTGTAGAAATATGATGTCAGGAAGATCGTCTGCGATTGTCACACCTAACTCACTAGTTGCCATCATACTTTTCCTTGCATTAAATTGTATACATCTGATATTGTTATCATTCATCTGAATGGTATTGAGTTCTTTGTATTACTATTTCCATCTGGGTTTTGTACAGGGGACATTCGCTGGTAGTTATAGTAAGAATTTTACACATTATTGGTCTTTAACATAGTCGAAGTACATAATTTGTGTGGAATAAAATTTATATTAATTATAGTTACGCGCACAAATGTTATTAGCTTTAAACTATTAAGCCCCATATAAATAATTTCATATATGCGGTCCATTGTACCAGGCTGCATCAATAGTTCGTTTCCTCAAATAACATTTTAAAACACATTAAATAATATTGTTCTGGAAATAGAGCAATCCATATATATTTAAGTATTTAGATAAAATAAAAACAAAAAATATTTATTTATTGAAGTATAGACCATCATTTTCAATAACAGCCAGCCATCTTTTTGCCAGGTTTTCAATTTTCTGACGATACCATTCTCGTGGTTTGGTGTCGAAAAAGACACGACAGGCAATTTCAACGTCTTGGAATGTTTCAAAGTTTCTTCCTCTTAGAAATGTAGACATGGACCGAAATAATGCATAATCAGATGGCTCAATATCCGGGCTATAAAAGGTAGAACTCCAATACCCTCCAAATCCTTTATTCTATTCTTTGTTAACCTAGCTCGATGAGCTGGAGCGTTGTCATGTTGCAGGAGTACTCTCTTTCGGTTGACCAAAGCAGGGTATCGAGTCTTTAAAACTTCATATACTCGGCTGAGTTGTTCTGAGTAGAGATCAGCATTAACTGCACGACCATCAGGAACAAGTTCGTAGTGTATACAATACCATCGATGTTCCACCCCAAACAGACAACATCCTTTTATGGTCAAAGCGATCCTGTTTAACTACAGGTTTAGCCTCTTGATCACAGGGTACCCATTGTCTCCTTTCTTCTTCATTCCCAGTTACAATCCGCTTCCACAACCGAATATCTTGCGGATTGTCTAACAATCGTTTACAGATATCGACTCGTCTCTGGGACTGGGCTATAGTTAGGTCTTGGGCTTTTGCTAACAAAGTTCAGTCTGTGTAGAGTTCGGTTGATCGTATCTTTGGATGGTCCAAGTCTGGCTGACATTTCGTAGGGTCTCAATATCCGTCTCATGTGATCGTCCCAATCGAGGTTTGTCCTCAAGGCTGATGTCTCCTTCTCTAAATCTTTTGAACTTTTTGAAGCTGTTATTCTATTGACTCTTCCTTTCCCTTCCACATCGCATATTTCTTTTGCTGCCATATTTGCATTTAGCACTTTTCCCAAAAGAAGCGCAATAGTACTCAGATCGTTATTTTATATCACACATTCTTTAGCTCTCTACTAGAATACTGATATGTTAATCTGAACCCTGTTACGTTATTTCAATCACGTGGGCACGCTCATCGATCGCGGAACCGAATATTTATTTAAACTTTATTTATATTGGTATTTATTTAAATAATTTTATTTTATTTTGGGCTTCCACTTTGGGAGCGAACTTTTGATACAGCCTTGTACATTGCACGTAGTTTTAGGGCTTTGGGATTCTATAAATGTTTATCTAGTATCTTGAAATTTATTATATAAATTTTCATATTTATTTATTTGAATTCAAAACGCTATGTCCCCCTAGGGACACTTGTGCTAAATGTACATACAAATATAACAAAGAAAATATTCAACATGGAAAGATACACAGAAAGCGACTTAGAAAGATTCATAAATATTATTTACATATAGAGATATTCTTTGAATTTTATTTACAGTTACATCATTAAATTTAAAAATATATACATATATACACACATATACACGCATACACCTATATATTGTTTACAACCACAAGATATGTCCAATATTTCCTTGAGATCGTTACATCAAAGACCATTTTTCTTAATGAAATCCAAAATATATTTACAAAGGAAATTAAATTTTATATATGTGTCCTTACTTGAAATTAAATCAATAGGGCCTAAAGCTATTAAACCGTTGTTGACTCTGTAATCTTGAAAGACAGGGCACTCTAGCAAGAGATGTATTGAAGTTTGTTCCCCCAATCCACAGAAACATGTCGAATCTTGCACAGCCTGAATTTTCTTAAGAAAAAAACTGAAATTTCCATGATCTGTGATAAATTGTGAATTATAATAGTTTGGTCGAAAATATTTCGGAATATCATAAGGAAAGAAACTTTGAAATGTTTGATTAGTATTCTTTTTCAGTAAATTAATCCTTGATATAATGAAATATTTGAGTATACCTGGAATATACAAATCATAGAATTGTTTATCTTCTGTTGATATATTATTCAACTCATATATAACCTTTATTCTAGATTCCATATAATCAGTGATCAAAGGAATATTGTAGCAAAATATTTATTATTTAATTAACAGAGTATCATTTTTATGTTTATATTTTTCTACTCTGTAAACTTATCTCATTACTTATCATTCATAGTTTGTTCTTGCCTTGAATACATTCTGTCTCATTCTCAAGTTCGTCTTCCCTAATTTTCCACGTGGCAATATATATGTGCGCAAAAAGTGTCACCTTACAATGCATTTGGTGTATCACCCCAGTACAAAACGTTAAGGTAGCGATAAATAATGAGCCACAACACAGCACCAATTTTGGTGCATGAATATCATCTTCCCACAACTTTGTTCTATATATATGGTGAATTGCCAGCAGTGGTGGTGGAAGTGGCCAAGGACGCACCCAGGAGCAAGAACCCAGGAGCCAGAGAGAAAGTCCGAGGTCCACCGAAGAAACAACCTGCGTGAGGACGGAGAGATCTGCCTCCAAATATTCAATTACAGAGAATTTATACTCTTGCCCAAGTGGGAAGGGGCCCCGGAGTCTTCGTAATTTAACGACCATTATGTAAGAAGGAAGGACAACGTGGTCGACTAGATTTAATCTTACTCATTTTCGTTGTGGCTTTTATTATATGACATATATTTACCAGAGAGAGAGAGAGGGGAGAGAGAGGCAACTCTTTCTTTAAAACTGCATTTAAAATGCATTCCGTGTTACCACTCCAGTAAATCACTCTTACAACACTAGTTTTGGCAAATTCAAACAAAAAGCCAACCTGTATACCATGATTTCGGGCTATTCCCATTATCAGTACTGTTAGCACGTTTTCTTTGAAATTTCTTCTAGAAAGAACGCGCTGACTCAATTCGATTTATTTCAAACAACAAAAGAGAATTACATTACGATTTAATGCGATTTAGTTGTATTTATAACACAAAAAAGAAAACAGAAGAAAAAAAACAACAAAAAGAATGATGATAAGTAACAATAAAATTCTATGAATATGAATTATAAGTAATTAATAAAATACAATAATAATAATAAAAAACCTAACATACTCCACCCCGGTGGACTAACTTAGTCCTCAGCAAAAGGTAATGGTACTATTTTAGAGATAGTTCTAGTAAGGCGTTCTTGGTGCTTGGTCTTCACCTCGACGACTCGAACTTTTCCGTCCGCTCCCGGAAAGACTTTGGTGATGCGACCAAGGCTCTAATACATTGCTGGTGGTGATATGGTATCCTCGAGCAAGATGAGGTCACCTTCCTTAATGTTGGGTGAGGATTTTGCCATTTTATGCGTTGTTGCAAATTGTTGAGGTATTCTCGATTCCAACGTTTCCAAAATACATTTTTATTTTTTTTTATTTAGGCTCCAGCGATCGAGGTAGTTTATCGGAACATCATCATCATCATTAGATTCTGGAGGGGCAGTTAAGGGTCTCCCTATTGAAAAGTGTCCTGGTGTAAGAGGATTAAAATCGTTTGAATCTGAACTTAGAGGACAAATAGGTCGCGAATTTAAACAAGCTTCTATTTGAGCTGTCAGAGTACTCAGCTCTTCAAATGTGAGTATCTGAGACTTTAAGCATCTGAGAAGATGAAATTTGAAGGATTTTATTCCAGCCTCCCAGATACCTCCGAAATTTGGGGCGGAAGGAGGTATAAAATGCCAGTTGATTCGTTCATTAGATATGAATTTCTGAATTGTTGAAGCTTTCAATATACCAAACTGCTCTCAGAGAAGGTTGTTAGCACGCCTAAAGTTGGTCCCGTTATCACTAAATATATCAGAAAGTTTTCCTCGACGAGAAATAAACCGCTTGAGTGCTGCGAGGAAAGCCGCTGAAGATAGGTCTGATACAATTTCTATATAAATTACTTTTGTGCAGAAACATACAAATAAAGCAACATATGATTTTAATTTTACTTTGGATTTTTTGAAGTTTGGTTTCATCAAAAACGGTCCTGCAAAGTCGATTCCAATTTTAGTGAACGGATTTAATTTTACAATTGGGTGCATGTAGGCAGATCTCCCATGATTTGCTTGGTAACTTGGCGTTTAGCCCTGAAACACACCATGCATTGGTGGATTATTTTCTTGACCAAACTTCTGCCTGCAGGAATCCAATATCGTAATCGTAGTGATGACATGGTCAGTTGAAGACCAGAATGTAAATGATCCAGATGACACTGTCGCACTATTAATTCCGTGATAAAATGATATCTTGGCAATATTATTGGATGCTTTTCATCAAATTTGCAGATTTGGATGACGTAATCTTCCTCCAACCCGTAATAGTTCAGATTCATCAATGAAAGGATTCAAAGATAAAAGCCTTGAGTTAGTTGGTAAAGATTTCTTTTGTTTGCAACAGGTAATTTCTGATTGAAATTCAGAACTTTGAATGAAGCGAATGATATTGTGAATTAAACTTGTTAATTCGCTTGAAGATAGATGTCCTTTCTTTCTCTCATTGAAAGAACATTGGACTTTGAATACAAATCTATAAATCCATGCTGTAATTCTAACAAGTTCGTTGATATTTGAGTATTTGAAAATGAAGTCTGGGAAAAGAAGGTTAGTGGAATTAAAAACAGAGAAAGTTTTTCATCTTTCACCTGAAATTTCTTTCGGAAAATCATATTGAGTTTGAATTGGATCTTCAAAGTTCACATCCGAGAGTCAAGTTGGTCCTCGCCACCAAAGAGAGTGATCCACCAGCTCTGAAGGAGTTATATCTCTGGAAGCGCAGTCTGCAGGATTATCTTTCGAAATGACATAATGCCAGGAAGAATGTAAAGTCAATCTTTGAACTTCAGCAATCCTATTTCCGACAAATGGTTTCCAATGTCTAGATTCAGATTTAATCCAGCTGAGAACAATTTTGGAATCAGTCCATAAAAATACTTTATCAATTTGTAAGCATAAAGAATTGCGAATAGTTTCATATAAAGTTGCTAGAAGTAGAGCAGCGCACAGCTCCAGCCGTGGTATGGAAATCATTTTCAGAGGAGCTACCCTCGTCTTGGAAGCAATCAGAGAAATTATCACTTGGTCCTATTTGAAATGTGATCTAATATAAAATACTGCCGCATATGCAACTTCTGAAAAGTCACAAAAACCATGAAGTTCAACAGAAAGTAAAGCTCCCCTGCACGAGAAGTATCTAGGAATTTGAATTTTATTTAATACGGATAATTCCTTTTCGATTTTCTTCCATTTGGAGCACAAAGTATCAGGCAAGGGATCATCCCAATTCAATTTCTGTTTCCAAAGTGATTGAAGCAAAATTTTTAGACGAATAATAACTGGTGAAAGCCAGCCTATAGATTTAAAGATTCTGGAGATGTGGAACAACAAATGTCTTTTAGAATTCGTTTGTTCTGGAATGTCATTAACAAGAATCTGAAAAATGTCCAAGGAAGGATTCCAACAAATACCATGTATTTTGACACATGAATCACTCCCAAAATCCCGAAGATTATGCCTATCTTCAACCTGTTCTGAAAATCCAGAAAGGACCTCCGGGACGTTTGATCTCCATTTCCTAAGAGAAAATCCGGCTGAAGAAAGAAGATTATTGACTTCACGAATATGACATGTAGCTTCTTCAATTGTGTCTGCACCAGAAAGCAAGTCATCAACATAAAAATCGATTTGTACTATTTTTGAGGCCACTGGGAAAGTTGACACCTTGTCCCTTGCAAGTTGATGTAGGGTACGCATGGCGAGGCGAGATATGGCGCACAAGACAATCCATATGTCACAGTTAGTAGTCTATAATCCAATAAAGGTTCTGATGGTTTTTTTCTCCATAAAATTCTCTGGAAATCACAATCCCATTCTTACTTGGCGATACATTTTCTCTATATATCCTGAAAAAGCTATTGGGCGTGTTCGAAATCTTATCAGAATGTTGAAGATATCCTGTTGTAGTTTTGGTCCTACATGAAAAAAGTCATTTAGAGATTTGCCATTGCTAGTTTTTCAAGATGCATCAAAAACAACTCTCAATTTGGTGGTAGTGCTTTGCTCCTTAAAAACACAATGATGAGGTATAAAATAACATTGTCCTGAAGGTGTATCCAGCTCATCACTGGGAATAAGCTCCAGATGATTGATTAAAAGATATTCGTCCATGAAATCACAATATTGTTTCAGGATACTTGGAGATTTTTGTAATTTTCTTTCAAGTGATAGAAATCGTTTCTGAGCATTGATCCTAGATACGTCAAGAGTTGGCAATGTTCTAAATGGCAGCCCAACAGAGTACCTTCCATCTTCCAAAATTTTGAGGTCATTAATATATATTTCTTCACACGAAATTTCTTCTCTGGTTAAAGATTTGGCAGAGGGTACTAACTCCAGCTCCCAGAATTTTTTGAGAAAATCATCTTGTTCCTCCGACGCGGACATAGTTATATCTTGATTGGAATTTTCACCTGACAGTAATATTTTACCTGTGAGTAACCATCCCAATTTGGATCCGCACGCAGTGGGTCCAGATAAATTTTGGGAGCTAACCTTCCCGTTTAATAAGCATGGAGCAAGCTCTGCTCCTATCACTAAATCAATCTGGCTAGATTTGTCAAAATTGGGGTCAGCCAATAGAAGATTTTTCAAAAAGGCCAATTATCCTTTTCTATAAAGAAATTGAGCAATTCTGATGTGATCTTATCAATGACTATAGGATTGGCGTTGAATATTAGGTTTGATAAATGTGGGTTAAATTGGAGAGAGACCTCACCCATTGATTGTTCTACAAGTTTGTTTCCCAAACCAAAAACTGTAGATTTACACTCAGCAAGAGGAAGATTTAATTTCTTTCGAGAACTATTTGTTATAAGACACCTTTGAGAGCCTGTATCTATGAGGGTTCTACATGTTTGAAGAACCCCGTTTTCCGATTTGACCTTTATTAAAGCCGTGAGTAGTGATATCCGATCATGACTTTTGTTGTCTGGAAAACATGAGACACTGGCATGGGCCAATGGAGATATGTTCGCAACAGGACTTAACATGTCCGGTTTGAACTGATGCAAAAGAGTATGATGTCTCTTATTACATTTTATTTATTTAACAGTTGGGAGAGACACGCCATATCCACAATTTGGATAATTGCGTGTATATTTTAAATTATATACAAATAATACAATTGAACATTGGAAATCATTAAAATTAAACGTTCGATGTCAAAATTTGCATATAGCAATTATAAGTAGTAGCTTGAAATATGTACAGTCAACACTTTCGCCTAAAAATATACATCCTGCAGAATCTATTAAACTTGATGTATTGGTCTTTATTGCAAGCAGCTTGTTTTGTATTAGTCAGGTAAAGTTGGTTTTCTTCCCTTAGATCAGAAGTTAATGGACAGTTTATCAGAAGGTGTTCAGGGGTTTGTTGTCCGTTTCCACAAGTGCATGCAGGTGAACCAATTTTGCTAATTCTAAACAAATATGTGTTGAAGTCACCATGTCCAGTAAAAAATTGAACGTTATAGAAGTTGGGTTGAACATAGTTAGGAATTCTTGAAGTATCAAAGAATCCCTTGAAATTATCATTGGCACCTCCATAGTATTCTTCAAATTTCTGGTTTATAAAATTAGATATCATTTTTCTTTTAGTTGGATCTGATTTTTTGTATCCAATATTCATTTTTAGTATATTTGTTTCAATAAAATCCGTGAGCTTTGGTGTTCTAGCAACAATATGAGTACAGTTTGAATATGTTGAATTATAAACCTGTGTACTGTGCTTCAAAATTTTGTACTGCAGAGAGTTTAATTTATCTTTGACTTGTTTGGGTATAAAGTTGTACCAGATCGTGGAACCATAAGTTAGTGAACTTCGAAACAGTGTCTTATAGAGTTCTATTTTTCTTTTACTGTCCAGTCCCCATGCTTTCCCGGTTAATCCAATTAGGTATCCACTAGCTCTATTTGTCTTAGTAATAATCTCATCAATATGGGGCACAAAATCCAATTTGTTTTTATTTCTATGATTTTAAAAGTTATTCCCATAATCTTCAGTTTTTCTACCCGATTGGCAGTGATAGTGTTAGGAATTTTTGCAGCTATTTTGCTATTAAACAAGTATAAGATTTTCGTTTTCTCTTCAGATACGGTCAACTTATTGTTCCCACACCAGTCTAATATTCTCCCCATGACCTTTCCTGTTGTATTCCGAAGTTCTGTCAAGTTGTTTCCCCAACATATCACAGTTAAATCATCCGCATAAGCAATGATTTCACTGTTTGATTCAGAATAGTTATTCAATAAATCATGATACATGATATATTACATGATATATGACATTGATATATGACATATTACATGAGTTGCAATTTTGCGTGATGACGCATGACGATACTCTATGGTTAGATCTTAGACAGTTGTAACCTAGACGATTATTTTTTACAAATGTCCATCTTTCAAGTAACATCATACCATTAAACTTAGGACATTTTAACAAAAAATGTTCAACTTTACATAAGGCGCATGACTTGACTCTGCTATCTATACTAGAGTCAGAGGCAAATGTTGCTGAATGAGAATGAGTGGATTTATTCATTTTGTAGAATTGTTTTGAATTTTCTTTATTCTGAAAACTCCCGAGACTTCCAGCAAATCTTTCAAGGAAAGAAATCATCTTTTCATACGATGGATATTCTTTTCAAGCAAACTCATCTCCCATTCCTTTTTTATTGAACGATCAAGTTTTGATTGCATTATATGAATTAAAATCATATCCGATAAATTATTACGTTCCAATCCGAGGATAGAGAGATTATGAATGCTTTCGTTACAAGTGTCCAGGAGATCAAGTAAATCTTTAGTCGATTCTTGTTTTACATTTTTCAGATCATACAAATTTTGAATTTGTTTAAAAGCCAATTCACTTTTTTTGTCGAATCTATTGACCAAGGTTTGCCAGGCAATAGGATAATTTTCATCAGAAATATTGAACGCCCTAATAAGTCTATCGGCATTTCCTTTTAGTGCAGAATTTAAATATTGAAGTTTTTGAAAATTTCCCAGTGTTGGATTTTGATCAATAGATCTGTGGGGGCTGAAAGATTTCATTCCAGCCTACCGGGATTGCAGCACCCCGCCGCTGAAGATAAATAAACAGGCGGCCGCCATAAATCACCAGGACGACCGCTGCGCCAGGAGGGCACAGCGGAGGAATCCAGAGGACCAGATGTACATTCCGGGGTGTTGTCCTTTTTGTCTTCCCATATGAATGTAGTTATCAAGAAACTTCAATAAAACACTAACTTGAGAGACTTTCTGAGCCATCGCTGGACCAGTAAATCGACACACCACATTGGTGAGCCGGACGTGATTGAAAAGAAAAAGCATACGAAGATCTCAAGAGATAAAGAAATGCAAAAAGTGATTCAAGTTTGAAAAGAAGCATCATCCAGGATATCGGGATATCATCTCAAGACTAAGATAAGTTTTTATATTATCTTCCTTGTTATTTTATCTCAATATTTTTATTTTTAACTTTATCTCTAAGCTGTTGTGTCGAATTTAAATTTACGTAAAATGGAAACAGAAAATAAGCCTAGCGATACCTCAGAAATATGCAAAGTTAGTGTTAAATTACCGCCTTTCTGGGTTGAAAAACCTGAAATATGGTTCTTCCAGGTAGAAGCACAGTTCAAAATAGGTGGAATTATTCAGAAAGAAACTAAATTTAATTATTTGATCTCCCAATTAGAACCTAAATATATAGAAAACATTTGGGACATAATTAATAGCAAAAGCGACAACAAGTACTCTGAATGTAAATCACGACTACTTGAATTGTTCAGAGAAAGTGAAGGGTTGAGAATTAAAAGGTTAATTTCAGGTATTGAGCTCGGAGACATGAAGCCGAGCCAGTTACTACAAAAGCTCAGATCCCTCGCTACTCCAGATATATCTGACAAATTAATAAAAACTTTATGGCTTGATAAACTGCCCACATCCATAAAGAATATACTTATTGTAAGCGAAGAGGACATTAGCAAATTGGCCATAATGGCCGATAAAATAAATGAAATAAACTCTTCCAAAGAAATATATGATGCGGAAGTGCCTTCTTCATCAACAGATCGCTTGATCGCCAAATTGGAAGATCTTGAACGGCAGGTGTCCGAATTGAGACTGGATAGATCTAGATCTCGATCCCAAAATAGGACTCAGTCAAGACCGAGAAGTAATTCTCAAAGATCTTTCGATCCAAAAGGGAAATACTGCTATTACCATTTTAGATTTGGTCCTAATTGTTTGCAAAATAAATGCAGGCCTCCGTGCAGTTGGAAAGAGTCGGAAAACTCCAACCGGCGGACAGAGTAGCGACAAGCTCTTCTGCCGGCATTCAGGATTGTCGCAATCTCCGATTATTTGTGACGGACAAAAACACGGGATTGCGCTTTTTGGTGGACAGTGGTGCTGATATATCTATAATACCTCCAAAGGATAAAAATAGAATGCCTAGCTCTGATTATAAATTATATGCAGCCAATGGTACAGAAATTGTTACCTATGGAACAAAGGTTAGAAATTTGGATATCGGACTTCGACGTCAATTCCAATGGCCTTTTGTAATCGCCAATACCAACAGAGCAATAATAGGAGCAGACTTTCTGAACAACTTTGGATTGATTATTGATATAAAAAATAAACGCCTAATTGATGGAATAACTAATCTTTCCATAAGAGGCGTCATTCAGTCAATCTCAGACATGGGAAATATTAGCACTCTAAATTCATCATCCAAGGTCAGCGCTATCCTAACCAAATATCCTAACCTATGTAGGCCACCATCAGATTTTGTAGAAGCAAAACATAGCGTTAAGCATTATATTCCTACAAGAGGTCAGCCAATTCACTCAAAAGCCCGTCGTCTAGATTCACAGAGATTAACTCTTGCTAAGGCAGAATTTCAATATATGTTGAATAATGGAATAATTAGACCCTCAAATTCTCCTTGGGCGAGTCCACTACATTTAGTTTCAAAAAAGAACGAGTCACTAAGACCTTGTGGTGATTATAGAAGACTCAATGCAGTTACACTTCCAGATCGTTATCCAATCCCTAGACTGGACGATTTCCACCACATCTTAAAAGGTACTCGTGTGTACTCAAAAATAGACCTATGCAAGGCATTCTATCAGATTCCAATTGCTGAAGAGGATAAACCAAAGACTGCCATCATTACTCCTTTTGGGCTATTCGAATTTAATGTAATGAGTTTCGGTCTTAGAAATGCTACTGCTACCTTTCAGAGATTCATGCATGAAGTCTTAAGAAACTTGGACTTTGCATTTGTCTACTTAGATGATATTCTGGTAGCCTCTAAAACGGAAGAAGAGCATTATAGCCACCTTGAAACCTTATTCAGCAGACTAAATTCCTATGGATTGAGAATCAATCTTTCTAAATCTAAATTCCTAGTACAGGAAATTGATTTTCTAGGATACCTAATTACCTCTCACGGTGTGAAACCACTCCCAACAAAGGTTAAAGCTATTCTAGAATATAAGAAACCAAAAACAGTTCATGAATTACGCATATTTTTGGGTATGCTAAACTTTTATCGTACCTTTTTGAACAATGCCGCAGAGACTCAGGCAATCCTTCATGAATACTTGAGGGGTGCCAAGAAAAAGGATAGAAGCGAAATAAAATGGACTGAAGAAGCTGAAGTTCAGTTTGAAAAATGCAAACAAGCCCTAGCTAATACAGCACTGTTAGCCTACCCCGATACTGAACTGCCTATCTCACTCTGTACAGATGCTTCAGATCGGGCAGTTGGATCAGTTCTCCAACAGCTTGACAATAATAATTGGAAACCAATAGCATTTTTCTCTAAAAAATTAAATCCTGCTCAATGTAATTATAGTACATATGATAGAGAGCTTCTCGCAATATATTTGTCTATCAAATTCTTCAAGCACCTGCTTGAGGCACGTGAATTTACAATTTTGACTGATCACAAACCTTTAATTTACGCATTCAAACAAAAAAATGAGAAAGCTTCTCCTAGACAATTAAGACATCTTCAATACATCTCCCAATTCACTACTGACATCAAGTACATAAAAGGTACTGACAACATAGTCGCCGATGCTCTTTCCAGAGTTGATGCTATCACAGCTATCGACTATGAAGAGATCGCCAAAGAACAAACTGGTGATTCAGAACTACAAAACCTGATTTCAAAGAATACTTCTCTAAAATTTAAGCAATGCCCACTACAATCAGGCAATTTGTTATGGTGTGACGTGTCTACTAATAATATTAGACCATTCATTCCAATTAAATTCCGAATGATGGTTTTTAGGAACTTCCACGAACTCTCACACCCAGGCATCAAAGCCACTACTAAACAATTAACATCAAGATTTATATGGCCCAATATGAATAAAGACATTAGAAAATGGGCTCAAGCTTGTGTCAACTGCCAAAAGTGCAAGGTGTCGATACACACAAAATCAGAAATAGGCAAATATCAAGAAGTGGATGAAAGATTTAGTGTTGTCCACATAGATCTAATTAGTGCTTTACCTCCATCGAATGGTAACATCTACTGTCTGACCTGCATCGACAGGTACACCAGCTGGATGGAAGTTGTTCCGCTACCAGATATGAAGTCTGAAACGGTAGCGAGAGCGTTCTACGAAAACTGGATTGTTAGATTTGGAGCACCGCATACAGTGATATCAGATCAAGGAAAGCAGTTTACTTCTCAGCTTTTCAAAGATTTAACAACGCTGTGTGGTATCAAACTTCGTCATTCCACGGCGTACCACCCTCAGTGTAACGGGAAGATTGAAAGGCTTCATAGAACCATTAAAACTGCCATTCGTGCCCACAATAGTATTAAGTGGACAGAAACGCTGCCAACAGTTCTCCTAGGCTTGCGTGCTGCTATCAACAAAGATAACAACCATTCTTTGTCTCAGATGGTATATGGCAAAACCATCAGACTGCCTGGCGAATTCTTTGATGCTTCTAAACATCACCTGCATGCTGAAGAATTTGTTCAGCAGCTTCAAAAGCAAATGGAATTGCTCAAACCCTTAAATGAAAAACATCATTCGAAGACTAAAGTATTTGTTCATAAAGATCTGAAAACATGTTCACATGTATTTATCAGGACAGATCGAGTGAAGAAACCTCTGGAACCACCATATGAGGGACCCTTCCCAGTCCTTTAAAGAACAGACAAGTATTTCACACTCAAAGTGAAAGGAAAAAATGTTACCACATCGATTGACCGATTGCGACCTGCATACTTACTGGCAGATTCGGACAATATAACTGCAGAACATCCTGCTGCAACAAGACCCATCGTGTCGGGAGCGCTGCCTTCTACATCGTCCCAACAGAATCCTGACCCACCAGATGTGGAGAAGTACACAGAATTCCAAGGAACAGGATCAGCACCAGACCTGACTAGGACAAGATCGGGGAGAATAATCAAGAAACCCGTGAGATTTAAGGAGCAATAGACTATATTTCTCCTTATTTTATTTTCTTGCTATTGGAAATATTAACGAATCACTCGTTAAAGCAGAGTGCCAATTGATTTATTGGAAATACAAGTTTAGAGAAAATCAAAAGAGAGATAGAAGTTGTAAACAGCCAGCAGCAGGCAAGGCAGGGGTAGGTAGGTAGTGACGTCACATGGTATCAGGTGCCGCCGCCGGGCTGTACACGTGTCAAGGTCGACTTGGGATGAAAACAGCGACTCTATAAATTTCACAATTTCTAACACTCCCTCTTGAAATTTATAACGTTCAAGTTTTCTAGGAGCCGCCTGAAGTGTTTCGGTCCCAAAGGTTTCGTCAGGAGGTCAGCCGTCTGCTGAAGAGTGCTGACATATCTTGTGATCAGCTCACCATCTTCCTGTTTAGTACGAATGTAGTGATATCGTACATCAATGTGCTTCGTTCTCTTATGGAACTCGGGATTCTGCACTAGCTTTATGGCTGCTTGATTATCCATGTTGAGTACTGTGGGTCTGTCCATCTTAATCCCGATATCCTTAAGAAGTCTGCGTAGCCAGACCATTTCTTTAGTAGCAGCACAGGCAGCAATATATTCACTTTCTGTTGTCGATAGGGCAACTGTCGATTGCTTTTGGCTTGACCATGAAACAGCACCATGGTTTAACATGAAGATGTAACCTGTAGTACTTTTTCTTGAATCAATGTCCCTAGCATAATCGCTATCTGAGTAACCTGTTAACTCTTGATGGTTAGCATACAATATTCCTAATTGTGGTGTTGCTTTCAAGTAGCGAAATACATTTTTAATTGCTGTCCAGTGTGTCTGTCCTGGGTTGTCAAGGTATTTACTTAATTGTGATGTCGCATAAGCTATGTCCGGTCTAGAAACAGTAGAGGCAAACATTAGTGAGCCTACGGCTTCTCTGTAAGGAAATTTTGGTGAATTTCCATTTTTATCTAAGTCTGGGCAATCAGCTTTAGTTAGGACTGTACTCGGGTCCATGGGTACTGCTGCGGGTTTGCAATCAATCATGTTGAATTTATCTAAAATCTTGTTTATGTATGAAGATTGGTGGATATAGATCTTCGATCTATCCTCTGATTGTTCAATCTGAAGTCCTACGAAATAATCTGCATCTCTAGACGTTATATTGAACTCGTGAGATAGTTCCTGGACGATAGAATCGATATCGTCCTTGTTCCGAGACATGAGAAGTCCATCATCGACGTAAAGAGCAAGGATCATTTGAGTGTCGTTAATAGTTCCGGTGAAAACACATTGATCTGCATTAGATTGAAAAAAATTGTGTTTCTCTAAGAAGGATTTAAACTTCCTATTCCAATTTCTGGACGATTGTTTCAGTCCATATAGACTCTTTTGTAGTTTACAAACAAAATTGTGTCCTTGAGAGAAACCTTCTGGTTGTTCTAAGTATATGACTTCGTCTAGGTCACCATATAAAAATGCAGTCTTTACGTCAAATTGTTTTAAGAACATTCTTTCTGATGCCGCGTTTGCTAGTAACACTCGAAGTGAATCATATCTGACAACAGGACTGAAGGTGTCGAAATAGTCTACGTTCTTCCTTTGTGTGTAACCCTTAGCTACAAGTCTAGCCTTAAATTTAGGTACCGTAGAGTTGGGATGGGATTTTAGCTTATAAACCCATTTACTTCCTATTGGCTTATATCCGTCTGGTAGGGTTTCGAGTGACCATGTGTTATTAGATTCTAACGCTTTTATTTCTTCTTTCATTGCTTCCAACCATTTTTCGGCATTTGGACTTTCCATAGCATCTTTATAGGTTGAAGGCTCATCGACAAAATGGTAGTTACAAGAATCTGCTTTCTTTTTAGATCGAGTTATCATCGGGTGGAATGCCGGCTGCGTGGGAAACCGTAGCGCTGTGGGTGATTCATCTTCGGTTGTTTGTGCCGGCGGATCAAGGTCAATGTTAATTGGGATGAAATTTTCTCCCTCTAGTTCGCAATGTCGGAGCTTTGTCTCGTTAAAAGTAACATCTTTAGAGATAGAAATCTTTCTAGTAGAAGGGTTCCAGAGTCGAAAGTTAGTGCATGTTTTATCGTACCCTCAGAAAATCATCTTTTGTGATTTCTTATCCCATTTCCTTCTACGTTCTTTAGGTGTATGCAACCATGCTTCACAGCCGAAAATCTTTAGATTATATAAACTAACTTTTCTTCCGAAAAAGAGTTCATAGGGTGTGGTATTGGGAGCTTGTTTAGTGAATGTTCGGTTTAGAATGAAGGTTGCAGTATTGCAAGCTTCTGCCCAAAGTTCTTCGGGAAGATTTCGTGCGCACAGCATCGATCGAGCTGCTTCGACAATAGTTCTATTGTCTCGTTCTACGCGCCCTATCTGTTCGTGAACATATGGAGCTGACAATTCATGCACTATTCCGAATTTTCGGCAAGTATTTGTGAAATCTTTACTGGTATATTCTAGTGCATTATCGGTTCTAATCACTTTAATTTTATTGCCTGTTTGATTATAACTGAATCTAGCAAAGTTTTCAAATTTGTGTAAAATATCGGATTTGTGTCTAATGAAATCTATATGGCGAAAGCCACTGGAATAATCTTTGAATAAAATGAAATAAAGTGATCCTCCTATTGATTGTGTTGGCATAGGGCCGCAGATATCACTTAGAATGAACTCACCAGGATTGTACTCCTTTGTTTCAGACAAATGACAAGGCTTTCTGTGAGCTTTTCCTTCTTGGCAGCCTTGACAGAAGAAATCGTCTTCTTTTATGTCATCGGGTTGCAAACCGTTGATCAATCCTTTCTTGGCCATTTCTCGAATAGTGCTGAGTGAGATGTGTGCTAGTCTTTCGTGCCACAGTTGGAGGTTGTTGATCTTTGCAGAAAATCCTTGTGAAGATGAAGTAACTCGGAACATCATCTTGTAGAGCCCATCTTGGCGTTGTCCAACTGCTTTCAGATCTTTTCTTGAGTAGATGCGCAGCTCATCCTTGTCGATGTCTACTCGGTATCCCTTTTCAGTGCACACTCCCAGGCTGAACAAATTTTTCTTGAGCTTCGAAGAGTAGAGCACATTCCTGATTGATGTTGCAATCCATTCTCCATTCACCATGGCAAGGATTTCAATGTCACCTGTACCTTCTGCAAGGACGGAAGTGTTGTCTCCAAGGTATATTCTATGATCGTTGTGGATCGGAGTGAAGGACTTGAACCATTCACGTCGGAAGGTCATGCTGCAGCTTGCTCCGCTATCTGCCCACCATATGTCGCAATCATTCCACTTTAGGATGGTATCAGCGTTGAAGCTTTTATGATCATAATCTCCTGCTTGGTTCTTCCGCTTCTCGTTTTTCTTCTGCTGGTCGGCAATCCGTTTCCGACATTCCCGTGACCAATGACCAATCTTGTGACAATAATGGCATTCAGTCTTTTTCTTTAGTTCTGATATCTTTCCTGAATCAGTCTTCTTTATGTTGTCTTCTTTGATTCTTGGTTTAGTCTGTTGGTAGAATGCTGTACCTTGCGAGGAATCGGCCTGCTGGTTTCTACATTCTTCAATCAGAAGACGTGCTGATAAGTTCTCTAGAGTCTGCGTAATCGGCGCTTGAGACTCCCATGCTGGAATGAAATACCGCATGCTCGAAGGAAGAGAGTTTATTATCTTTGCCACTTTCTGGTCATCTGTAATCGTTCCTCCTGCATCCTGAATTCTTGCACTAAGATTTTCAATCTTGGCGATATAGCTGCTGACATCCTCTGATGACGACATTCGGGCGTCAAAAAATTGTTGCCACAACATACCAATTGCGATCTCTGATCTCTGTTCGTGGATGGACATGAGCCTTGTCCACATTTGAGCGGCAGTTTTACAGGACATCAAAGGTTCTAGAAATCTTAATTCAAGTGCCTGTGATATAAGCATTCGGGCTTTGATATCTTTGGCGTGCCATGCATCCTGTATAGCAGAGGTAGCGTCACTTACCTCTGGTTTGATTTCTTTGCCGTCCACGATATCCAAAAGTTGATTTTGCTCTAATAGTAGTCGGAACTGAAATTTCCAAAGGGAGAAGTTTTCGCCTTTGAACTGGCGGACTTGATTCTCAAGGTGCGTCATATTTAGCACGAGTTAGGCTTAGCAGTTTCACTTTAGGTTTGCTTCTTCAAATTTGGGGCGTAGTCAGGACCCATAACCTATTGGAAATATTAACGAATCACTCGTTAAAGCAGAGTGCCAATTGATTTATTGGAAATACAAGTTTAGAGAAAATCAAAAGAGAGATAGAAGTTGTAAACAGCCAGCAGCAGGCAAGGCAGGGGTAGGTAGGTAGTGACGTCACATGGTATCAGGTGCCGCCGCCGGGCTGTACACGTGTCAAGGTCGACTTGGGATGAAAACAGCGACTCTATAAATTTCACAATTTCTAACACTTGCCTATATGATGATGTATATATATTGTAATTAACCACTTTGTGCACAAATCGTGACTTCGCCACTGGAAGGGGAGTACTGTGGGGGCTGAAAGATTTCATTCCAGCCTACCGGGATTGCAGCACCCCACCGCCGAAGATAAATAAACAGGCGGCCGCCATAAATCACCAGGACGACCGCTGCGCCAGGAGGGCACAGCGGAGGAATCCAGAGGACCAGATGTACATTCCGGGGTGTTGTCCTTTTTGTCTTCCCATATGAATGTAGTGTTATCAAGAAACTTCAATAAAACACTAACTTGAGAGACTTTCTGAGCCATCGCTGGACCAGTAAATCGACACACCACAGATCTAATAAAAATGTCCTTAAAACTCAGCCAATCTGAAATATCACCACTAAAGGTGGGCAATTGAAATTTAGGAAGTTCTAAATGCGTTTCACCAGAAAATGTATTTTTATTTAAATTTCCCAGCGATCTACTTATTTTTATTAAAAAAGAATTAATTTTAGACTCAGCCTCAAAGGATACCTTAAATTTTTCTTCAGCATTAATGCCTTTAAATTTTACTAATTTCACATATTGATTATCAAAGCTAGCTTTTAAATTTAACAAGTCTTCTTTATTTTGCATAAGTGCGTATTTATCATTGCCTTCTAAATTATATTCTACATCTGCTTTTATCAATTCTAAACTTTTAATCAGAGATTCAAAAATTAAGATTTCTGTTTCCATATTTTAAAGATCAGTATTCAAAACCTTACCTTTCTTTATTTCTATGGCTTCTAAGAACTTTCTATTTCTTCTACTTCTTTCCCGGGTTTCGGCACCAAAAAATGTTAACACGTTTTCTTTGAAGTTTCTTCTAGAAAAAACGAGCTGACTCAATTCGATTCAATTCGATTTATTTCAAACAACAAAAGAGAATTACATTACGATTTAAGAGAAAATATATTTATTTACGGGCTACTAACCAAGCATTACGATTTAAGGCGATTTAGTTGTATTTATAACACAAAATAGAAAACAGAAGAAAAAAAACAACAAAAATAATGATGATAAGTAAGAATAAAATTCTATGAATATGAATTATAATCTATATTAATAAAATGTAAATTTCATAAGTGGACATCACTAAAAACTTTCGTTACAATGCATCAATTTCCACCAAATTTTCAACATTTGTGTAAAACGAGATGGAGCAGGTTTTGCTTAACATCAAAATATTTTCCCCTAACATTAACATGCGTAACTTCGCTGTTATCGATTAAATACAAAAAAAAAATCAACAGAGTTAATTTTATTTATATATAAATACAAAATTAAATTTCAACAGAGTTAATTTTTTTACATACTAGCTAATAATCTCAATCTAAAAAATATTCAAAACAAGCAATTTTAAGATAACACCATATGTAAAACAGTCGGCCAAGAAAACAAATAACGTGTAATATATATATAATATAATATATATAATATAACGGTATAATAACGGTATAAAGAAATAATGAGCCTATCGTTCAAATTTATAATTGTAACGAATAGTATTTTAATTAAAACATTTTAAAAACACACAGTTTGGAACGGGACGTTTCACAAGAGTGACATCCAAGGCGCCAATTTATAATTGTAACGAATAGTATTTGAATTAAAACGTTTTTAAAATATATACGCACTCGGGTAAAACCCGGGCGTTGCCCGGGCCATTCGTAATTAATAAAATACAATAATAATAATTTAAAAAAACCTAACAAGTACCGAATATACAGGCTTTTTGTCTGAATTTCGTTTATATAAAAACCTTTAATAAATTTTTAAAGGGAGAGGTGAATCTTTGAGTATATGAAAGATATTTTTTTAAACATGGAAACTTTCTCCTTGAATTATAAATACTATAGAATAAAGCGTTAGGAGAAAATAATTTTTATTTTTAATAATTAAAAATTATTTTCTCCTAACGCTTTATTCTATAGTATATATATGAAAGGTATGTTAATTAGAAAGTTTAATTATGTTTTTAAAACTATTTATGCATATGGTATGAGATCCTGTCGACTTAAGCTATGATGTGAGATTCTGTCGACTTAAGCTAGATGTGAGATTCTGTCGACTCTCGCTTTACTGTGATATCCTGAGGGTCTCGCTGTGGTGTGAGTTCCTGAGGGTCTCTTGCTTCACTGTGGTAACCGAGAGGGTCAAACCTGTAGTAACCGAGATGGACAGTCAGGTGTGGAGAGTTTTCCAGTACCTCTCTGCACCTTGGAAGACCTTTAACAGTGCTAACAGAGCACAGGCAGTCGTGGTCAAGGCAGAGTGGAAGACTTGGGAATTTCCACACACACAAAAAAAAAAAAACAAAGGGACACAGTTGTACTATGAAAGTTCCATGAACAGATAAAAGTCGAGCTAGGAGCAGGATGAAGATTTGAAAAAAAAGTTCTTACTGGTCTACAAGGTCGATGGTGCGGACCTTGGGGACATCTGACGATATCTTCCGCCGATGGTAAAGTGACTGTTTATTTCTGACCCTGTTGGAGGCTTATATATCTTTGCCGAGAGGAAGTATTGGGTTTCAGCGGATGCAACAAGGGCGTGGATCGGGAGATTTCATTGTATACTCTTAACGATTTCTTGGCAACGCCCTGACATCTTTTAGACGTTGTTGGACTTCTATCTCAATCTCTTGCTTTAGCTCAACTCTTAATCTATTACAGAGTTTCATTTATTTATCCTCAGTTTATACAAAGTGCATTACATATGATGATGTATATGACACATGTCAATTATGCGTATAATTATTGATAGATGTGTTTCTATTATACAACATGGAAATCTTGTTATATTACATATAATATGAGGTTGTTGGTTTAAATTACGAAATACACATATTTTTTCATATAAAACCTCTATTTTACTCTTACTGCATAATTTGGAATGAACTCTCATAATGTACAATTGAGCTATTATATATATACTAGACGAATGGCCCGGGCAACGCCCGGGTTTTACCCGAGTGCGCATATACTTTAAAAACGTTTTAATTCAAATACTATTCGTTACAATTATAAATTGGCGCCATGGATGTCACTCTTGTGAAACGTCCCGTTCCAAACTGTGTGTTTTTAAAATGTTTTAATTAAAATACTATTCGTTACAATTATAAATTGGCGCCGTGGATGTCTCTCTTGTGAAACGTCCCGCCCCAAACTGTGTGTGTCTTGAAAATATAAAAATAAAAATGTGAATTTTCATAAAGATTTCATCATGTCGATTTTTTTTTTTTGCATTTCACCTCCTAAATCGATAGAGATAATTACATTTGCAACATGAGCTTAGGTATATTGACTAAATAGAAAACTGCATAGTAATAAAGATCATTTTTTAAAGGCACCATATCGTTTTTTTTTTCAATAAAATCGAAACAAAAATTAACGATAAATAACGATAATTGCCTTAAAAAGAAATTGCCTTTAAAAAAAGAAACATTCGCGGTGATTTTGTCTTGCATTCGTTTATACAATTATTATATACGAATGACCCGGGCAACGCCCGGGTTTTACCCGATTAAATGCTTTTATTCAAATACTATTCGTTACAATTATAAATTGGCGCGGTGGATGTCATTCTTGTATAATATATAAATGAGTTTTAAAAATTAAAAAAAAAAAAGCATCGGCCGGGAATCGAACCCGGGCCGCCCGCGTGGCAGGCGAGCATTCTACCACTGAACCACCGATGGTTATGAAAAATCCCATCCGTGAGCTTCAAACAGACAAACAGACAGAATAAGGCAAATATATAAGTAGATATCTTGATGAATATTTTTTACCTACTAAAATTATCCTATATATGTGGTGAGGTTTGGTAGCCTCTTGTAGAATCCTGTCGACTAACTATGTGATGAGGTATCCAGTCGACTTAAACTATGGTGTGAGTCCCTGTTGACTCTCGCTATACTGTGTTGACCGAGAGGAACAGTCAGGATGGGGAGTTTTCCAGTACCTCTCTGCACCTTGGAAGACCTTTTACAGTTCTCACAAAGTACAGGCAGTCGTGGTCGAGGCAGAGTGGAAAGCTTGGGAATGTTCACACAAAAATAAAGACACAGTTGCACTAAGAAAGTTCCGTGAACAGATAAAAGTTGAGCTAAAAGCGAAAGATGGAGAGATAGAAGAGTTCTTACTGGTCTACATGGTCGATGAGGTGGAACTTGGTGACAACCGACGAGGGCTCACGCAGATGGTGAAGTGACTGTCAAGTGACTGTATTTTTGGCTAAAGACGGGGGCCTTTTATATATTTTCCGAGAAAGGGAGTGTTGCATTTCAACAGATGCACACGAGGGTGGATCACGGGTGAAATTGGACACTGGCGCCGTGGTAGTTTCCATTTTTAGACCTTGTTGTGGGAATTCTAAATCTATCTCGATTTTAGAAGTTATGACTTCTATCTCTTTAGCTCAACTCTTAATCTATTACAGAGTTTTATTTTTTTATCCTCAGTTTGCACAAAGTACATTACATATGATGATGTAATGACACATGTCAGTAATGCGTATAATCATTTACAGATGTGTTTCTATTATACAACATTAAAATCTTGTTATAAGTTATATACAATATGGGGTTGCTGGCTTAAATTACCATATATATATACATTAAAAACAAACAAAAAGTGATAAAATGTATTTTTGTTGTATAAATCATTTTTCAAAAATAATAAAAATAATAGAGACAAGGGTAAACAGGGATCATAACACATTCAGGTAAGACTTATGTTTGGCAACGTGATCCTTGTAACAATGGCTATCAGTCAAAATAGCTGTGGTTTGGCGGATTGGACTAAATTAGACGGTATTTCCTGGGTTGTCTCAAATTGATGCATCCTCCGTAGTTCATTGGTAAGGAATCAAGAAACTGATATCTCGCCATTACACTGCTTAAGCTTCGAACCTCAGCGTTTTTTTTTTTTTTTTTTCTAATTTCTTCTTGGTCAGATTGTGAAAATGGCTGAATTGTCGAGTCCTCAACCAGGTTCTCCGAGCTTGGAGCGGTTCATTCTAGTCACGTCGCTATGGAGAGGCTGATGATCTTATTATCGTCTCTTGCTTTAGTTCACCTCGTCCATATCTAGTATTTTTCAAACATTTGAGTGGGTATTTTGACATCTCGTTATAGATGCCAACCATATATATAGGGATTTCTCGCCGTGTCAAAGAAACAGGTTGCTACAATCCTAGATAGTCTAATAACTTCCCTTAGATTGTTGTAAAAGAGATTGTATTCAGTTTCGGGGCAATAGTTGAAATAAATATACTTCTGATATAGTAGGGTTTTAAAATTACTACAATACTCCAATGACTGAATTAAAGTTGTAATATTTAAAATATTAAAAGAAAAACGCGCGACGAATTTTTGTATTAAAATGAACGTCAATAACAATAATAAAAAGAACACCCCAAGTATTATCAAAAACTGTAGCACTGTAGAACAACTTTTTTACTACACAGTACTTTTCAATTTTATTTGAATAGCTTTCATGAGAGGATTTTGAAAAAATCTTTTATTTCTCTTTTAACATGCAGAGTGATATATCGTTTGGTTCTTGATAAAAAATTGAAATCATCGGTGAGCGGAGCGTCGCACTCAGGCCTGAATAATATATTACAAGGTTGCAGGAGGTACATCCAAGAAAGCCATCTATTCATCTAGAAAATTATGTAAAATAAAAGCAAGTAATGTTGAAATTATGGCACTATTTGCGCGGAGAAACTGTATTTTCTAATGAGAGATAATTTTTATAGGAAGAAATTTCTTTTTACACCTATATACATCAATATATATATTGTTGCGTTGTTGGTTGACAAAGAATAACTTCCGTGGGTACAAAGGATCTTTAGGACTTTATTTAAGCCTAATCGATAAAACAATTACAGAAGAATGCAAAAATAAAGCAACAATAAAGAAAACAGCAGTTACACACTCACCAACTGCAGCACAGTGAGGGAAAGTAGGAGCAGAACAAGAAACAGAAGTTCGTAGAACTTTCCAGAATCTTCCAGGAAGCACACCGGCGTCGGCGGTAAGCAGCAGTCCGACTTCTTGAGACAGCAGTTTTTCGGAGTATACACCACGTAGCTTCGTTCTTCTACTTCACTTCTTATCTTTCTTCCTCCCAGGCATGAGTTTCTCATCCCTATATATCCCAGAGTAGATCTTTCCAGAACGGTCACGGTTGGTCAGCCAATCAGAAAGCCGCCAGCACCGAGCGTTGCGCAATAGCTTTAGATTGGCCAATCAGTTGTCCTCCGCTTTTTCTACATGATTCTTAAACGCTCTAGAACATTTTCTCTCCATCTGGATTGTGTTTTTATTTCTACGTTACACTTCCCCCTCCTTAAGACTGCTCGTCCCGAACAGTCCATTGTACTCGAACAGTACCCCTGAAGGGTGCTAACCGGTTGTAGTGCACCACTTTGGGTTTAGACGTTGGGGTTTTCTGAATCCGATAGATAACATCATTGAGGCACTTGGTGATCTTGTAGGGTCCTTCCCATTGATACTGAAGTTTAGGAGAAAGTCTTTTCCTCCGTTGAGGATTATGGAGCCAAACCATTTCACCCTCTTTGAAAGTCTTGTTGGAAGTCTTTACGTTGTACCTGTCTTTCATTTTCTCACTGGAAAAGTTAAGCTTTTCCCCTGCCCACTGGTGAATGGTCAGCATCTTTTCAAATGGGGCACCTACATTTGGCCAATGTTTTTCTGATGGCGAAGTGATCTCCCGTGGGACTGCTATGCATCTCCTGGAGAGTCAAAGGTACATGAGATCTGGGTAACACCAACTTCCAGATTTCATGCTTTCCATCCTCGCTCTCCCATTTCCTGTATAAGACTCCATCTCGCAGGGTCAAATAATTCCAGATGCGCCAGAGACTTATGGTTTTAGGACTGTGCGAGGCCACATCTTCCCAGGATCGTCTTTCACCTGATACCTTCCAATTTATCACTGGCAAGAGATCTCGGTCTTCCCGTTGAGCTTTTCTTAAAGCTTGGCCAGTCCAGTATTGTTCTTCTACTTCATTGCTTTCTTGCACTGTAACTTGCCTTACGCAAAATCTGTCTTCAGCACGAGAGCAATGTCCACTTTGTGGAACACATGGCCTTCTTGTTAAGGCAGCAGCATTATCGTTCCGTCTCCCATGGTTCTTTCTAGGGGCCGTGGTGGTTTCAGAATTTTCTGGACAGTTTCTTCTCATGTGGCCATATTGTCCACATCTCCAGCAGTCGGTATCACCGCGTTGTTTTACTTTTCTGGGGCAAGTTGGAGAAATGTGATCAAGGGATCCACAAGTCCAGCAGCGGCCCCTTTTTCCTTCAGGCTTATCCTTAGAGTTATCTGGACAGTTTTTCCTTGTGTGGCCATTTTTTCCACATTTCCAGCAACCTGTATCACCGCGCTGTTTAACTCTTCGGGGGCAAGTTGGAGACATGTGATCATGGGCTCCACAGGTCCAACAGCGACCCTTTTTTCTTTCTGGATTATCCGATTTAATTTGTCTAGCCACGCGGTAACTTTCTATTGTGACTTGTTGGGCAGCTTCATACTTCATGGCTTGGACAAGGGTTTCTTGTAGAGTAGTCGCACTTGAAAGTCTGGCAAACTTCTGGGTTTCAGGGTCTCCGATGGCATCAATAAACTGATGTTGGGCCATTAAATCTTGTATTTCAGTAGGGCATGTTGGATAGGCTAAACTTGCAAGGCGTCGGATGTCGTGGGCCAAATCCTGCAAATTTTCTTTCTTATCTTGTAGTCTATTCTTGAACTTTACCACATGAAGTTGTTGGTAATGTTCTTCTCCATATCGGGACTCCAACGCATCAATCAGGGCGTTGAAGTCTAGCCGAAGTTGTTCCGGAATCGTCTGGAGAACTTCCACTACAGGTCCACGAAGTGCAGCAGCCAAAAGGCTTGCCTTATTTCTAACGTTCCATCCGTTAGCTTGGGCAACCACATCGAACTGGGTTTTGAAAGAGGTCCATGATGATTGTCCATCAAACCCGAATTGTTATTTTCTTGCTGGAAAACTGAAGTTCTTGGATGGCCCGTTTCCACAGCAGCAAGTCTCTCTTTTAAAGAAGCCATTTCTTCTTTCATTTTATCTTTTACAGAGAAAATGTCTTCTTTTACAGCTGAGATTTCATCTTCTAAGCATTTGAACTTAAGCCCCAAGCTTTCTTTTAGCTCTTGATGTTGAGCTTGAAGAGCTTGGTTTTGAGCTTGAATAGCTTCCCGAGTTTCTTGGTTTTGAGCTTGAAGAGCCTCGTTTAAAGATTCACGAGTTTCTTTATTTTGAGCTTGAATAGCTTCACGAGTTTCCTGATTTTGAGCTCGCAAAGCCTGGTTTTGAGCTTGCATTGCTTGGATCGCTTTCAATATTTCTTCCATTTTTCGGGTAAGTACCAAAAATTATTCAGGCTTCACCTAAAGATCCCACTCCTGACACCAAATTGTTGCGTTATTGGTTGACAAAGAATAACTTCCGTGGGTACAAAGGATCTTTAGGACTTTATTTAAGCCTAATCGATACAATAATTACAGAAGAGTGCAAAAATAAAGCAACAATAAAGAATACAGCAGTTACGCACTCACCAACTGCAGCACAGTGAGGGAAAGTAGGAGCAGAACAGGAAACAGAAGTTCGTAGAACCTTCCAGAATCTTCCAGGAAGCACACCGGCGTCGGCGGTAAGCAGCAGTCCGACTTCTTGAGACAGCAGCTTGCTTGGAGTACACTACGTAGCTTCGTTCTTCTACTTCACTTCTTATCTTTCTTCCTCCCAGGCATGCGTTTCTCATCCCTATATATCCCAGAGTAGATCTTTCCAGAACGGTCACGGTTGGTCAGCCAATCAGAAAGCCGCCAGCACCGAGCGTTGCGCAATAGCTTTAGATTGGCCCATCAGTTGTCTTCCGCTTTTTCTACATGATTCTTAAACGCTCTAGAACATTTTCTCTCTCTCTCCATCTGGAATGTGCTTTTATTTCTACGTAACAATATATACGGTAAATTATTATTTCTAAGGGGAAAAGGTGAAAAACAAACAAAATCTGGTGTTATATTGTAAATTTACTATTATGAATATACAAGAGTTCTCTTGGCTGCAAAAATTGACTATTGAAAAAATATTTTCAACAATGATGTCAGCTGCTATAATAATAACTATATTGTAAAGATATAAAGTTGTTTCTCCTGGCTAGCTCTAATATCGAGTGGCAGATTGACGTTAGGCCAGAATTAAATCTTCACTTTCGTCGACAACATTCTTCACGATTGGAAATAAAGCATAGAGGGCCCCCTGACGTAGGTGGCTTAAATTTACCTAGTCGAGGATGAAAATAAAGATTTTTTTACCTGCCAAAGTGTCAATTTTATACTGAAATTAGCTATGTGTCTTTTTTAAAACAAATTTAAACTACAGATATACTCGTAGATCACATTTGACAATGACATGCCAAATATGCATTGGAAATTGGTAAAACAGCAAATTTCTTCTTTGCTAGACTGCTAAGCAACCCATTGTTTGCTCCCTTGGGTTTCTGATAAGGACTTATCGTTACCTGTTCATGATAAGTCACAAATAACTCCTGATAGGGAAGATATTTTGTAAGATTGGTGTAACATTCTGCTTGCGCAATATAAAAAACTAAGATTTGTTTACAACAAAACCTTCCTCAGCATTCAATCGTTATTAGCATTTACAAAGACTCCGCAGAATAAGTTTTGTTGTTACCAATGCCTTATATAAAAAATCTTTAAACTTTTGGTCTTAAATATATTTTACCTGGTTAATCACGAGGCAACTTTTTTTTTTTTGCCGATAAGCTGCACTACGCTGACGAGAACCAACAGCTCGAAACGTGTACATGATCGATTTCATTTTTAAAGCGTTTTCGGTCAAAATACCGGAATAAAATAAAGGTTTAGTTGAAAAAATTCCAGATAGATGGCGGTAGCAACCGGCATTGTCCAACTACACGACCAGATGTTTTATTTTAGTATTTCTTTGTTCTATTTTCACCCAAGCGAAATCTGAATGATGTTCGTTATAACAGAGAGAATGACACAAATAAAACATTTCTTTTATCATTCAACTTTCCAATTTTCACAAACTTAGGAAGGGGAAGTTATATTTATACAGATTCACTTGCAAACAAATTTTAATAAAACCAATATGGTAATTATAAACTTTTGTGATTGTGTGGTCGGGGACAATTTCATCAGACTTAGATGATTGTTTCTCTACGTGAAGTGTAAAAATATCTCTGAAATTAATAAATTTACAACATTTAGAAGTTTTGCGGGCTAAAAAAACTTTACCAAATAAAAATGACGCAATCAAATTCAATTCCATAACACGTAAAAAAATCTTTAGGGAAGAGTTCTCGGAATGTGTTTACAGAATTATTACTTGTTATTTATGAAACCCAACAGAAATGTAGCACAGAAGACAACCAGGCAGGGTTGTAGGAAAGCTTGTGCCAAGTTTCACTTTATCGCGGTGACGTCACGATTGCATCACTACATCCGGAGACAGTGGCGTGAGGTGAGTGCAGCTCGAATTGTGTTCTCTCCTTTAGCTATCAGTACTTGAGCACTTGTATACTAAAATCTGTATACAAGTGCTCAAGTACTGATGGCTTTTGGTTACCACATTCACGGCGCATACGTGTTGATTCCTCTAGCGTATGTGTTTGGAAAACAGACATTATTTTTAGAATTATTTATCTGATAATTATTTGAGTTTTTTTTAAAGAAATATATGTATATTTTTTTTTAGAACAAAAAAATATATATGATTATATCATTTGCTTTAATCACCTTTTTACAATTTTTTTTATGTAAATGATTCTATTTTGAACATATATGATTATATTGTCATTTCTATATTTTATTTGTTACATTTGAGTCATCATATATTATAGTATTGTAATGTGCAGTACATTTCAAATTAATGAATTTAATCGTGTTTTCAAAAAATTGATATTTTATTCCAAGTATTAATGAAAACAGTAAAATGTGTGAAATGGAGAAAGATAACTATTCCAACATATACTTTTCTAAGGACAAAATTAAACCTCGAATATAAACGATCCATGTGTTTAACCGAAATCTACCAAATAGAAGTAAATTTAGTGCTATATCAATGCCATGTACAAGCCTAGTTTCATTTTACGCGGCAGACGAACAGAGCAATGTAGACGCCATTTTGATCTGTCGTAATTCGAAGATAGAAAGTGGTGTCAGACGATTATCTTCAGCCTTTTAACCTGTTTGGTGTAAATACATTCTTGTGTCTATTCTACATTTTTATTGATTATTTGCCTTCTTCTTTCTTCTCCACTCAATCATATTAGGGTATCAAGTTGTGACCTTGATGGTGTCTGTTTGGCAACCATCATGACCGGGTGAAGTAGAATGCGTCTGCCTTTGTCATTAAGACTGGGAGCACTACTCAGTGGCAGGCCGACTTAGCTCCAAAAGAAATGGCCGTTTCAGGACACAAGGGGTACAAACGCTGCTCATCCTGCATCCCTGGATTAGGAGCCCTTACAGGGTACTATCAGCCAGGCCAGCTGAGCCCAGGTTTTTTACCGAGCTTGTTACTGCTCCCCCTCCTCCTTTTTAATCCGGGCTTGGGACCGGCAAAGGCGGATTATTGATTATCGACAGGTAAACCTAAAATGTTTAGAAAGTGGTTGTTAGCGTTTTCATTATGTCCTAATATTGATCCAAACGCATTTCAATTTACGATCTAGTTCTCAACATTATTATAGTAATTAAAACAATAAACTTCAAAATAAAAGGGTTTTGTCAAATCCACTAATCAAAATATGGACAATCTTCACAGAGATTATCAAATAATGCATTGTTTTCGTGTAACAAATGTAGAATAGAGAGGATTCCTTTGTACATAAATACATTTAATGCATTTTATAGCTTTTAAGTGAAATGAAATAGGCTTGCTAAATTGGCTCAAATCCGCAAGGTAAATATGGTAGGTCAAATGTTGTAGGAAAATTTAAACTAGAGCGTGCCTGGCCTGATGTTGGCCTGGCTACTGGAAATCGCCTTCGTCACAATAATGGGCTCAATCGTGGATCAACTTGAACTGCTAGCCGTCGTGGCTTGTTAGTTCGTATTTTAGGACACGCTAATAGTCTCACCTTTGAAGCGTAAAATGTTTTCAATATGTCAATATCATTTGAACGTCGCTAGCAACGCCTGACTCTCCTTAGCACCAACAATGAATACTAGGTATATCCGGAATACACCGACACACAAGGAACAGGTTCTACACATAAATACAATAGAAAGCATAGCAGTTATTTAAAAATATGGAACGCTTCACGATTTTGCGTGTCATCCTTGCGCAGGGGCCATGCTAATCTTCTCTGTATCGTTCCAATTTTAGTATACAGTTACGAGCGTCATTCCTCATCGGCCTCTGTCACGGTTTGCTTTTTTTTTTTTGGAATGGCGCCCTCCTATTGGTCGGCTACGATCACGCCACCTGTAACTATTGTGTTGGAGCGGGTCGCTCCTTAAATAAATGCATATATTAGTTAATAACCAAATGGAATCCTCTCTTTCTTTTTCCCAGTAAGAGACGCCTACGGAAGCCAACAGTACATAGACAGATAAAGCACATAAGCTATAGTTATTAACTAACATATGCATTTATTTAAGGCGCCAAATTATAATTGTAACAAATAGTATTTGAATCAAAACATTCAATCGGGTAAAACACGGGCGTTGCCCGGGTCATTCGGCTAGTTTTAGTATATGTACCGCCGAACAAGCGTGTACGTTTGGGTTCTATTTAACACTGGTCTGTTAAAGTCGAGAATTGGTTCCCGAGGCATCGGACCACCCAAATAGCAGTTATTTAGGGATCGTTGAATCGAGAGAGCCGTTACACAAGGATCGTTGAATCGAGATAGCCGTTATTTAGGGATCATTGAATCGAGATATCGGTTACACAAGAATCGTTGAATAAAATTATTTCCTTTGTATATATATTAAGTTATTTTATGTGTCAAGATATTCACGCTTCATATATAGAATTAAATATTAAGCAAAAATGTCGTATATGTGGCAATAATATGAACCAGGATAGCGATATGCTTCTGAAATATTTATGCTCACACGTAACCCATCATCAAAATTGAACGTTTGGATAAGAACTAATTGTTCTACTTCACCTTTATAACACCGGGTGGTGGTACTCGGAATGGTAGCCGCTGATGATGATCCAAGCTCTTCTAATAGTTTCGCCTTCCATTAAGTGGATTTTGTCTATTAGAGAAAGTAACCTCTCTTCAGTGCTTGTTTAGGCCAACTTTCGTTTACGAAGATAGCTTCTTGATTTAAAGAGTTTTAATTATATCAAACATATATTAAAATGAGAGATGATGAAAAGTGATATCTTCTCGATGGCATGTAGGAATTAGAGAAAGCCAGTAGATGACATATCTGATGAGAGCTTTTTGTTAGGACTAAATTATATGTTATACGTCACAATGGTTACAACAAATATATACATACATGTATGATGTGATAAGAAAGAACACATCAATAATAACAATGTGATATGTTACCAAGAATTATAATACACAACAAAAAGTATCCACATTTAATTTACATAAGGTTATAAAGCGAACTAACACATTTGAAATATTAAAACTTGTAACTTACACACGCACAATTTAATTTCTAACAAAAAGTAATAGCAAGATTTATCTACACTTTAACCATGAAACTTCACCTAAACATATGCTATTTGCCTAAATTTCTTTAATTCTAGTTTAATTCCTTTTTGGTGTTGGGTTTTCCTCCAGCGTAGAATCAATAAACATCGAATAAACAAGGTCCATTAAGTAGAGTCAAGCTGAAGTTCCAAAGTGGATCAAATTTTGGTCAGTCCTCCAGTAAACCTCGTTACAATGGCCCCGATTCTTGAAAAAGTCCAACCCCACCAGCGAGTGTAAGTAATCAAACGGGGCTCTGGCTCATTTATAAGTGCAAAAGTCGAACTGCTTTTCACATGTGTAGACATGTGGTGCACTTACAGTAAAAGCAGTCGCCAACTACCCACCATTATCATGGCCTGTACCACGTGTACTAGGGATAATAATAAACCTCGTTACGGTTAGCAGGTAATACAGACATAGTCAAATACTGCCATAGGACACAATCATCCTGATGAAGAAAGGGTGTTTGTTCAAGTATGACCATCAGATAACATCGGGTGCTTTATTATGTACTAAAACATTTTAGTTCGTTACACATGTAACGGATATATTTTATTTTTTAAAGTTGAGAGCTGCGCTGAAATAAGAAACTCTAAAGTATAGTAAAAATACTACTTCAACACACCAATTCTATATCAATATATAGGAATTTTGAAAATCTTTTTATATACGTACTCTGTGCTTATTGTGCCTATGTGGTAACCGAGAGGGACAGTCAGGGTGTGGATATAAACACAAGGTAATAAGACAAAATCTAAATAAATAGGGTGTGACGTTTTGGTACCGAAACTTAACACACTATTTATTTATTTGGATTTGGTCTTATTAACTTGTGTTTATAATCTATAATCCAAATTGTGCCTTATCAGGGTGTGGGTAGTTTTCCAATACCTCTATACAGCCAACATCTCCCGAGCCTTCCTTCAAAATGTTGACATCCTTCCTTGGCCTGCGTGTTCCCCGGAAATTTCCCCAATTGAGCACGTACGGGACATGATGGCGAGGAAATTTGGCAATCTCCACAGCCAAATAATCTTCAACAGCTTCGACAAAAAATTAAATGCCTTGTTCTAGCATCCCACAAGAAGCCATAAAAAAATGTATGACTATGTCTCACCGTGTAGCTACTTGTATACCTGCCAAAGGAGGACATACCAAATCTTTATATATATATAAAAAACTGTGTATCTCAATAAATTTACATTACCTTTTAAAAATTTCAATCAATCATTTTCACATTTATAATATACTAGCGGATGTACCCGGCTTCGCCCAGGTTTTTCTCGAAGGAATGTTTGTAGTCTAGTAATAAAAAAATATACTACACCTAAAAACTATCAGAGAAAAGAGAAACCACGGAAGGTGAACAGAAAAATGCTTACGATGGATGTATATGTTTACGATATCAAGTTAAATAAAAACAAAGATAAAATTTGCATATGTTGGTCACTATAAATTTGTATATTTGTTAGGCGAAATTAGAAACATGATAATTATCTTAAAATTGCTTGTATTGAATATTTTTTAGATTGAGATTATTAGCTAGTATGTAAAAAAAATTAACTCTGTTGAAATTTAATTTTGTATTTATATATAAATAAAATTAACTCTGTTGATTTTTTTTGTATTTAATCGATAACAGCGAAGTTACGCATGTTAATGTTAGGAAATATATTTTGATGTTAAGCAAAACCTGCTCCATCTCGTTTTACATAAATGTTGAAAATTTGGTTGAAATTGATGCATTGTAACGAAAGTTTTTAGTGATGTCCACTTATGAAATTTCCATTTTATTAATATAGATAGCTGACCAATTTTTAAAAGATATATATAAGTATTTCTAGATGACGCACTTTTTTTTGTGTATAATCAGAAACTTCCAAAACGATAGTAGAGCTCTAAAAAGCGGTATTAAACTGACGAAAACACCTGGAGGGTTCATCACTGATGAGCCAGGCCCTTCCAATATGTTTTTTTTTAATCGCTGTAAGGACAGTAAGAAGTTTGTTTCTGAATAAAATTCGCACTCAGTAGTTTCATATTCGTAATGAAGACATATATATTACAAAATAAATAATTTTTGTATGTACATGCTATATGTATATATGGTCATTTAAACCAACAACCCCATAATATAACAAGATTTTATGTTGTATAATAAACATATCTGTAAATAATTATACGCATGATTGACATGTGTCATTACATCATCATATGTCTTCTTCTTTCTTATCTTCACTTAATCATATCAAGGTATCAAGCTTGTAAAGCATGACAACCATCATGATTGGGTGAAGTAGAATGCGTCTGCCTTTGT
Source organism: Cordylochernes scorpioides (assembly GCA_030710605.1). Lineage (NCBI taxonomy): Eukaryota > Metazoa > Arthropoda > Arachnida > Pseudoscorpiones > Chernetidae > Cordylochernes > Cordylochernes scorpioides. Next base: position 93,903,242 of record CP092864.1, read on the forward strand.
CATCAAGACTGGGAGCACTACTTAGTGGCAGGCCGACTTAGCTCCAAAAGAAATGGCCGCCTCTGACATGAGGAACAGACGCCATGTGCAGCTGCTCCTAACATGGAGTACAAACGCTGCTCATCCTGTATCCCTGGATTAGGAGCCCTTACAGGGTACTTTCAGCCGGGTCAGCTGAGCCCAGGTTTTTCAGCGAGCTTGTTACTGCTCCCCCTCCTCCTTTTTCATCCGGGCTTGGGACCGGCAAAGGCGGAGTTCATCATCATATGTAATGTACTTTGCACAAAATGAGGATAAATAAATAATACTCTGTAATAGATTAAGAGTTGAGCTAAAGCAAGTGATTAAGATAGAAGTCCAACAACGTCTAAAAGATGTAGAAGTCCGAACGAGGCCTAGAAGATGCCAGGGCGTTGCCAGTGTACAATGACACTTCTTCAGATCCACGCCCTTGTTGAATCCGTTAAAACTCAATACTTCCTCTCGGCAAAGATATATAAGACCTCCGCCCTAGCCGAAAATATAGTCACTTAACCATCAGCGGGAGCCCTCGTCAGTTGTTTCCAAGGTCCACCTCATCGACCATGTAGACCAGTAAGAACTTTTCTCAAATTTCCATCTTGCTCCTAGCTCGACTTTTATCTGTTTACGGAACTTTCCTAGTAAATCTGTGTCTCTTCGTTTTTTTGTGTGACATTCCCAAGTCTTCCACTCTGCCTCGACCACGACTGTCTGTAATCTGTGAGAACTGTTAAAGGTCTTCCAAGGTGCAGAGAGGTACTGGAAAACTCTCCACATCCTGACTGTTCCTCTCGGTTAACACAGTATAGCGAGAGTTGACAGGGACTCACACCACAGATTAAGTCGACTAGATTCCACAACGACAGGATTCTACAAGAGTCGACGAGATTCGACATATATATGCTATATTTTCTCATTATTTCATTCTCACTAAATATTCTTTGCTGTTTATATATTTAGTAGCGTGGAAATCAGGTCTTTGTATATCTAGAGATGTGAAAGTATTTATTGATGACGTCACCGCGTCTAGTCGACAATTATTAACAAACTAGCCGAATGACCCGGACAACGCCCGGGTTTTACCCGATTAAATGTTTTTATTCAAATACTATTCGTTACAATTATAAATTGGCTCCGTGGATGTCACTCTTGTGAAACGTCCCGCTCCAAACTTTGTGTCTGAGAAGCAATATTTTTATAGAGAGATGATCTGGCTTTTATTTTCTGCTCGAATGAATGTTTTTGTGTTAGAATTTTGTTCCTGCGTACAAAAAAAAATGAACTGGTTTCACCCGTGGTCTCTGCTTTTTGGAATTTTTCCCGATATAATTTTGTATCTGTTAATCAAACATAATACAGCAATATTGTCATCATCATTTTCTGACTAAAAAAAAAAAGCAACTATTTTTGCCCAGAACCTGTCAATTTTATTTTTCATTGGCTAAAAATCCGATAAATATATTTTCCAGATTTTTCTCTATGTCCTGTCAAAACACGTTTTACATGTACATTAGGTCAGCTGATATTACCTAACTCCCATCTTCACCGCTAGAGGCGCTGCTTGCGAGCGAAAAGGCAAATTTGCAACGCAATTTGCAAATAACTCGAAGAATATTCGGGATAGATACCTGAAATTTTCACTATAAGTTTTTTCCAGATTCTACTTTATATACTGTTAATATTTCAGTCAGATTAGTTACGTATTGTGGACGTGTATAGCCGACATAGATACCCACATACATATATACATACATACGCCGACCGTGCGGCCACGCGTCGCGCGAGCTCCGCGTATTTCGTCTCTGGCGAGCGGAAAAATGTCCTTAGACATGCCGAATTCGGCATCGCCAAGGAGCCCAGGATCTGCTGGACAAAAGCCTGGAAGGCCCAGCTTCCCATCTCCAATTGGTGGCAAGAATTCGACAAAAGAAGAATCTTATAAAGAAATATCTAGAGATAACTCTGAAAATCAAGAGTATGCAAATCCGCCGACAGGCGTTGGAAATGCAAATCTGGCCGTCGCGCGCGGTGACGTCACGTCCAGCTTGCCGCCAGCTACGTCATCCGATGGCGCTGCCCGTGCCCTGAGAAACTGGGCGGACTGCCCTGAAGATCAAGGCCCTGGAGCGGACGACGACTTTACCGTCGTGAGGACCAAAAAGAGGCGCCGCGAATCTGCGAACTCGCCTACAGCGGCTGCATCTTCCTCCAACATCGGGAGTGCAAGAACCAGTCGCCGACCGCAATCTTCGGCAGGATCTGTGCCCCGGGCACAGGAAGTAAGAACAACCAGGGCCCACATCACAGAGGCCCGGGCGCGGCAGGCGTCCTCTTCTGAGGACCACTGCATCTACCTGGAGCACGGCCCCGAGCTACAGCCCTTCCACTACCTGAGGGCACTAGACAGGATGCTCGGGGGAACCGCCGGAGTTATCCATGTCTCCAAGGTGAACGGCCACCAACTCCTGGGACTGGCGAACAGAGGCCTGGCCGAGCGCCTCATAAACGAGGGCCTCGAGGTTGAGGGCACACTCCTCAGGGCCTTTCCTTTCCGCAAAATAGCGGAGAGGATTACAGTCGGCAACCTCCCCTTCTTCGTGGAGGACTCCGCCATCATCAGCGCCTTAAAACCTTATGGGCGCGTAACATCAATTGCGCCCAAACTGATGAAGGCCGGCCCATACACCTACAACGACGGCCGCCGCGAGGCATTTATTGTCCTCCGCGAAGGAATGTCAATTGAAAGGCTCCCCACCCGCCTTGAAATCCCAATTAAAGGCGAGGCCTGGCCCGCATATTTATCCTCGGGCATCAAGTGCTCCAGGTGCCATGGCCAAGGACATCGCAGGGCCAACTGCCCCCTGCTTGCAGGGCGAGCCAACAACTCCAGATTGGCCCCACCAACCCCTCCTGCTGGCGTCCCATCAACGCCCACCTCTGCCCCGCCTCAGCGGTCAGCGGCCCAGCCTCCTGCACCGGCGCCCTCCAGTACAGCCATGGAGATCCCCGGCGCTTCTCACGCGGCCCGAGCTGTGACCCCATCTGCAGCACCTCGGCCATCTACACCAGTGGCCTCGGCCGTACCTATGGAGATGGCGCCTCCTGCCCCTCCACCTGTGACCCCTGCTCCGTCCCTGCGAGCACCTGGGAGTCACGAGCCTGCAGCCCCTACACCGGACGTTGAGATGTCCATCATCGAGGAGATTTCTACATCCTCCACGTCTTCGACAAAAACATCAACGAGAGAAGGCCTCGTGACTTTCATCGAGAGGAACCCGGGCATCTCCTTTGCCCAGACGGACGCCCTTGGCCTCGGGCGGGAGGAGGTCTTGGACATCCTCTCCTCGAAGACCAAGGCTCGGAAGCGGGGACCCCTCCTGTCAACCTCGCAGGGCGGCGCTCTCGCCGGCCTAATCCGTCAACTCTTGGGCCAGAGGCCCGGAGGGGATAGTAAGATCTATAAAGTCCTGCGGCAGGTCTTGTCAGAGCTGAGGACCGCCCCTACCGCAGTGCCTTCAACACCCCCACTGCCTGCGCCTCGGCCTTCTGGGCCTATGCCGCCTACTTCCCACAGCGAAGAACTGATGCCTGCTGTGATGACACCTCCGCCGCCCGCCCCGACGGAGATGGAGGAGGACAATCCGATGACGGAAAAAGAGCGTTGTGCACCCCCACCGCCTGCGCCTCGGCTCGCTGAGCCGACACCACCCACTCCCCATGGGGAAGAGCTAACACCGGCCATGGCGACACCTCCGCCTCCACTGCCATTCCTGACCCAGGTGGAGCTGGAGACTAAGTGCGTAGACCGGATATTTGACCTGTTCAAAGAGCAGAACTATCAACAGGCCTTGGGGCCCCTACTCAAGAAGGGGCTAGATATTGACAACCTCTCACATTCGATCGTGTGGCTCAAGAGTAGGGAGTACCTCCTCAAGTCTCTCAGATCTAGACCCAGACACAAAGCCACTCTCGCCGAGTTTCTCGGCACTGTCGCCGAACATGCTCACGATGACCACCCCTTAATTCAAAGGGGAATATACGAGCTCAGGCTGGCTCTGCGCTCCTAACAGAATCAAGATTATTGTAAATTTTTGTACTTTCTCCCTTTGACTTTGGGTGTAATCATTGACTAAAAGTCAATAAAATTATTTAATTGTCATACATACATACATACATACATACACTGACTTATATATATATATAGGGATAAAGCTTGTTATTTACTGTACGTGAATTTTATATATTTCACTCTATTTGTCTTTGTGCTTACCGTAAATGTGCTTAAAAATCTCTTTACATCTATCATGTATTCAAAATTATTTTGACAGCTTTCATTATGATAAAAACATATCTAGACATATAAAAAGAAAATTCACATTCATTTATAGATAATTAAGGCTCATTTTCTCTCTCTAAGCGATAGTTTTACTATGAAGAAAATTATATAAAATCAAATCCTCGAAGACATAACTTGCATACAATATAGATCCACCAAGTTGATAAACTCCAATTTAGTATATGTACCGCCATGTACCAAGTTGATAAATCATACCATCACACTAAGTGTATTTGTTTTTCAAACATATTTAACGTTTATTTAGAAATAAATATAAGATTATGGTGTGTAGTGTTGGTCGATAATGATTAAGGTTGCACGGAATCCAGCGTGCAACTCTTTTATAGGTAGACAAATAATATCTCAAAATAAAAAAAGACATTTCCTAACCACGTTCACGTGAACTTTCAGATGACAGAGCGCCATCTAGTGTGTTGAGAAATTACACCATAGCAAACTGAGTCCATATGACGTCATGTAAATAGCACGGGCAGCTCCACGCCAGACATTTTCACTTTCGTAGGAAATCACATCCCATGATGGTTGTGCCAGGTATGGTAATACATCACTACCATCTTCACTGATCGGCATTTATCTGCGTACGTTGATAGACTAAGAGATGCACAAAAGCATTTCAAATTGATCGATCTTCAAGGCGAAAACATCAAGCTTACGGGGATAAGTTTATTTTAAAAAAAATCAATTCTCTCTCTTATCTCTAGCTTTCGGGCATGAAAGCCCCTTTTCAGGAAAAAAACGGATATTAGCGTTCTTTCTTTATCAGTTTCCTTTATAAAAATGTTGCGTCATTTTAAATTTTTGCTACTCCGTGTTTATAAGGACCTTTAGAGGAGCTAAAGATATGGTTGTTTTTCCAGCGTTGCGGAGAATGGCGGACAATTTGAGCTGTCCATCGGAAGGTTGCCAGGAGAAGTTCGACAATCAAGATGACTTGGAAGACCACATTGGCGTTTGTCCTGCAGCTACGGTGGGATGTCCATTTAACTGCTGTCAGGCTGTCACCAGGGGACACCTCTCTGAACATGTGACTTCGTCCTGCCCTCATCGGCAAGCCACCTGCGACTTCTGCAAAAGGACCATGTATCATATTAAGCTTAGCCGTCATATTCAAAATTGCCCCAACAAACTTATAATATGTGGTCATTGCTCAAAAGAATATCTTCAAAAAGATATGGAATCTCATTTTCTATCGTGTTCTAAAAAGATCAACCCCTGTTGTATGCGGCGATTTGGTTGCAACTTTGAGGGATTAGCATCCGATCGATTACTTCATGAGAACGACTTTGGTCTACATTACCCTATCATTTTTAGCTTTTTATTCGATACTATGTCTCAAAATATGTCACATCTAAATAACAGGTTGGAAAGTTTTACATCAATCGACGATGCGAATGAATTATCTGTTTTTCAATCACTTGCTAACAAAAATAAAACCTTGGAGACCCAGGTATTAGCTCTTCAAAACGAAATTGATACGATAAAAAGTCGCCAAGCAAATATTATCAACCAACTTATTGCTGAAAATGAAAGACTAAAATCCGGTATAAATGAATTAGAAGGAAACTTCGAAAAAGAAATTGGAGTAATTAGAAACCATTGTAGCAAAATCATTTCAGAAAATAGAAAGCTTAACTCACAAAGAACATCGTTCTTAAAAGATCTACTAGTAAATGTCGCCAAAGAAATGAGTACAATAACAGACAAGCATGATGAATTAGCTCTTAAATTTTCAAACATATTACAGTATTTAAAATCAGATTTTTTTAGTCGATGTGAAATTAGAGGTGAAAATTCTGAAACACTATTTGGTAACATACCAAAAGAAGTAGATGAAATTGACATCGGACATAAAATAACGGCGTGTAATGAAAATGACGACAAACAAAGAAATCCAACTTATTCTATCAACCAGGCTTCAACTTCATCCCAGTCGCTTACATCTGAAATACTTTCAGATACAGCAGCAGCATGCGGAAGCCAAGAAAGAGAGTTTTGAAATCTCTAAAGCTGCTCATAAATTAATATAGATGATATAATAACAACATATACTCAAGCAAATATTGATCGTTATTTGACTTCCTAGCTCGAGAAAAAGCAGAAGATGAATCTTCTGATAGGACTTGTTGCTTTCAGATAAGCATATTGAAATTTGCTTATGGTTCATTTCTTTTGCATATATATTTTGTGTTGTGTTTGTTGGGCAATTAAGTAAAACGATATCATCCCTAAATGGTTTATATGGAATCAACATTTAAATAATTATTTCAATATATTAGAAATCCTGGAAATATATATAAGAATGAAATAAAAATAATATACTTAGTTTCATATTTTTTATCTCGCATAGAAATTTTAAAACATTATATTTTTCAATTTGATATATGTAATTTGCCATATAAATATATGCTAGCAAAAATTAAAAAACGACATATCTGTAAAATGATTTTATGTGTTTATAATAAATAACTGATTTACTTAAAACATAGTCTCCAATATTTTATAAAAACATTTATCATAAGGTGAATATAAAAAAAAAACTATCTTTCTATAATATAAAATTATTTATTACCATATATCTATATATATATGTCATAATTTGTATATAATTAAATGCAACCCCGACCCACTATGTATGTACCATGTATGATTTTCAAAGACTTAATAAAGAACAAGGTAACTGGAGGGAAGCAAGTAGCATTAAGATATAGGAAGTAGATCTAAGATTGGCACGACTATTCTGGGCACCCCTGTGTCAATACTGCAGGGGCAGAGACCGGTCGTCTCTAGTGACCGCAGAAGTTATTTTAGCCAAGATTCACTCAATACTTCCTGACAAACAGGACGTGTCGAGTGACCAGAAGTTATAAAAGTTTGAGAGACATCCAGTACTTCCGGCAAAAACAGGACGTGTCTAATATCCTTCGAAACTATAAGCGTCAAGACACCAAACACTTCCTAACGAAATCGGATATACCAGGCAGGGCACAGCTTTCATCAAGGGAAGCCGCCGGCCTATCAGAAGATAGCACCTTAAGTAGGTCAACCAATAGGACAAGATCATGTGACATCTCTCGACCAATCAAAGAGACACTGAGGCTTGGTGTTAAATCGAAAGACAAGAATTGTCAGTAGTGTTTTAGCTCTCATAGGAACAACACCTGCAGTAGCGACTTGGCTCTCCCCGAGTTCGGATCAGTCGCTCCTTCGCTTCCAACGAGGTGACATCGGCCCTGGACCTCTCCCCACTCAGCTCATAGCTAAGTACAATCACCACCATGTGATCAGTTAATTAACAATCAAAATCGCTCCGCCTTCTCAAGCTTTCTTCCCTCCAATCCAGTTGCCTTTTATTTTCAAAACTCAATCACGTGTCCTGATTATTCCTAACTGTGTGCTTCACTTACCACTCAACGACTGCGCTTCAATCAAATATCACCATTCGCATCCAACAATAAGAAACCCCGCAACGATATTGCCACAGAACGGTTTAAGTCGACAGGATAAAGATTATAGAGCTTAATCAGGATAAAGATGGAAATTAACCCAGGCACCAGCACAACAAAAGGCAATGACAACCCAAGAGAGAAGGAACTGGCAACGAACGGAAAGAAGCTGACAACGAACGAGGCGACAAGACACACCCTGGCGACGGTAATTTTAGAACTGACCGCCGCGCTACAAGGGGCGAGATCCACGCAACTGGAAGCGGTCTTCCGGAGCGCCACCCTCGGGACAACCGCCGCCCGCAACGCCGGTACGTGTCCGAACAGCCTGACACCCACCGAGGAATCACCACCCGCCATGCCGTACCAGTACACACGGAAGCAACCCACGCGACACGGACCCAGTGTACCGACAACGCGATCCACTCGAATGGAAGCAGTACAAATGACTAGATTTCCCTTTCAATCGCGGGGACAGTGCAAAAGGTCCCGACCCGGTCCAACAGATATTCCAAGCCAACCACACCAAGCCGAAGACGCCACAATGGAGACTTTTCGAGACTAAGGTAGGCAATCCACCCAATGACACCATCAAATTAACTTTGGACTTGTATCTAACCCAGGACCTACCATGTACCTTTCTCATTGAACCAGACGCAGGTTCGAACATATTGCCGTATCATTTATACAATAGATTAAAAGCACAACTCCCCAATTTAAGTATTAAAAAACCTTCCCTTGATCTATCCACCCTAAATAGTTTTACGAAAATAATAGGACATTTAACTTTCCCTCTGACAATAGGCCAAATAACCCGTAGAGAGAACTTCCACGTGGTAAATGCATCCTTGCCATTTGGAGTTCTTACCTTAAAAACCCTTTATCAGTATAAATTAAAACTAAATTATAATCGCGGCACTATTTTCCAACTTGGCGTCCCATTGTCTAATACTATCTACCACTTTAAACATGTATCAAATGAATGCAAGCACGGGCTAGGCCAAAACCTGTCCCAAAGGACTCACACAGCACCCAAAGCTTTCACACATGGAAAACCTTGCCTGCATTCATTGCCCAAACCCCAAATATTTACATGCCACCATTCTAATCTCACACCACGCAACTTTTCACTCAACCCAATTGCCAATACTTTATGCCCACCACATATAAAGCCACCACGACTCCAACCTACAATTCCAATAATGCCCAAAAAAGTGTCCGTACACCGACACAGCTCACCCACTTACCACACAAAATCCACACATGACCATACTTCGCAACGCCATAAATACGCAAATGTACCTCACAACACACGCACCCATACGTCGTCACACAACGATAACACACACAACCCGCACAACACACGCAACACGCACGCCAAAAGACAACAACAACGACAAACAAGCGCATGCACAACCGTTAAGAATAATACAATCATCCCATCTACACAAAACATAGAAAAAATTCACGACACCAAACAACCACACAATCGAAAAACCTTGCGATCTTTCCTAAAAGCTGTGAACACCTATAAAGAGTTCATTCCAGACCACGCCCGCTTGCGGACGCCACTTATCAACCTTCTAAAAAAGGATATCATGTGGGTCTGGGATGACGAATGCCAGAAAGCGTTCACTAACCTGAAAGAAAACCTTACCACACACCCCACATTACACCTTTACCAGGAAGGTATGCCATGCCAGGTGTACTGTAACGCCTCAACATTCAGCATCACAGGCGTTCTTAAACAAGTCTACCCTGATGGGAAGACATACACCGTTCAACATTTCAGCCGATCTCTGCGTAGTCACGAGCGAAATTATTCAGACTTGGAACTACAATGCCTAGCCATTGTGGAAAGTGTGGATAATTTCCGCACCTGTCTAATGGACAGAAAGTTTACAATATTTTCTGACCATCCCGCATTGCAGTGGTTGAAAGAGATCAAAGCTCCGTCAGGCAGATTGTTTCGATGGAGGTTAAGATTGTCAAGATACGAATATGAGGTCCGTAGCATAAATGGAGTACAACAATATGAAACGGGCGTTGTAACTCGTATCCCATTTTGTGGCTTTCTAGATGCGCCACTCATAAAGAACCAACAATCTTCTCCACCGGGAAAATCCCGCGTGACTATGGATCCCAATAAACTGCGCACCGTCTCCCGAAAAGGAGTACTTAAAACTATAGTCCCAAATTCATTTACAACCAGACTTCTTAAGTCCGTACACACACAACACCACCACCCAAACATCTCCAAGATGACGAGACTCATCTCAGCACAATATTATTGGCAGAACATGACACAAGACATCGCAAAACAGGTAAAAACCTGCCCCACCTGCCGATTCGCTAGAAGAATCGATGAATACAAACAACCTGCACGTAAAAATACCGACACAGGTACCCAAACAAAACAAAATTCGTACATAAAACACAGCGTACACATAACACAAACAATGCCAAAATTACCACATCCACGTCAGAGAAAAGATCACACATTTCAACCTAAACCAATTACCGCCGACATATCTCTAATAAAACCATTGACGATCAAACAGGAGAACTGTAAACCTGACAACCAATCCAATCATATCACACCACTCCCTAAAGATATCAAACAGGAGAACTGCGAACCTACCAATCATTTAAATTCTATAATTAATAAGGTTCAAGCAAATAGTTCAGAGTCCCCAGTTACAAAAATGTGGACGAACATGGGACAATATCCTATCTTTCATCTGATTTTTATCCTTTGTTTATTAGTTCTACCGTACAACTGTATTCCAATTTTATTCATTAAGTACTTGTTTATCTATGCTATGCCCGATCAGAAAATCTTCGAACTACAAGAGGTAGTTTTTAATTTAGGACAAGCATTTTTTAGTTTTGGACAAACAGTTTTTCATTGTGGACAAGCAATTCTTCATTGTGGACAAGTATTTATAAAACTTCTCATAATTTTAGGAACCATCTTCGCAGAAAATCTAAATAAACTCCGAAAAGATAGCAATAACTGAAAGATAACCAACCAATGCCGAAAGTAAAAGATTCAATTAAAAAAAAAAAAACAATTAGGCGTGCACAAATTCAATTAGGAAACCAGGAAGTGAGAAGGGACACTTCCCCGCACGACAAAGACGCCGGTCAGCAACTACATGCAAATAGACGGGGGATAAATTGGGAATCACCCCAGGGAGGGACTTTGTTTCTCCACATCGCCCCCCGCTTCCGGTTTCTAATTACCGTGGGGCCCCTCGACCAACAGCTGAATTGAGGTCAACTGTGGGCTTCTCTAAGTGTCGTTCAGTTTGGATCCCAATACGAGCTACATATCGACTTTTACAAAAAACATAGTTCAATTATATTCTCACAAGAAACTTAAGACACACAGACACTCCAAATGAGTTCACATTTCTATTCTTTTATTCTTTTAAAGACTTCCAAACTTTACATTTTTCACACTAGGCACAAATTCCACCTACGCGTAGACATCCCAGACCTTAGGATCTTGACAACACATAGAATTCGTTTCACACATTTCTTACACAAAAACTTCTAACATTTTTTCACAACACACACAAAGACAAAAAGTTACACATAATTGAGCAATTAAAACATTTATAGGGCAAAATGGAGCAACCAATACATGAAGATCAGGGCATGTAGATACCAAAGGGTTCCAACCAATACACCTTATTTTTCATATCAATCATTTTCATTATTTTCTCGCAATTAAAAATGTAAATATTTAATCAATTTATCGATTTATTCAACTTATTGCCACTTTTAATCATTAATTATCATTTTTTTTCCCAATTAGTTTATATTATCATTTTTATTTATCAATTATCATTCTATTTACCACTTGACTTATATTGTCACAACTCAATTATCAACGAAAACACTGGTTTTCGATTAAACTAAAAACATTAAATCACCCTTTATTGTTGAAACCTTTTTATTTTTCATTTTTCCTTTTTTCAAGCACTCAACTTTGATTTCGCTCAAAAAACTTTTATTTTATTTTTATTTTTGATTTCTCAAAAGCCCTAATAAAATTCCCTCGGTCTCCATTCCCAATTCCGAGCTAGAATATAATTAGGCAATTTTCCTTTTTTTTTCTCACCACGCACCAAGCATTCACTTTGATTTCGTTCAACTCTTATTTTTATTTTTATTTTGATTTCTCAAAAGACCTAATGAAAACCCCTTCGATTTCATTCCCAATCTCAAGTAGGATAGTAATTAGGCAATTCTTTTTTTTTTCACCAACGCAACAAAGCATTTTCTCTTTTTTTTCATACAACAAGGCTTTTTCTTTTTGTGCAACCAAACCTTCACTTTGATTTCATTCAACTATTCTTATTTCACTTTGTTTTGATTTCAAAGCACCTTATGAAATTTCCTCGATTCCTTTTTCTCAGAATTCGAGCAAAAAAGTAACTAAGCAGTTGTCTTTGTCACCATGCAACAAAATATTTTTCTTTTTCAACCAAACACATTCAATTTTGATTTCATTCAACTATTTTTATATTATTTTTATTTGATTTCAAAAGCCTTAATAGAACTCCCTCGAATTCATTTCTTAACTCGAGTAGAATTCGTTTAGGCGCATTTTTTTTTGTTTTACCCACTATGTACCATAACCTTCATTGATTTCTTACAATTAAAAAATTTTTTTGATTTCTATTAATTATACTCAACCTATATCATCAACCCCATTCTATCTTACTTATGTCACCAGCAATGCTTGTATATAGCCCCTCAATACCTACAACTAATTTTCCCACAAAATTATTTTTCATTTTACAGAATTCTCTCAGGTTAACCCCTTCTTGAATTCTTCACATGTAGGGGGCGCATCTGTCATAATTTGTATATAATTAAATGCAACCCCGACCCACTATGTATGTACCATGTATGATTTTCAAAGACTTAATAAAGAACAAGGTAACTGGAGGGAAGCAAGTAGCATTAAGATATAGGAAGTAGATCTAAGATTGGCACGACTATTCTGGGCACCCCTGTGTCAATACTGCAGGGGCAGAGACCGGTCGTCTCTAGTGACCGCAGAAGTTATTTTAGCCAAGATTCACTCAATACTTCCTGACAAACAGGACGTGTCGAGTGACCAGAAGTTATAAAAGTTTGAGAGACATCCAGTACTTCCGGCAAAAACAGGACGTGTCTAATATCCTTCGAAACTATAAGCGTCAAGACACCAAACACTTCCTAACGAAATCGGATATACCAGGCAGGGCACAGCTTTCATCAAGGGAAGCCGCCGGCCTATCAGAAGATAGCACCTTAAGTAGGTCAACCAATAGGACAAGATCATGTGACATCTCTCGACCAATCAAAGAGACACTGAGGCTTGGTGTTAAATCGAAAGACAAGAATTGTCAGTAGTGTTTTAGCTCTCATAGGAACAACACCTGCAGTAGCGACTTGGCTCTCCCCGAGTTCGGATCAGTCGCTCCTTCGCTTCCAACGAGGTGACATCGGCCCTGGACCTCTCCCCACTCAGCTCATAGCTAAGTACAATCACCACCATGTGATCAGTTAATTAACAATCAAAATCGCTCCGCCTTCTCAAGCTTTCTTCCCTCCAATCCAGTTGCCTTTTATTTTCAAAACTCAATCACGTGTCCTGATTATTCCTAACTGTGTGCTTCACTTACCACTCAACGACTGCGCTTCAATCAAATATCACCATTCGCATCCAACAATAAGAAACCCCGCAACGATATTGCCACATATATATAAATGAATGTCTGTCTGTCTGTCTGTCTGTGTGTGTGTGTGTCCTCTATGGATTCAAAAACCATACATCCAATCGGCGTGAAATTTTGGGATATTATGAGGTGTATCCCCGGAAAGGTTTACGAAAAAAAAATTCTTGAATATCTTGAATATCCTTAGAGTTATTTGCAGATTTGTATATTTAACTCGCAAGCAGCGATACCATTGAGACGGAGATAGGCTTAGTTTGCTGCTCCTGATGACCTTGGGTCATTGTGTGAGTCACAGCATGATGCTACAAAAACACTCTCTCTGGGGATTTTACAGCGTCGACAACCTGTAAGATTGCCTCTCTCATATATTATACTTTAAACATCTGCTTAATTAAAGCATTTTTCATTTGAAAGAGACTGCTCTCTTAACCCCCTTTAGACAACATTAAATGATATCCCGTGTCGATGATTTTGTAATGTATAGAATTAGGAAAGACAAAATTCAGGATGACACGGCTCACAGGGAACGGTAAAAAATGTTCACTTTATCGAGGAAATACAAAATTCGGGATGACACGGCACACAGGGACCGGGAAAAAATTATCACCTTATCGAGAGATTCACGACCATGATTTTATTCAACTTATCGAGTATTTTTCAAGGGACCGGGAAAATATGTTCACTTTATAAAACGATTATTTTGTAATATAGAAAATTAGGAAATACAAAATTCAGGATGACACGGCACAAGGGACCGGGAAAAAATGATCACTTTATCGAGAGATTCAAATTTACGAGTTTCAAATCATCAAAATATATCTTTCTTTTTTTATATGTTTATAGAGAATTGTTTTAACAAATGTTCGTTATACAAACCTTTACTCGGGTAAAACCCGGGCGAAGCCGGGCACATCCGCTAGTATAATATACAAAAGGCTTCAAATCTATATATATATATATAAATGAATGTCTGTCTGTGTGTACTCTATAGATTCAAAAACCATACATCCAATCGCCGTGAAATTTTGGGATATTATTAGGTATATCCCCGGAAAGGTTTTCGAAAAATAATTTCTTGAATATTTTGAATATCCTTAGAGTTATTTGCAGATTTGTAGCTTTAACTCGCAAGCAGCGCCACCTTGCGACGGAGATAGGCTTAGGTCTGCCCCACCCCCTGTCGAGAGAATGTAATGGTCCGGCCGCCGGCCGGATGGACAGTCCAAGTACCCACCGACCAATCAGAGGGGTCAAGAGGTCCTGGCGCGCGGGGGCAGAGTTGGTGACACAGCTGTGCCAAGTAGACAAGAAAAAAGCCTCGCGGGGGCTTGCCCAAGATGACCTCCGGGAACTTCGTCCATCTTCCATAAACGACCATGATTTTATTCAACTTATCGAGTATTTTTCAAGGGACCGGGAAAAAATGTTCACTAGATAAAACGATGATTTTGTAATGTAGAAAATTAGGAAAGACAAAATTCAGGATGACACGGCACACAGGGACCGGGAAAAAATGATCACTTTATCGAGAGATTCAAATTTACGAGTTTCAAATTATCAAAATATATATATTTTTTATATATAAGTTTATAGAGAATTGTTTTAACAAATGTTCGTTAGACAAACCTTTACTCGGGTAAAACCCGGGCAAAGCCGGGTACATCCGCTAGTATTGAAATAAACACCATTATGTTAGTTGTACACTAGAACGATTCAATGAAGGGGTTAGGATCACAAACAGTTCCCCACTATACCAGCACAACACAGGTCATTAATTTAATATCGGTGAACCCACTCAACCCATTACCATGAAATAAACAACAAGCACCAGTACCTGGTACTGGAAGCCAAACTTACCAAAAATTACAAAGGCATTAATAGAGCCATAGATGTGCCCGACATATATGATAGCATAATTACGGAATCTCCTACCTAAATAATCTCCTTCTTCCCAATATCATTCATAACCTTACCCAGCCATGTATTTGGTGTCTTGATCTTGATATGATTTGTATCCTACCTTTAATCACACACAGTCTCAATAGTGTATTAACATTAACTAATAATTCAGTTTTTTGAATTTAATTTAAATGTATTATATCTTGTCATTTTTATATACATCTCTAATATTTACTACTTCTTTGTCTGTACATATATATATAGGTTTGTTTAATATCAAAGTTACAGTATCGTAATTACACCTGTCAAGGGGCCAGAAAGCTTATATTGTCGTGATAAGAAACTCTTCCCTCAGTAAATAGCCTTATTAGTATAATGCTTGCTTTAAATTTGGTTTGGTGGAGAATCGCCAGTGACACGACGCATTTCGCAATCTACGAAGAAAACATAGATCGCGTGCTACGCCGCTGAGGAGATTGTGATGGTTTGGTCCTCGAGACGAACCGGAAAGATCCAGGACTGCGGAAAGGTCCGGCGGCCGCCCGATGATGGAGAACGCCTCTCAGCTGAGAGTGCGAACGGCGCTACAGGTCCAGTAGCGGTGGGCTTACGTAGGGCTTTGATATGAAGAGCTGTTAGCTTACAGTAAAATTGAGTTAGCTTTCAAGAAACGTATATATAGCTGTTTAAGATTTTGTGATTTGCTATCATGTCACTAAGCTGTTCTATATACGGCGGTAGTGAGATTTGATGTTCTATGATTGGCTGTTACCTAGCGCTATCAGCTGCAGTTTCTCAATGCAAGTCACGTGCAAGGCTTAATTTTGTTCTCCATTCCATGTGCATCAGGTAGCGGTCATATAAGCTTCCATAGCCTTCTTAAAGGCTTTGCAAAAAGATATTATATATGGAGTCTTCAAACAAGTTTTTAAAACCGTTTTTTGATATTCCCACAGCTCTATTATGAGGGAGAGAGGGACGTTAAGGTAATTTTAATATGTGGTACGGATATTGAAACGGTGTAGAACTTTAACTGTGATACTGTTCTGTAGATAAAGTCTTCTCTCGGGACGGGCAAGAGATAGAGGATGCAAATTTAGATATTAAAATGATAGATTGATCTTTGTTGAATAATTGAAACCGCATACAATTATAACAATAAAATAATATAATAAAGGCTCAAATAAAGAATAAGTTGAAGTACGACACTTCCTGTAAAAACACAAAGGGGGAAGAAGGAATCTGGTCACGCCGCTAGGCCTCTTGGGAAAAATGAGTGGAATCACGTCGTCAAGACCGGCGTCCAATCATCTTCCGACCCCATCTGGTTTGTGCGGTCAAACAAAACCTGCTAGCTATGAATAAACCAGATATTGGATCAGCGTTTTTTCTCAACAGCTTAAAAAATATCCAGAAATGATGAAACACGGTATATTACATAGCTTTGGAATGTTATACATAAGTACGCAGGTTTGTGGGAGCCAAAAGACTTCCTTCCAGGTCCGTTGGGATGACAGACCACTCCGTCGGCAAACATACAAGCGGGGCCATGAAATAGGAGATGACCACCGCTGTGTGGCGCGGCAGATCGGCGGAAGGCAATCAGAACCCAATGGACATTCTAGGGTGTTGTCTTTTATCTTCATTTATGGACTTCCTATAAAAATGTAGCTAATGCGTAATAATAATAAATACTAACATTGAAATAATTTTTAAAGCCTTCGCTGGGCTTAATAAATCGACACACCACAGGTTCTTCCCGTTTAAATTTAGTATTTATTTTGAGTTTATTTAAGTTTTATATTTATATGGAACACGATGTGTCAGTAGCAAGCGTATATTATGTTTTCATATAGGAAAATATTAAAAACTTTAAATAATATATTTAAAATCTAAAAAAAAAAAACGATTTTAAAAGCATATATAATATATGAGGGCCATCCAATAAATAAGTTTCCCTATTTTTTTTTTCTGCGAACGAAACTTTGTAAAAATTAGTTAGTAGTGTAAGAAATGGTCACTAGGATGGGTTGGAAGCACGTGACCTTCAAAATCACGCT
This sequence comes from Cordylochernes scorpioides, assembly GCA_030710605.1. Taxonomy (NCBI): domain Eukaryota; kingdom Metazoa; phylum Arthropoda; class Arachnida; order Pseudoscorpiones; family Chernetidae; genus Cordylochernes; species Cordylochernes scorpioides. Next base: position 93,920,760 of record CP092864.1, read on the forward strand.
ACTCGTACGCGCAAGTCCGTAGCGCTTCAGTTTCCATGGAGCTACCACTGGTGAACGTGTCCACTTGTGAACTCCGTTCGGTAATTCGTTTTTTTCACGGCGAAAAATGAAACTGCTATCAATATTCATCGCAATTTAGTGTCAGTGTATGGTGAAGGATGTATGCGCATCCAAATGGTTCGCCGATGGCGTTCATGGTTCTTGGAAGGACGGCAAAACGTGCATGATGACGAGCGAAGCGGCAGGCCCTTACTGCTACGGACAATGCAGCCGTTGCTGCTGCTCGGAATGTGGTGGAAGCAGATCGCCGCGTCACCATTGACGAAATAATGATTCGACTGCCTCCTGGAATCGAAATTGGACGCTCTTCGATTGGAACAATCATGTCAAATGTTTTGAATTTTCGCAAAGTCTGCGCAAGATGGGTCCCGCGTTTGCTCTCGGAAAATCACAAGCAACAACGGATGGAGACAGCTCGAGCTTTCCTGGAAATGCATCGAAGAGATGGAGATCAACTGTTTTCCCGTATTGTCACTGGATATGAAAGCTGGGAGCATCATTCAACTCCAGAAACAAAACGACAAAGCATGGTGTGGAAGAAGCCTGAGGAAAGTGCACCAAAAAAGGCGAAGGTCACAATCTCTGCAGGCAAAGTTATGGCTATCGTCTTTTGGGACTGTAAGGGTGTTTTATTGGTTGACTACCTGCCCCCAAACACTACGGTTAACGCTGCGAGGTACTGTGCGAAGTCCTCACTAAACTCAGAGCTGCAATAAAACGGAAACGTCCTGGACTTTTGTCTCGGAAAGTGTTACTCGTCCATGACAATGCTCGCCCTCACGCAGCTCGAACGACCCAAACGTTGCTGGAAAACTTCAAATGGGGAATTTTCACACATCCACCTTATTCTCCGGATCTTGCCCCAAGCGACTTCCATCTTTTTCCAGCACTCAAATTGCACCTTGGAGGCAAGCACTTTGCGAATGATGACGAAGTGCAGGCGGAGGTGAACCACTGGCTACGAAGACAGGACACGGCTTGGTACAACAGTGGTATCAAAAAATTGCTACAACGGTACCAAAAATGTTTGGACAGAAATGGTGTTTATGTAGAGAAGTAGTCTATGAGTTGTATAATGAAAATAAAATAACTGCATAATTGTAAATAATGTTGTTTATTTGTTAAAAAAATAGGGAAACTTATTTATTGGATGGCCCTCGTACAATAATTCGTACAGTTGAAGGATATTTATAAATAGAGGCAGCCAATAAATACATATTTGTAAAGATAATATTCAATTCCAACAATTGGCGGCTGAGCTGACTGTTCACCTAGGCAACAACAAATGGACCTTTTGTATCTAAGCTCAACGGTCATGGACGCTGTCTACACTGACCGGCCCTGTTGGTAGGTTCTCTTTTTGTTATAACTTTTTATTTCAGATACTTTCTAGACATAGTGACTGGTTGACGATGTAAGCGATGGGTGTCAATAAAGCCTGGGGTTGTCGCAATTATATAAGAAATATTGTCCTTACATATGATCCAAGTTAAGAGCAGATACCAGGTCGCGGGTTAGAGGAGTTTAGATGAAAGGAGATTACATAGTAGTTATTTAGCACACAACTCTTTTCTACTTTAAATCACACATGTCATTGCTGACTAAGAGAGATACGAGATAATTTAAATAATTCTCTCTCAATTCCTCTAAATATATTTTTAATTTGAAAGAGGAGAAATTGAATGATATGTATCTTTTTTCCTGGAGTAATATTTAATATAGTGGCCAAACACGAGTCCTCACTTGTAATAGTTATGCAACCTCGAGTTGGGCACGTAACTTCTAGCGCTTTATTCATTCATAGCATTAAATACTTGCATTATAAATAGAAGTATTTTTATTTGTTGAAATGTTAGGAGATTCTTAGAATTGTTATCTCAGGCGAGAAGCAGTGTTCATACACCATTTTATATAGGTGACAAGAATTATTGATCATGACTCCAATTGATATCCGTGGAGAAAACTGTGTTCAACTTCCTAATTGAAATCTTAGGAATAACTTATTGTAAATGGTGCATGGACTTTGAGGCCCACGTAACCTCGATCCCAGATTGCTAACTGTAATCAATAGATGTCTAATTTTAACAAGTTCTTCCTTTATTTCGAGAAAATGATGGACTTAACGATAGGGGACCAGCTGGGTTTTCTTTTTTATGTGGAATGGAGACAATTATAATGGAAGCTCAAGACTCAGGCCACTGTCCTGATATACCTGGAGAGAGAGGAACATCGCTCATCAAGTTGGATTAGAACCGGAATTTCACTTAGAGCGTGAGTTGCAACTGTTAGGTGTATTAATTCAAAGAATTTTTCTCTATGAAAATAAATTATATAGATATATGAATAAATATAAATTGATGATGATAAGATTAGCTAGCATATGATGATTAACAATTGGCAACTGAGTTTGTGCCTTCTTGATTCTTTTTTGTATTTTTTTTTTCTTAATTCTTAAATTTTACTCTTGTAGTTCCTATGCATAAAGATAACATTAAAAATATATTTAAGTAACATTTTCTCTATATTTTACCCCCAAAAACACCAACAATTGGTAGCAGAGCGTGGTTCATGCAAAAAAGGTAAACAAAGGCCATTTTTTGAAAAAAGAAAGATAGAAAATATCTTTAAGGTTCGAAAAGAACATATTAAGTAAAAATTCAAAATAGCTGAATCATCGATGAATATCCAAAAATTCGATGGAAATAATTTCACAAGTTGGAAATTTCGCATCATTTGTATTTTGGAAGGCAAAGATCTAAATGGCTTTATAAAAGAAGATCCTCCAAAAGATGAAAAAATAACTGTCGAATGGAAAAGAAAAGATGCCCAAGCTAGAGGGATAATAACTTGTGCAATGGATGACACACAAGTAAGTTTAATTTTAACATGCAAAACAAGTGAAGAAATTTGGACTGCTTTGCATTCTAGATATGAGGGTAACAAAGAAAAACAGCATAGAGGCTAAAAACAATGTATCTAGATTAACAATGAAAAAAGAGGAAACCTGGGAACAATATTTGCTTAGAGCAGAGAAATTATTGCAAGAAGTAAGAATTTTGGGTGGATCAATAGAAGGTGAAGAATTCATCACAGCTTTTATTAGAGGGCTACCCCCAAAATACAATCTTGTCTCAATGCAATTTGACAATTACCCAGATGCTATTATTTCTGATATAAGAAGAATTTTTGAGCTCCATGAAGAAATAAACAAGAACAACAAGAATGAAAATGTTGCATATAATATGGGCCATAAATTTAACAAAAACTTTAAGAAAAATTCAAGTGATTCTAATAGAGAAAGAAAACCCAAATGCTTCATTTGTCAAAAGTTTGGACATAAAGCAGCAGTATGCTGGTTCAACCCAGTTAACAAAAGAAAAGAAAACAAAAAATCAAGGGAATTCTATACAAACAATCCCCAAACAAACATTTTCAAAAAATAAACAATATCCTTCTAGGGCTTCTTTGATAGGAGAAAATCATAATCAAGAAACTGCCATGAACTTAAGTTCCCCAGAGTTCAATGGACATGGATGGAGCCGTCAGAGGGGTGGGAAAAACTTGTTACCAATATTTTATTGTAAATATTTGTTAGATGTTTAATATTTATTTTCTAAAGCTTTTATATTGTCTCATTTTATGTCATCCAGTCCCGCAGCTTTATTATTCCTAAGGTTATGTATTTCTCTGTGCACTTTATTAAACAAGATCTTACAATCCAACTCAGGGTCAGATAAATCAGACAAAAGTTGCATGTTTGGCGAAGGTGCTGACAGCAACGTTTGGTAAAAAGTCTACCAGTATTATATCTTAATTTCTTCACTTATGGTGTCTATTTTTTAAAAATGTTTTTATTATCTTCCAAAATGGAGAGGAATTTTTAACACTTTTCAAAGTATTTTTACTTATTTGATTTTATTTTTAATAAATATTTTCCCCTTATTTGCAATGAATGAATCTCTATCATTTGCACTATTTTTGTTAAATATAGCTCAAGTTTTTCCTTCATATTTTTCTTCACCTCAGTATTCTCGGTCAAACCATGATTGGATCTTAAACCATTAGAGATTCAATAAATGGGTCCCAAGGAAGTAGTGTATTTGTCAGATATTTTAAATTCCTTTTGAATAATGATGTTTTATTTGCTACACCAGAAGTATTTTTTTATGTAGGAAGGTTTTATAATTTTTTAACATTTTTGTTTACAACATTAATACTTATAACTAAAGGTAGATGATCAGAATATAAGGGCAACATTCAATACAAAGGTCATTGATAACTTGCCAACATTGTTGTATTGTGCTGTAAAAAACAATATCATACGCAATATATATATTGATAAGTCAAAGTAATGATGGGGAAGCTATACATAAATCCGCGACCAAGGAGCCCACGCTAGAAATAAAAGTAAAATTCCATTTTTATCATTAAGTGGCCTATTTAAAATAGTGAAAAAAATTTCATTCAGAAAGTCCACTAGAATGGGTAAATGTGATTAAATCTCTAGAGGTACGGTTACATGACAATCAAGTTGGGATATCCAGCGGGTTATGAAAGTGTCCATGGTGATTGGTGCGAATGTTTAGGTCCCAGTATAAAATTATCTCAAGTCAATTTTTTATTTTGTTTATAATGTAAGGGGGGAAAGTTTATTAATATTCTCTAATTTAAAACACATTAACTCAACCAAAACTATGAGAATAATACTTTGATTCATAATCTAAAGTGCAAAAACCAAGAAGCCAAATCATCACATTACATTTATAAACCAAAGGTTTGCAAGAATTTTACTAAAATATTCAATATACAGTAGAACCTCTATGTAAAGGACACCTAATTGCAGAACCAAAGTGCCCTTTAGGGAGAGGTGTCCTCTTACCAGAGAGTTGCTAAATAGTAAAAATGGTAATTTTGCAAATGAAAACTGTCCTTTATAGAGAGGTATCCTCTAGCACAAGTGTCCTCTCATGGAGGTTCTACTGTATATACTTTACTAATATATTTTTCATGGAAACCATGTAACCCATCTCAGTATATCAACAACCATATGAACACTCAATTACCAAAAAGAGCAGGTTTTATTTATGAAGTGAAATGTGAAAATTGTGACCATTGCTATGTAGAACAAACATCCAGAACTTTAAAAGAAAGAATAAAAAACCATGAATTTGCTCTAAGATGGGACAAAAATGAGAATTTTGCACTTGTAGAACCTAGAAAAATCACAGGGCATAATAATTTCAATCTAAAAGAAACAAAGATACTAAATTATGAGAAAAATTACTTTAAGAGACAATTTAAAGAAGCCTTTTTCATTCAAAAGAAATGTGCTACAATTAACAGAATGGAAAAAAGAGGAAATATCAATGATATTTAAAGATATGCTTCTAATTATATCTAAAAAAAAGAGGGTTTTTTCTACTTCTAATTCTAAGAATAATATTTTAGGTTGTGTTAGAAAACTATATTTTTCTTATCTGCAATCTTGTTTACATACTTGATAACAGTAACTATTTAAAACATACTGCGATATATTTTCTCATTCAGTACTTTTGTCTGAAGGTAACAATGCTGTTCCCAAAACAACACATACTTTTTATTTATTTTGGATTTGGTCTTATTGCCTTGTGTTTATAATCTATAATCTAAATTGTGCCTTATCATGTTTACTTAAAGGTTTTGGCCTATTGGCCCTCGGGGCAAGCTTTGATTTCAAGAGATCCACAAGGGCTGACTGATTATGTGCCTCTCTCTCTCTACCTTTTATTCCATGCAACCTCTACCTAATAGGTAAAAGAAGGAACTACAAATTGTAATGTTTTAAAAAAGGGGTTTATTACAACAATTTTACAGATGGGACATTGAATGAGATGGTGAGTTAGGTATGAAGAAAATTCACCCTTTTCTGTGTTTAGAAAAGCAGATGAGGATGGGGGGACACAGTTTGAGGTCATCAGTGGGTGAAGAGGCCCAACTTGGGCAAGTACTTGTACGGGGGGATCCTGCCCGGGCCCCTGGCAACACACCGTGCTTGGAGGACCTAAAGATTGAATTAGATGTGGTCAAATTCACTTTAACCAAAGTGCCCACTCATGCACTCTCCTGGACGATCCATTAAAGCTATAGTAGAACCTCCTGGAGAGAAACTGAGAGAAGAAACATAATATGTGATTATTTTGGTAAGACATCTATTAAGTGTCAAAAGTTAGCTTGGGATTAGTCTTTTTATAATAAAAGTTATTCCTTGCAAGATAACTTTTTACTTTTGATAAAAAAATAAAATATATTAAGATAAAATATAATCTTTTGCCTTTATTTCATTTTTGACATTGACTCATTCATGAGTCAAATTGACATCCTTTTAAGACTTGTATTTTAGAAAAAAGTTGTTGGGAGAAAGGTCAGGAGAATAGAGTGGCTGGGGTAGTAAAGCAACTGCCAGAGTTGTACAGTGATGTCTGTAGTGACTATGTATTTTCATAGTATTCAAGAGCCAAATTTCCTGATGTCATTTTATCAGGTAATTTCTGATTCACATCCTTCCTCAAATGTTGCAATACAACAAAACATGGTTCTGGTGTTGATTAATGGTCTTTACCTTATGGCACATATTCATAATGTACCTTTACATCAATGAAAGTGTTAAGAAGGCACTTTAATTTGATCATCCTCACTTTCTTGAATCTTAGTTCTTCAGGCTCACACCACAGGCATGATTACCTGTTAAGTCTTAGGGTCATATCCTACACCAATGTTTAATCAATTAAGCATTTTGGCGTGTTCCCCTGTACTGTATTTTCTGCTCATTCCTTAAGGGATGTGGGACAGATTTAGCAGAGGATGATTTAAGATGCCGATCATTCTTTATGATGGTTTTACATGTTCCAAAAGAAATATCCAAATCTTCTGATAGCGTTTATTATTCTAGGATTTTCTTCAATCAATGACTTGATTTTAAGTGAAGTTTGGGATTTCTTACCAATAAAGGTTTGCTAGTGTGTAGATCATCCTTGCTTCTTTAATTTGAAATGATTCAGATTCTGTTTTCCCTAATTTAAAGCAAACCTCTTCAGATTCGCTGCTTTTCAATAGTTCCATATTGAAGTTTAGTTGCCAATAACAACACTTTTATACAGAAACACCATACATAATTTATTCATTTGGATATGGCCTTGCTACCTATGTTTCTAATCTATATCTAAATTGTGCTTTATCAAATAAAATAAAAATGTAAGCACATGTATCGAGTGTGTGTGTGATAAATTTTTTTTCTATAAACAGTAAAACCCCTCTATAGTGAACCCCAATGGGACAGAGCTTTTGGTTCACTATAGCCACGGTTTGGCTATTTTTTTTTTTTTTTTTTTTTTACTTTTCAAAAATTTTAGACCGTATAATTAAAGGACAGCCATACACACTGGAAGAGGCTGCCTCTTAATAGTGGTCACTTTGTTTTAATTCCCATAATTGACCAATTTCCTTATATTAATACTGAATAATAAAAGAAATTATTTGATGATAGGTTCTTCTTATCATTAGCATACATGTACCTCTATGTCCAATTTCAAAATCAAGACAAATCCTAGGCAAAAGTTTTATTAAATATGTATTCATAGATATAAAATGATTTTAAAACATCTTTATTACATTATATAATAAAATGTTTACTTGAAAATATGGCTCTTATACCTTGTTGCTTCAAAGCACTCTTTCAAGGATTGCCCCTTTAAATAAAGTTAATGTGTTTTTCTTCCATTTCATGTTTCCACATATTCTTCTTAAGTCTAGATTTCCTTTTCCTTTTGTTTTGAACCTGTCATGCAAACCATTGCTGGCTTTAAAATCGCCATAGTTCATGGCATAAAAAATAGATTTTGTTGCATCATGAGTCCGTTTATTTGGACTTTTTTTTTTAGCCCTAACACAGCCGCAAAAGTTGAGGTTGATTCCTCTTTGTAAACAATTTTTAATAGCCTTCTATTTTATCTCTTATAATAGAAAAGTAATATTTTCTTATTTTAATATGTTCTGAAGTTTTGCCTGTGTTGTTTCACTTTGAAAAGTTTTGAAAATGGCCTTTTTTTTTTTTTTTTAATAACGTTTTGGTTTTTAGAATGCCTTTATTTTGGAAGTCATTTGCATTTTTTCTATTTCAAATTTGATGGTTGCAAAGATATTCTATTTAATAAAAATTATAATGTGTAAAAATTTATACAACATACAGCAAAAATAGAATGTAAATGAAAACAAACAATGCCGCTGAATTTATTGTTTTGAAATCGCGATCCGCGAGCTGAAACATGCTCAAAATTTCATTGTTTTAATTTTTTTTTAAATTACAATTTTAAGTTCGTCATACGCATAGTATTTTAAATAGATTTGATTATTTCTGGACTTAAAATAGGTTTGTTATAGGGGTAGTTCGTTATAATGATGGTATTTTCAATGGAATGGAATCGGGAATCACCTTAGGTTCGTTATAAGGGGAAGGTTCGCTATATCCGGGGTTTTACTGTATATGTATTTGGTAAATATTTTATCTATAAGTTCCTATAAAAATATTTCATTATTTTGCATATATTAAGTGATTCTGTCTCATTCTTGGAGATTATTGATCGCATGTTATATATATAGATGGCACGTTAATTCTTTCTGTTTAAAAAGCTGTTGAATGCAGCTATATAAAGTATGTTACTCTCCCTTACTTCTTGAAACTGTGTCAAGAGACAACCAGAGCTGCCTAGGTCAACTAAGTTAGATGTAGCTGCTGGGATTGGGGTTATGTGGGAAACAGCTCCAAATGTGAGGATGGCTACTTACAAGGTCCTCCGGAGCATGGTCTGGGAGAGGGGGAACTCCTTAGGACCCTCCACAGCGCAGTCCTCCTGGATCTCCAGGTAGAGGTCCAGTCCCACAGCCAGGGTCTGGACTTGGTAGCCCAGGTCTCCTCCTTCCACCAGGTTCACCTGCTGTTCCAACTCCTGCACACCCCACTTACACCTAAGTATTTCTGTCAGTTTTTGAAACCTAGTGTGCATTTGATTATAAGATTGAGTGTTGTTGATTATGTAGATAATGAAAAATAACAGTCATTTCATGCACAGTTAATTATCAATTTAAGACAAAGCTATGGAGTGCTAAAAATTTCCTGTCTAAAATCTAATTGGGTCTTTTTCTGGTCAGTTGTACTAATAGAATTGTATATGGGACCAGAATATCTTGAAGGCAATTTGGTCCCAACTCAGCATATCTAGAATTGTTTCTTTTTTAATTACTTAGAGCATTATTAAATATCATCTATTCAAAACTATTTATGAGTGTTTGCTTCTTTTTAAACAGAAACAATTTCTTATTGTTCTTCCTTACTGCAGAGAGAAAATATTGAGAGGGCCATCAGTGGTGAACCCTCCCAGCAGTTTGCCCAGTTTAATCCATCTACATTCATGGACAAAACTTTATCAAGTTGTGCCTTTTAGCATTTATATCAGAATTCAGACAATAACTCTGATGAGATAACTAAGTTGTCAACAAAATTGCCTCTGTATCATTAAAAAAAAACAGATGACCGGCAAAATCAAAGACTTTCCAATTCCTTAAGTTTGTCCATGAGTGTGTAATACATAATTAAAATATTTTTCCCATTTAAAAATAGGTTTCAGAAATAGGACCCTGTGTGGGCTCACTAAACATTGGCGGCTCCAGTGTACTTAGCTCTACTAAGCCGCTACACAAAGCTGAACAACTTTGTGATGGTACATTACCCAATGTATATGAGCACACTTGTATGTTCATAGGAAATATTCTTGTAAGGTATCTAAGGTGCATCACAAAGTAGCGAGAATGAATCTGTATTTCCAAATAATAAGAGTTTTGATCAATGACACCTCAAAAGTTTGCACTCTTAGCTTTAGTTTGGCACCAAATTTGTAAAAACATCAATATTTAAAAAATATTTTAATTATGTATATTTAAAATATATAGAAATATTGTAATGGCTGAAAAGGGGATTCAAGAGTGAGCGAACAAAAAATTAACAAAATTTATTGGGAAACATTGCCAATAAATGTGTGAAAAGCTGCTTCATGCTTATTTTGACAATTCTCTACCAAGAGGTACAGATGGTTTGCCTCTTTTAGAGAAGGAAAGCAAGATTGCCAAATGTCAAGGTTTTTGATGCCAAAGAATAGATTCACTGGGAGGGAGGCCAAACTCAGTAATGACGCAGAGATGTGCTGGATAATTTCTTAACAAAAATACATAGAAAAGAGCAAATATTTGGTGTATGAAGAACTTTGTTCTACATGATGACAATGCTCACACTCATGTTGCTTGCTTTATCCACAACCCAATTTCTTGCCAAAAAGATGTTACTCTCTTTCTAACTCTACCATATTCTCCTGACTTGGCCCCCTGTGACTTTTCTTTGTTTCAGAAAGAAAATAAAATAACTGAAAGAGAAATTTAAAGGAGATTAAAGAGGCTGCAACCAACGAAGTCCAACCATGTACAAGACTTTGCCTCTTGTTTTGACTCTTGTGTCAAAATCTGAGATATGTTTGCAAAGTGAGATAGTTGAAATATACTTTGTCATAATAAATATTTCCCTGTTTTCTGCAGTTGAGTCATTCCCATGCTTTTGAGACAGCCCTTGTATTTATAAACTATATTTAACATATTATATATTTAAAGGAGTTTTAACATTATCATGGCTTTATCACCATAAATATATATTAAAATGTTCTCTATTCAAATGGTAAAAATGTGTAAGAAGCATATGTACTACTTAATGATTTAGTATAGGCGGTGGTCATTTCACCATAGCCTTATATCAAGGGGTATTAAGGCATGGTAGCTAGGCTGTATAACTATGTCCTGAGGGGCGGCGATATGTAGTAATAAGGTACTCTCCTTCCACTATGGTAAATTTAGTTCTATTCTTAATTAGGTTATTTTTTCAGCTTCTTGGAGAAGACTGGAATAATGAGATTACATTGTAGTGGGGGGAGTGGCCTCAATAGTATTTACCAAGGTTGCTGAAATATCTCAAATTATATTTTCAAAATTGATTTACCACAGTTTAAAAAATGAAGTTTTAAATGTGTAATGAAGCTGGAAATCATTCTAAAAAGTGCTTTCTTAAATTTACATAATTAGTACAAAGCTTGTTGGCCAAGGGGCAGCCCAAGAAATGGCTGTGTCAGCAAGTGTCCCATATCCCCATTGCTGTTTGTGTTCAGTTCTGTATGTTTCCCCTTTATATGATTCTGCTCCTACTAGGACCTCCTCCCATCACCTAGAACACTCCTGATCTCTCTCCTTGAATTGTATAGGCCCAGGAGACTTTTTCATTTTACAACATATTGCTGTTCTCAAACACTAACCAGTTTCCTTCCAAAGGTACTACTCTGTTATATTCGTAAACCTCTGGAAAGAACTATCCTAGCAAGGTTTGCAGTGGTTCTTGAGCCTAAGATTTCCAGAGAACAGGATTTCATGATGTATATGCTATCACTTTTTGCGATATGTATTTTGTATTGCCATTGTAAAAACCCTACAAGAATACAAAAGTGTTGTGGCTGAGGAAGGGGTCAGCAATGGAAGTTTGACCACATAGCCGAGACATATTGGTAGAGAGGAGTTTACCCAGAGTGCCCAGTCAGTGTGGGTGATGTGCCGGGACCTCCAGTGGAGGCTGAGGAGGAACACAGGAGTGTGGACTGGGTAGTCCAGGGGGATCACCACGTAGGCATGGAGTTGGGCTGCCACACACCAATCAAACTGTGGTATAGCATCAAATCACACTAAGGTGCCACAGCAAGCTGGAGCACACAAAAAAAGCCCTAAAGTGGCATCACTGCATCCATATCCAAGGTTATTAAGTGTGGAAGTTAATGTCAACACTTCATTAAGCATCTTGATACATTTTCTTTTTTTTTTTTTTACTTCTTCTTCACTGATAATGCTCCATACAAAGATCTTTCACTTACCAGATCCTCTCTCTAGGATCAGCTTGTAGACAAAGTCCTGTGGACACAGGATGTCTTGCCAGTCCTCCTCTGCTCCTTTATGCACCTGCCCACACAGTCATTCCTTGGAGTACAGATCGAAACTGAGAGGAATCCAAGCAAAAACTCTTGGTGCTGAAAAATTCACAATATCCTAATGATGTAATTGAGTATTGCAAGATAGCTCCTGCTACTAATTGAAATAAATATCAGCTGACAGTGTGCATCTATTTAATTTGCAATTGACAATCTTGGCTAAAACCAGATAAATCAAGGAAAGCCAAATATCTGCTGGCCATTGTCGGCAGGGGGCAAGCTATACTTCCTCCCCCAACAAAGTGGTCAAGGGGTTTTTTACCACATCAGTAGTAATGTAACAAGACCAAATCCAAATTATTGAAATGTACATGACATTTTGGTAACAGCATTGTTACTGAAAGGTCACTAACATTTCAATAATTTCGATTTGGTCTTGTTACCCCCTTTGTTTCTAATCTATAATCCAAATTGTACCATATCAGTAGTGATGTACTTTTGCCAATTTATATTAATATAATTCACAAGATGGAAAAAAATATATAATCCAAATTATTCAATTATTGATGACAATGCGGTTACTGAAACGTCAAAAATATATAGAAGTCTAGATTTGTTTTTTTCATCTTGTAATTCTTATCTACAATCCAAATAGTACCTCATCAATATAAATATGTTATTTTTAACATTCAAAGAAAGTTCACATATTTACCAAAGTTATACAATTACCCCACTTGTGTCACACACCAATTGTTTATTGCTAAACTATGATGCTTTCTTCCATCTGTCAGTTTGATACCTGTTGGAGTAGTTCTCAGTGAACTGAGAGGAGGATCAGAAAGGCACATTGAAATGATTTACTTCTGTGTAGCCTATCTTTCTCCTACATTCTGAAAATTAATACTGATCTCACAAGGATTTGATAATTAAAAGTTTGAGGAGAATTAGAGAGTTATCCACTAAAATTTCAACTTGTAATAAGATAATCAAATCTTGGCTCTATCCAAAACTAGATATCTTGCTTATTATCTAATGATATTGAACAAAATCAAAAACAAATAAGAACAGCACTTCACACCTTACAAAAGGTTCCTCTCCATGACAGAGAATAAATGTTACTTGTTGGTTACTTCTATTCAAATACTATATTTGAAAGTAAAAAACATGCTTTTGCATCACCTGGAGATCTTGTCTACTTTTTGTGGACGTCTACTGCTGGTATATTTCCTGATTACTTACTTGTCTACTTGGCACAAATTATTCCATATATAGGCCAAATTTATTATTTTATATGGAATATTTAATGATGTATGATGAAATAGTTAACACATCTTGCTATTGTCAGAAAACTCCAGGTTTGAATTCAGGCTCTGTTTATTGCAAATAGATTTTTGGTTTATTGCCAATGACACATCGACCTAGTGTTTTAGCTAGCTAGTCATGACACTTGATGAATTTTTTAGAGTGGATGATAATGTGCCTACACAGGGAACATGCCATTAACTTCCAGTAACAACAGGAGAGTGACCATACTAGAGAGATACATTTTGAATATTGAAGGGAGAGGTAGACCAAGGAAAGAGTGGTTCCATAATCCCAAAGCATGGTCTGGAATTAAAAGATACAAAGAGGTGAAGAGACTTGTATAGAACAGTGTGAAATATTGTTCCAAGATGGCAGACCCTTGAGGTGGCACATCTTATGTTAAAAGAACACCCACCTATGCATCTTTTTGACCCTTCTGCATATATCAGCCAACAGTAACTTTTAGAAAATTATAGGAAAGGGATGTCAACCTATATAAGCATGATTGAGATGATATAAAAAAAGAGGCTCATATATTTTTTATTAAGAGATAATGAGAGCACATGTGCTGTCACTGGCAGGTCATGCAGTTTACTTATTTGGCCATGTTACCATTCAATTTTTATACGTTAAAGTCTCCCATGAGAGACCATCTAAAACATTGCTAATATGGTCTCGCCTGGAAGTGGTCTTTCATTTTCAGTTGAAAGACTTGGCCTGACATGACGGAATCTCTCAAGGGTATTCTAAATTTTAATAGTTATTTTGATCTAAGTGGAATTTGTTATAGTTACCATTTTGGATAACCCCTCAAGTATAATCTATATAATTTATTAGTTTTATATAATACGTTTATAGTCCAGCACATTGAATTAAATACTCATTGAGAGGGACGTTCTGAAAGATATATCAATTCCATTAGAATCTATGCAAATTATTTTTACCATCTCTGTAAAAACTTGCATATTCTGTCAGTGAACTTGCCTCCACACTAGCTTTTGCTAAATTAGAGGGTCAACTTGAAGTGCGTGTCTTCAGGTAATAGCCTTCATCCAGTCCAAGGCAACTTTAACACATTCCCACATGGGGAAATTTACTTGAAAGCTTCTAAAGGTGTTTTTTAATTTAGGCCATGGAGCCAAAGAAAAAATAAAAATAGAAGCTCTCATAAAAGACTATCTAAAAAACATGTAGTCTTGGCCTTTCCTGAAGATGGTATCTCATTGAAGGCTGGATTAGATAAAGCCGGTTACAAAGGTGGTTGCCATGTGGCTCACTGTGCGGGAGAGGTTGGTACCTGGAGGAGCTGGGCCCAGGTGGCCGGGAGCCAGGAATGGAGCCGGGACACCACCTTGGTGGGGAAGTGCGAGGCCAGGCCGGGGGCCAGAGGCACCAGGCCACGCTCCAGGCTGTGGAGCTGCTGATACAGCCTGGCCCTGGCCTGCACCCGCTGCTGGAGGCCGTGGAAGATGTCCGACACAACCTCCTCCTTGCTCTTCTCTTCTGGCTCCTCTCCTCTCTATGGAACAGTCCATCCTTAGCTACAGTTTTGGTCATTTAATAATAAATTGAACTATATTAGTGTGCCATCTGTAAGTAAGAATTCTAACAATTTGGTGCTTTTGTGTGAATGGCTATTTTTTTTCATATCAAAGTGTGTGTGTGTGTGAACAACAGTCACAATCCAATGGGCTCCCCCTGTTGAACTAAAGTCTGTTGAATTTGAGAGGTCAAACTAATTGATATCAAATATTAAATCAATGTGTCAAAAAAGTATTTTAACTATAAATAAGCTGAGTAATTTTAGGAACTGATTGCCACTAACTAAATTATAAATATGATTACCACTGAAAATAGCAGCATCTCTCTTGCACGCACACACACACACAAAAAAAAAGCTATCTCAACACGTTAGTTATATTAAGATTTTTAATCCTAATTTCTGTGGTTGTAGAAAATTGACTTATGAGAAAAAAATCAAAATAATAAGTTCTCTGATAACAATAATACATTTTACACAAATCGATGGTGCTCTATGTTAAGAAGTACCAAAATAATATGGCACCATTAATTACACCCTGGTACCCTACCTTAAAATATAGAACATGGCATATATGAAATAATGTCTTAAGTTTTGTGGCCAGCCTATTGGGATGATTACTTTTATCAAACTTTCAAACAACACAGTGATGGTATGCATTATAGTGCAGTCACGACTCTTGAATTAAGACTTTCTGAATTTAAAACCAAATTGCATTTAATACCAACATGTTCTGGCCTCAAAAACAATTCTAGTGGGATAGCAAATCAAAAATTAAATAAAATCGATTTTAGACAAGGAATTGCTGACTTGGTCTGCGACTTGATTGCACCATTTAAAGAAGAGCTAGATTAAGGGGTGTACCTTGAGGAAGCTCCGGCCACCCAGATGCTGGGCCCAGTGGTAGGGCAGGCCACACAGGGACCCCCACACAGAGGCAGGGGAGAGGCCGTACTTGCGGAGGAGGTAGTTGTTGGAGGGGTTGGGGGAGTGGCTGCCATCATCTGGGGCTTTCCCTGGGAGCAGATGGTGGAGAAACTTGTCTCCTTGGAGCACATCCCTGTCACATGATGGTGGGTCTTAGACTGGTGGACACTAAGCTGATCTGATTTTTTTTATCTGAATCCATTTATTTTTCGGATATTTCCAATAATTTTTAACAGCAACTTATTTCCTTCTAAGTCTATTGATGAAAGTAACCTTTTCCTTATTAAAATCTCAAAAAAAAAAAAAAAAAATTACTCTAACCCTCTTCTCCCAAACATCATTTGTTTTACTACTTTATTCATTCTACCTTCTCATAGTGTTCTTGGGCCTAGTGCTTAAACCATTGCTGTTTGAATTTGAGGTCTAATAAGGACCTAGACCTCTCTAACAGAGTGTATATAAAATAGAGTTAAATATGCTTTAAGCATACCTAAGTTATATGAAACTAAAATCACGAGTACTATGTAGGTACTGTAGAACCTCCCTGTAAATTACAGGGACAAAGTGTCCTTTAGAGAAAGGTGTCCTTTACTGGAAAGTTTCAAGAGTGGTTGTGAGTTTCCTCCCATGAAGGTTCTACTGTATTACTCGAATTCAGCAACCTTTTTAGTAAACACACACCCACAACACACATTATTCAAGTTTACTGCCACTCCCATCATCTCAACCCACTTTATCCAATCCCCATCAGTTTTAACACATTCACAGTTTATTTACCTGGCAATTGTGTATAGGTCTGTTGCTTGAAAGTTCACCCTCTCTACTTAACAACGCCACAATGTGGCGGAACCCACTATTACATTCATTCTCCTTACCATGGAAGCATCTTTACAACCCCATCTTTCCCTACCTTCTACTGGATGGTCAGTCTACCATTGCTGCAGTGATTGTAATAGAGCTGGTCTAGAGCTCTTGGGAGCTGAAGAATTGTAGCAGCAGTTATCAGCCCAGGTCCTTTGTGTTACTTTTTTTTTAGACAGGAGGTAATTTTATTTTTTTACTGTAAATGTGAACAAACAGATTAAGGAAAGAGAAGGTTGCCTGAAGAAATATACACTCAAGGATAAAACTTGAGGAAGTTGTACCTTTTAGCATGCATATCGGGATTCAGAAAATAATTCTGAAAGATATTTGATACACACGAGATAACAAGTGTCAACAAAATTGCCTCTATCTCCTTCAAAATGAAAATAAACAACTGGTGACAACAAAGACTTAAGTTCTGTCCATGAGTGTGGAACTTACCCTGAGGCCACTCCAGCCACCGGAGGGGAGACCTCCACGACACGGACTGCCACCACGTGGAGATGGAGAAGATAGCCGAACTCCAGAGTCAGCACTAGGTCCTCTGTCACCACAGCTGTGTCAGTCTGTGTCCCAGTGCAATGTTCTCACTCACCATCCTGTGAGCTCCCCACTGTCACTCTCACTGTCATGGGGTGGCTGGCTAGGATGACATTCTCCTTCTCTGAGGCTCTCTCCCTCCGCCGGTGCTGCAGCCACAGCTTCATATTGTGAGGGACAATTTGGATTATTGACTTCCTAACACAAGGTAATATATGACCAAATATATAAATAGTTTCTGTAACAATGTTGTCATCACATCATTAGAAAAAGGTACTAAATCTTCAGTACTTTTGTCTGACGATGGTAACAATGCTGTTACCGAAACTATTTATTTATTTGGTCTTATTACTTGTTGTTGTTGTTGTTTCTTATCCCCTTGCATAAAGATTACATGAATTCCATGAGTTCATGCTCCTCGAGCTAATGATCTCATGGAATGGGGTGTAGGGGTGCAGCTTTTGTTGATCATGGCACCATGATCCAGGCACGCTTTGGTGAAAGTCTGACTTTGCCTGTAGTTTGAGGCCGTTCCTAACATGGAAGCAGACGCCTTTGCTGCCGACTCGAACATGAGTACAGACGCAGCTCCTCCGTATCCCTGGAGTGGGACCTGACTGAGGTCCTTCAACTGGGTCAGTTGAAGTCAGGATTTTTAAAGAGGTCTACTCCTCTTCTAACAATGCTGCTGTTGGTCCACGACTGCTTATTTTTCAGAGTTATTCTGCTTGTTTCGCAGCTGGCCTTCATATCTGAAGGTCGTTCCCCTATCCTCCACCTGGGGATGCGACCTATAGCAGTCAGCTCTGCCAAGGGGGTCTTATTACCTTGTGTTAGGAAGTCTATTTAATATGCATGGTGCTGAAACCATTTGGAAACACAGAGGGTTTTATGATAATCTATTCACTTACATTTCCTCCTGGAAAATAAAATAATTCAGTTTAAACAAGAAAAATGGCTGGGAGGGCTCTCCGCTGATAAGCCATGCCCGTCCATTACAATGTTTCTCACTACAGTGTGAAGTCTGTAAAACTATTTTTTTTTTTTTTAATATTATATGAAAAATTACCCCATAAATAGCAAAAAAAAAATCATTTATACCTTTAAGCATATATAAATAGCATAATTAGCAAATAGCAAATTTAGTGAAATGCCATGGCAATTATATACAAACATTAACCCTCACGTATGTAACAGAAAATCAGAGAAGATTAAACTGAAAAAGTTGACTTTAAGATAAAAAAATTAGAACATTAAAGTTGGAAAAAAAAAAAGAGAGAATCAAGTAACAAATCCCTCTTAAACCAAATATTTTATCTTAAATCAATATGATTTATAGATACATTCCTGACTTATATGATTATCAAAAGAATAAATACACAAGAACAAAAAATAATTTGAAAATATTTATGAGCAAAAAAAAAAAAGGATTGGTGCTGGACTACCTCTCATATCACATCTAGTGCCACCTGGGCTGATAAATATTGAATTCTAGCTGGCTGATAGATAGCAATTAGCTGATTCAGGCCATGTAACATGTTTTAAGATGCTCTAATATAAGATCATTTTTACATATCAGTATTAGAGATTCGGTGGAAGGCTGGTTAAACCGTTTGGTTTTCGACCACTAGGACCCGGGTTCGATTCCCGCAATGGACACTTTTTTTCTGTTTAAAGAAAAAAAATGCTCCAATGGCCCCCGATTCTTGCAAAAGTCCAACCCCACCAGCGAGTGCAAGTAACCAAACGGGGCTCTGGCATTAGTAAGTGCAAAGTCGAACTGCTTTTCACATGTGTAGACATGTGGTGCACTTACAGTAAAAGCAGTCGCTAACTACCCACCATGATTATCATGGCCTGTACCACGTGTACTAGGGATAAGCAAAAAAAAAAGTATTAGAGATTCCAACTAAGGCCTTAAACCTAGCCCTAGATGAAATTAGAAGTAGAGCTAGGATCCACAAGGTGCACTAAGGCCAAAGATATATATGATGGTTGCTACCATCAGATCAGAGCTCTCAGTTACACTGAAGATGTATAGTTTATAAAACACCTGGTATAGAAGGCTCATTTATATGTGGTATTATTATCTTATATACAACAGTGGTGTGAATCTCTCCTGGATATTAATTAAACAATGCAACAGGTTTCTGGAGAAACCTTTATCTTGTGTGATGAAAAGACTGTTATTTAAAATACAATATAACGCGGCTTATGATTGTAAAATGAAAATTGCAATTATACCGCGAATGTTTCTTTTAAACGAAAAATCATAATTTATTTTAAAGAGAAATAGCGACTATTTCTAACTTTAAGGATGAAGTATGATAGGATGAATTGTGAAGAGTAATGATAAACGGAAAAATAAAAGTGTCCAGGGATGGGAAAAAGACTGTTATGGTTGAGCCAAGCCATTTGATGACATTTAGTATAAAATGAAAAAAATCAAATACAGTCCTCTAACCCCAAGGGATCAAAGCTACGGCTGCATTAAAGTGAGTGTTGAATTAGTCAGTTAGATGATTTCATCACAACATTGGCTACTAGTGATCATTTTCTAGGATAACCAAATATATAATTACCAATTATATATACCAAAAAAGACACCTCTCCTTTTAATTATAAATTAAAACAATGTATTTTGTTTATCACCCAAGTACAAAATTAAAGACGGTGATGAGAGAATGAGCCAAAACACCACTTTTGGCAAATTCAGACCAAAGTCAACCTGCATACCATGGTTTTGGCCAATTGCCCTAATCAATACAGGGGCGGCTTCTATTTTAGAACATTCTATGAGAGGAGTTAAGAAATCAGTTAGATTTGCAGAAAAGGTGTTTAGGCTGGTGAAATGGCAGGGACGATTTTTCAGGTCAGAAAATGACAAAGTTGCAGGAGGAGGAGATTTAAGAACTAAAAGAGGTACCTCTCCTTTAATTATGCATTAAAACAATGTTTTGTTTATCAAGCCCAAAACCACTTTGCTGACTTTTAGGCAAACACCTTTTAGGCAAATTCAACCAATTTCATAACTCGTACGATGTTATGAAATTAAAGCTGCTCCTATACTAATGAGAGCCATAGCCTGAAACTATGGTATACAAGTTGGCTTCTGTCTGGATTTGTCAAAACCGTAGATCATTTTTTATCACCATCTTTATGTTTTGTACTGGGATGATAAAAAAAAATGGATTGCTTTAATGCATACTTGAAGGGGAAGAGGTGCCTCTTTTGTATGTAAGGGAACATTCATGCTTTAATGCTTTCACTTCATATATATGTGTTATTGCTTTATGATTAATCTATGAATTCACTCCCCATCAAATCACACAGACACACACACTATAGAAGTATATATATATATATAGTCAACACATTAGTCTCAGGAATAGCAAAATCATATATGTCAAATATATAGTAAAACCAATGAGAGGGTTCACCCTGAACAAAGTTATGTCCTCAAAATATTTTTCATTTCAAATATTGAGAGAAAACATTTTTTTTAAACCACCCAGTAAAATATTTCAATTTTTATTGAAAGATAATAATGAGGAAAATGTTGACCAGCATTACCCCCCACTCAGTGAAGCTATTTATGTCTTCTTTCTTATCTCCACTCAATGATATTAGGGTATCAAGCTTGTAGAGCTTAAGAATTTTGATGGTGTCTGCTGGGGATGAGTAGAGCTCATCAATGGATGAGTCAATACAGTCAATAATGTGTTTTGGGTCATGATGGCTATTTATGTATTGCTAACAGAATATGAAAAGGTCAGAGAGGTAGGTAGGAAGGAAGAGGATTTACCCCATCACCGCTGGGCCCCATGCTCTCCTCCTGGTCAGTTTCTGCCCCGCTGTCCTCCTCTGTGACAGTCAGTGGGTCAGTAGGGGTCAGTCTCAGTCAGTGATGGGTCAGTCACCTGAGGGGCTGGGGCTGGCCACCAGGGTCTTGGCTTCCTCCTGGCTGCCCTCAATTGTGGCTGTCAGCACCGGCTCTGCCAACAACATGCTGTAGATACAACTGTATATTTGGCACACCCAACATACAGCTGTGTGGAGTCCAGTTATCTTCCGGCTAAAGCTGTAGTGACCTTTCTTGGCTCTTAATTTCAATCCAAATCATTAGGAATGTTTAAATGAAGTCAGTGTGAAGAAAAATAATATGCAATATTGTATAATGCGGGAGAGAGAGGTTTTAAAATCTCTTCAAAAGAAAATTCAAATATTTTGGTGACTTGACCAAACTCTAATAAGCAAACCATGCGTGTGATTTATTTTCTGGTAGCACGATTTCTATTACGTATTGGAAAACCCTACCTATTCCTTGCATATGCATAACTCTGAACATATTTTTGAAAAATAATTCAAAAGAAAAAACATCATATTGAAACTTAAGTGTGATACAGCACTATCATATCCATTTTCTTAAAGGCCAGTTCCATTGATTGAGTTTTTCTGGGTCCCAAGAAGCACCAACACAAGTTTCTCTTATGTTTTAGTTCTTATATAAAATAAAGAGATTGCCACGCGAAAAAGGTAAAACAAGGTTTTTAAGAAAAAAGGTGGAATAATTGTTGTAAGCAAACCCTTTCCAGATACTAAAACACAATGATACAATTGGCACTGAAAGAAGTCAGTTATCACTAAATTGGGATGAGCTTATGGAAACCTCCAACAAGGAAGCCAGGTCAAGAAGGCCAAATAAGGAATGGATAAGAAAAGGTAATATGATGGGAGGAACCATGTGTCAGCAAAACAGCCAAGCTTCCAAGGGCCGAGTCCATAATTGTAAGTTTGCCTCATTCACTAAGAAAGGAAAAATAGAAAGCCCTGACAAAGCTCTAAAACAGCAAGTCCTAAGTAAAGCAGCATCTTTCAATTAATGCTGTCACATTAAGTAGTGCTCAGAGTCCCAACATCAAGGAACTGGAGTCTTGCAACATGTCTGGTCAGCTTTGAGAAGGAAGAGTGACTGGCTGAGGAGGGCCTCACCATTGAGAATCCATTCCTGAATGTCTCTCTATTTAAGAAACAATTAAAGATGACATAGTATCCAGTGATGGCTTCTCCTGGAACATTGGCAACAGGGAGAACTTCATCCTCATGAATGAAAGAGTCCCCCAGCTCACTGGCAAACTAGTTATCATGAAAGGTGAAACAACGCTGACCTGCATTACTCACAGTGTCAGGTTCAGCAGATGTCATTGTCAGGAACACCAGCAAATCACCTGTCTCTTGGAGACCAACAAGGATTGATCAGGCCCAAAACACAACACCTAGCAGGACCCAGTGGCAATGCCTCCATCCTGCAAGCCCACTCCTTCCAACAGTTCTCTCTTTCTATTTCAGCTATGGATGATTCCCTCAACTGAGTTGACTGCTACAGGGCAAATCCCCAGGTGGCAGATAGAGGAACAACCTTCAGATATGAGGGCTAGCTGTCAAATAAGCAGAATAACTCTGATGAATAAGCAGTTGTGGACCAACAGCAGAATTGATAGAAAGAAGAGAAAGACCTCTTTAAAAATCCTGAGTTTAACTGAGCCTGTTGATAGACCTCTCCAGTGATACAGAGGAGCTGCATCTGTACCCATGTTAGAGTTGGCAGCAAAGGCGTCTGCTTCAATGTTAGAAATGGTCTCAAATTACAGACAAAGTCAGACTTTCAACAAAGTATTCCTGGGTCGTGTGAACAATGAAAGCTGCACCCCTACACCCAATCATGAGATACCTCGAGTAGCATGGATTCATGGAATTTGTGTAATCTTTGCACAAGGGAATAAGAAACAAAAACAATGGATCATTCAGCACCAAAAAAAAAAATTAAACTGACCCCAGTGATGCCTTACTCGAAGACTGTCATCAATCCCAGTGGTAGGTGGCTCTGTCTTAGCCTCAGAAGACCTCTGTCCAAAAGGTTTCTATTATTTCGAAATCAAGAAGATGATTTAGCAGTTATGCAACAAAGTTTTTTGACAAAGGTCTTGTGATAAGAGGATCTCATTATCCTATAGTATCAACTTCGATACAGAAATTGACCATCACAGAACCTTTTTTCATCCTGTTCTAAGCAATTTTCTTCACTTTTACATATCTCTCAATACAAGTACTTGCTTGAGAGGGAGAGTTACCTCTACTTTATTCACTAAGTGTATCTATATATATAAGACTGTCCAAAGAAGCTGTTGGGAACATACCCTGGCCAGGAGAGGCTGCGGCACGGTAGGCATGGACATTGACATAGAGGTTGTAGAGAGGCCCAGGGAGCAGGTTGGCCCCCTCATGTTCCACACTGGTGGCCTGGAGGGGCATGCCCAGCTCTGTGTGGAGGGGCTTGGCAGCCTGTGACCCACATCATGTTATGCCACCTACTTTCTAACTTCAAGATGCAAAAGTTTGAAGATTGAATTGTGAATATACAAAATGTACAGGTACATCAATCAATTTTCAACCTCTTTATTAATGCCTGTATTATTCCAAAAAAATAAGCTTTAGCCCAACACCGAAGGCAGGTTGGGTAGGGGATGAATGAATGAATGATATGTGTTGATATGTTTCTTCAGTCTGTTTCCCCAAGGTTCCCATATTACATTGTTTGTTTACCTAATATGTGGCTCCATAACCTTATATCCCCCATTAAAGAAGCCTTCTCTATCATAGAAACCTGGCTATAACCTCATAATTTTACAGTCCCAATTGTTTTACCATGGTTATAACGACATTGCCAAGTGATGTTGTTATAATGAGGTCTGGCTGCATTACAAATACCCATGTGGCATAAAGGAACCGTGGAATGGCAAGTTCTACACATTTCACTCCTTCACAGCTGATAACCATCGTGAAATGGCAAGTTCTACACATTTCACAGCTGATAACCATCGTGGAATGGCAAGTTCCACACATTTCACTCCTTCATAGCTGTTATTCCCAGTCCATTCAGACTAATCACTCATTGGGAGGTTTACCTTCAGTTTTCCAGGTTGTCCTCCAGAGTGAAGGTTTAGAGAGAAAGGGACTGACCTCAATGATGTTGAGTAGAGTGGGGTAGATCTTGCCAGACTTCTCCATCTTCTTGGCAATGTCCTGCTGAAGCAGCTTCTTCCTGGCTTCCATCTTTGTACATTTCTCTGCCAGCCTGGAAGATCAGTGTTAGAGACTGTATACACACACTCTGCGGTAGCTTTTACTTCTTCCTCTGGGTGAGCTCCCATTGGAGTCGGGCAAGGTTCTCCTGGTGGGGATCCTGTCTGCACACCTCCTGGGAACACATTTGGTATTGACAATTGCCCTGGAAGTGGTTTCATCAAGATGGGTTCCTCATTCTACTGAGTAAATTATCTTTTACTTATAAACCAATTTCTCTGTGTGTGTGTGTGTGTGTGATAAGGCAAAAATATATAGATAAGAGATATAACTGAAAAGGAAAACCAAGACTAAATCTAATTTAAAAAACTAGAAAACAGACTTAAGGAAAAACTCCTGGAAAATAACAACAGTGGGTAATATCAGAAAACAATTATATATTTGGTTAATCTAGGTTCCTGAAAAACAAGTTATCATTCCTATCAGAGCAAATTGCTAAGAAGTCACTGAGAGTATCTCACAACCTAGTTAACATCTGAATGTACCCCGTTGTGATTGCTACAATCATTGAAAACGTAAAAAACTACAGAGGGTGTTCCATTTTTAAAAGAATGATTTAAAAAAAATGATTTTGGTGCTTTGATTAGAAATAATTTACAAATGTGTGTATAACTCATTGTTGTGTTTGATGTGTAAGTCTTGACATTTAGCAACAACCCTCCATTGTTGTTAAGGTTATGTTGTCCTTAACGAATTAGAAGCCAGCGACACCCCAATGGTACCGATAATGACTCAACCAAAGAAAGATAAAGCAACAACTAATTACTACTCACTCACTCACACTTCATTTTAAAAAACTCAATTATATACAAATATAGTCAGCAGTCAATATATACATAATCACAGAACAATACAATTAAATATTAATAAACAAAACAATATATTTCAGAAAACTCAACAATCGCTGTTTCCAGGAAATATGGATTGGTTTTAGAATATTTATAATCCCAACAGTCTTTAATGACTTTCCAAAGACCATCTAGTGTCTTCAGTTTTCAAGATCTAAGAGCAGTTTTCAGCAAGCCCAAAAAAAATAAATCCATATTAGCCAAGCTGTGGATTTGGCAGGATTGTGCTTAAAAGGGATGTATGAAATATCGGTTTAATCCCTCTTTCTATCCAGGTGTTGAAGGTGAGGTATGACTTGTGGCTTTATCATGGTGCAGCCACACAGATCTTGAGTCATTTAGATACAAAAATAGTACTTTATTGTTGAATAATGGGTCAAGACAAGTCTTTGGTAGATTTGAATTTTTATTTTGAATAAATAAAACAACACTCGAATTGTGTGCTTCTTTTGCAAGCTAGTCTTACAAAATCATTCTTTTAAAAAGGGAACACCCTCTGTAGTATATTTATTATGACCCCTCCCAGCAGTTTCCTTAAGTTTATCTACCAGGCTGCATTACACTGCTAGTTATTTGCTTATTCTGCTTTCAACAATTTGAAGAAGTCACTTTTATATACAGAATAACCACTTTTCAAATCCCCACCAAAGTTTTCTACTTTAATTTACCCGACTTCAACACCAACTTTAATTCAACTCATCTTTTGGGAGTGTTGAGTTCAAGAGAGAGATTTGACTCGATATAAAAGAGATTAAGTCAAAAGGAGTAACTAATATGTTAGGGGAATTGTGTGTTAGATACCTTAATGAACTCTCACTCTAACAACAATCCACTTGGAGAGAGTTTTGAAGTCATAGAAGCCTTGGTTTGTTATAGAGGTAGTTTTGTGTGAATAAGCTACTTTGATGATATCTTCAAAGTTGTCAAGGGACTAAACTCTCACAATGATAATATACTCAGTCATATTTAGCTTATATGGTGTAAGTGTTGGTAACTATTATGACTTTATCCTGCTATCCAGTGCCATGTGGTGATGCAGGTGCAGTTTATTTCATTTTTAGCATTACTGTGTGAGGATATGCAGCGGTCCCACAGATTCTTCTTGGCAGCTTTTTTAGATTTTTTGAAAATCAATTTTAAACAAGTTTGACATTTTAATTAGGAGTTTTCATGAGTTTCTCTGTCCTATGTGAGATGCCCAAGATGAAGGAAGCCATAGACAGAAAGGAGAATACTTTCCAAATACCATTAAAAAAATTCAACTAAAGCAAAAGTGAGGGGAGAAATAAATGTTTTCAGTTTGCTTTCAACAGCACTCCCTGGCAGGGATATAACATTTTGTCATCTTATCTGTAACGACAGTCAAATTTCTAAAAATAATTTTAAAAACTAGTTCTACAGTGGTGGTGGTGCTTTTTTTAGTTTTCATATGAGTTCGTCAAGGGTGTGCCCATCTAGTTTTTCAAAAAACCTGATAAGGTATAATTTGGATTATTGATTAGAACTTTATGCATTTATTTATTTTGATTTTTAGTCTTACAAATTTATCTATTTAGATTTGGTCTTTTTAAAACTTCTTTAGGGTTCAGGAAGAGCTCCCATTAGATACGATGAATGTGTTGAGGTGAGGTTGTGTGGAATTTGAGGCAGAGTGGGAAAGGTTTCTCACCTCCCTCAGATGTTAATGGCTTCAGGTGGCCAGTTCTGCAGTAAAATTAATTAAAGGTGATAAGTTTACATATTCTAACTACAAGTTATTTCACCAATGCAATTTTCAATTTGCAGTTAAAGAGTGCTACCTTGTAGAAATATAGAAATTTTCGCCTACTTCTACCCACCATGATTATCATGGCCTGTACCATGTGTACTAGGGATAAGCAAAAAAAAAAAATATATATATAAATGTTCTAGAGGTAAAGAGCATGAGGAGGGTTTACTACTTATATGTGCTAAATATTTCAATCTGAATGAAAGTGCACTCTTTAGGGAAAATGAAACATTACAAAAAATGGCACGCTCTGGACAGGTATCCAGATAAAAGTTCACCACTGTGAAGAAAAAAAAAGTTTAAAAGAACGACCATGCAGAAAATAGCATGTAATGACTAAGGGGTAAAGGGCAGCAAACATACAGGCCTGGAGATGGAGGGGGGAGCTTCTTTGTAAAACTCTTCTAGGGGGACCAGGTCCATGTCTTCATCCTTGGACCTAGAAACAGCGCTGGTGTGATGGCAGTAGCACTGGGGGAACAGAGGAGAACTCACCTGAAGTCTAGGCACTTGGAAGCCTCCCTCTGAAGGTGCAGCACCTCGTACTGGAGGTTCTGGAGTTGGAGGTTGTAGCTGTCCACCTTCTGCTTGGCCTGGTCCACACCACATTTCAATGTCACAGAGGCAAGCAATACATGTTGGGGGTGAAAACTTACACTCTAATGTGATATTATTTGAAAATATACATATTTAAATATAATATAAACACCCTGCGATATAAGGTACAATTTGGATTATAGATTAGAAACAAAATAACAAGACCAACTCCAAATCAATAAATTTGCAGTGACACTTCAGTAACAGCAATGATACTGTTTAAAATGGACTCCAAATGGTTAAACCTAATTAGGATACCTGTATTTTTGTTGTTCTCAATATAATTTCTCTATATTAGGGTAAATTGTGAAAAAGGGAGCTTAGAGAGTTATGTTTCACATAGAATTTTGTTTTGTGGCACATCAGAGACACAGTACTAGGGATCCATCTTGTCATCACAATACCTTCATGCACTCTGTAATCTCCACACATGTGACTGAGCACAATGTTTGTGTTAGTGTGCATCAAGTTGAGTTCAACTTTTGGCGACTTATAATGGACAAATATTCTTCAATTTTATCTGTCAGTGACCATCACTTGCAGCTCATCTGATGACCTTTTGGAAACTTCCTTGACCCCTTTCAGCCAGCTCAGGTCTCCCTCTCTTCCTTAAGTTTTCCCAGCATTAACAACTTTTCTAATCCACTCACTCTAATTACATGCCCAAAGTAGGTCAGTCTTTGTTTACATGTTTGAGATTCTAGTGATCTACCTGGATTAATTTTATTAAAAATTAAAATATTTGCCCTTTTCTGTCCATGGCACTCTGAGTAGCTTTCTCCAGGTCCACATTTCAAAAGCTTCAATTCATTTTTTTTTCTTCTTTTCTGAGAATCCAGCTCTCACATTCATAAGTGTGTGACCACAGGGAATACCAATGTCTCTACAATTATCTTCTTCTTTGTCTTGAATAAAATGCCTTAATCTTTCATAATCTTGTCCAATTTCATCATTGCATCCCTTCCTAGTGCTATTCTTCTTTTTACTTCCTCTAAGCAACCTCCTAACTTATCAATCCTGGATCCCAAGAATATGAAGAATTCAACTATATATATTTTTTTCTTAATAAAGTTGATCACTATAAATATAGTCTATTTGTTTAAATGTAAGACCGAACAATAGGTTAATATAAATTATAGTTAATTGTTGATTTATTGTTAGTATGGTTGAGTTAAAAACATAGTTATATTCTAAGTGGTTGTAACCTTCAAGACATTCTTGACTGGAAATAGTTTTAGCAATCCAAACAAAGACATTGGAATCAAATAAGAGATTACTGTTATAACCCAGATACCTTTTTTTGGACATTAAAATCAAAATTTGCCAAAACCTCAAAAAGCATTTAGTGTGTGTGTTGCAAATTAAAAGGGGGGCTGACCTCTGCCACAGAATCTTTAGCATGCTTGATGCGATGTTTGTCCAGCCTGTTCAGCTTCTTGAGGAGGAGGAAATGGAGGCAAATCTGGATGCGCTCCTTTTCTATCTTGGCCTGCACAACAACAAGGCAGCTTAGAAATTTGTGAACACTATTACAATCCAACATTCTTCCCCCATAATGCATATTTTTAGTAAACCAATAAATTTGAAATGTAATTCAAGAACACTAAATTTTGGTTGCTAGAGCAACCAACCATTCCTGAACACACATTCAAGTTCGCTATAATAAAACTATAATTGTTCCTATAACAGTCCTGAATTGGGAACAAAGCTCTACAATAACACATGATCTAGTACATGGACTCCAAATGGTTAAACCTAATTAGGATACCTGTATTTTTGTTGTTCTCAATATAATTTCTCTATTTTAGGGTAAATTGTGAAAAAGGGAGCTTAGCTTGTGGCACATGAGAGACACAGTACTAGTGGATCCATCTTGTCATCACAATACCTTCATGCATTCTGTTGTTGTTGTTTCTTATCCCCTTGTGTAAAGATTACACGAATTCCATGAGTTCATGCTCCTCGAGCTGTTTTAGGATGAGCAGCGGCCTCTCCCAAAGGTCCTGTTTAGTGCATCTAATGCAAGCCAAAATGTGTTCTGGAGCTGCAGGTACCAAACTACATTTTGGGCAAGTGGGATAAATTTTGTTATTATTTTCTATCTTCAAAGGCTTGAGATGGCCCGTTCTAAATCTTGTTAGTGTTGTTTGATGCTGTCTATTTTTTATCTTCAGAGCTCCTCCTGGGTTCACTCCACTGTACCAACTGTGCTTAGGTGGGATCCTCCAGTTCTTGTTTATTTTTGTTTTGGCTATTGTTTCTATTTCTTTAAATAATTTCTTTAAAAGTAAGTTTATTTTTCTGTGGCAAGGGTTCTTTTGTGCCTTTTTTCGCTAGCACATCAGCAGCTTCATTGCCTTCAATGCCAACGTGTGAGGGTATCCATTGAAGGTGAATTTTTGAGGTTTTGAGAGTTTTTGGAGATAACCAATTATGTTCCTGCTTACTTTGTCTCTGAGTTCCCTTGTGTGACTCAAATGTTGTATGGCACTTCTACTATCAGTAAGAATCCAGATATCTTGATAATTAGTATTTCTGATGGATTTTAAGGCTTCATAGATGGCTATAAGTTCTGATCTGAAGACCGAGCAAAAATCTGGGTTTCTTCTGTTCATTTTCTCAATGCCATTTGTGGTTTTGATGAGACAGCCACTGCCAGTGTGTCCTAGCTCGTCTCTGCTACCATCGGTATAGATAGTTATTGCATTTTTAGGAATGTTATTAATTATTTCTAATGATAATTGTTTTAATTATTCTGGATTTTGGTATTGTTTGTTGGTGGGTTGATTTAAAGTGGCATTAAAAATAACATTTTGTAGTGGTTTGCATGGAGAAATTTTTTCTGCTAAATAATTTTTTTCCACTTTATATTTTAAAAATTCATTTCTTTTGGCCAGGTGTAGAGGGCCTTCTTTTTTGAGTCTTAAATTGGATTCCCAATTAAGTATGTACTTGGAAGTTCTGTGTTTGTTTATATATTTTGGCAGATTGTAGCTTCTTCTATCCTTTAAGGGCATAATGTCGGCCTCGTAAAGTACAATATCATTAGGGCAGGTATTTCGAAGACCTGTAATAATTCTAGCTGCACTTAGTTGTATCCTTTCCAGTGATTTTAGATTTGTTTCAGATGCTGTACCATAGATTTGATATCCATATTCCAGGATAGGTCTAATTAGAGATGTGTGGTTGCATCGGCTCCCCACTCTCTTCCTGAAATATATTTCAGGATTGTTAGTCGGTCTCTTCCTTTTCTAATAACTTCTTCAATATGTTTACTGGAGTTAATTTCTGGATCCAGGGTGTAGCCAAGATATTTAGGATGTTTATTATATTGCAATTGTTGTTCTTTCAGAATAATTTTTGGTCTTATTTTGTATAGTTTCTTATCGGTAGTAAAAAGACAGGTTTCAGATTTTTGGGGATTAAATTCTAATTTATGTTTATTAGCAAATTTTTCAAGGTGGAAAAGAGTCTTGTTCAAATCTCTTTCAGCTTTTTTCCAGTTAGTATTGCTGCTCAATAGAATAATGTCATCAGCGAATAGTCCAATATTGGTTTTATGTGAAATTTTTTCTTCTATGCCTGCAATAAATAGGGTGAAGAGAGTTGGGCTAAGGACTGATCCTTGTGGTAATCCTTGGTACAATTTGAAGGTTTTAGATAGAGTGCCATCATATTTGACCCTGATGTATCTATTTTTAAGGAAATCATTTATCCAAGTGATAGCTTTTCCATCAATTTTGAAATGTTTGTATAATTTTGTAATTAACTTGTTTTTCCATACCTTATCAAAAGCTTGTGTAAGGTCTAAAAAAGCAGCTATTGTGTGGTTAGTTGGTTTTCTGTTTTGTGCATCTTTTACCTTTTGTGTGAAAAATAAGAGTTTGTCTATTGTCCCATGTCCTTTCCTAAATCCATATTGTTCTTTTGGTAAGAGATTTATTGTGTCGAGGTGGTAGGTGAGTCATCTGAGTATAATTTTTTCCATTAATTTGCAGCAAATACTTGTGAGGGAGATAGGTCGGTAGTTTTTTGGGTCATCAGCAGATTTGTCAAGTTTTTTAATAGGAATTATTGTTGCAGTTTTCCAGTCTTGAGGCAATTTTCCAGTTTTCCAGGAGTTATTGAAAATATCAAGAAGTTTTTCTTTGCCATTTTTGCCCAAGTTTGATATCATTTGGCCATGGATTCCATCTACCCAGGAGTCTTGTTTAGGTCAGTGTTTTCTAATGCATAATCTAGCTCTTTCATATTGATTTTTTCATGGAAAATATTATGAGTGCTAGTGACGTTTTTACAGTCATGGATAATCTTTCGGGCCTTTTTTTCAACTTTCTTATCTTTTATTTCAAATTTGATTTTACTACTTATTTGATATGAATTACCTAAAAGATTAGCAGCATTTTTGTCATTAGTTGCTGGGGTACCATCTGTATTCTTAATCATATTTGTGTTTTCAGTTTGTGGCTGGGCTCTGTCAATTTGTTTTGCCAGATGCCAAAGTTTTGTATTTGGGTTTCTTGGGTTCAGGTTTTCACAAGTTTGTTGCCATTTTTCCCTTTTCATATTTATGTATAATCTTTTTATTTTTGCATTCACAATGTTCAGTTCAGTTCTACAATTTGTTTGGTTTTGGGTGCACTTTTTTTGTAGTTCATTTCTTTTAGTTATAAGTGTTTGAATATCTTTTGCCTGGTGTGTATAATTTGGAATCCATTTCTTAATATTACCTCTTGGTATTGAAACTTTGGCTGCTTTAATAATGGTGTTTTTGAAAGATATCCAATTTTGTTCCAGATCTTTTATTCTAGTGGGTGCTTTTCTAAAGTCTTCATTGGTGTTTTGCTGGTAAAGATTCCAATTAGCCTTTTTGAAGTTCCAGAATTTTTCTTTAATTGAGCTGGTTTTGGTCTTGGTGCTAATTTCTATCAAAATAGGCAAATGATCACTTCCAATACTTTTTAATATTTGCCATTTGCATTTGTGGAAAATGTCAGGACTGGAGAAACTTATATCAAAAGCTTGTGCGGTATTATAACTGTAGGAATGGTGGGTAGGATTCCCATCATTTAAGCACATGAAGGCATTGTCGTCAAATAAGTTTGAAAGTATTTTGCCTCTTGGGTTTGGCGTGGAACATCCCCATAGTTGATGTTTGGCATTAAGGTCACCTACAATAATAGTGTTGTCTGTAAGAAATTGAGCCATTGTTCCATCGTCAATAAGTTTATTATTTGGTGGGTGATACATATTGAATATGTTGATGGTTTTGTTTTGATTGAGGTAGACTTTGATACCTTGGGCTTCGAGGTCTGATGTGTTTGGAATCTTAATGGCTATGTCTTCATAGTACAAATTCTTGATTAAAAATGCAAGGCCACCCCCTTCTTTATTTCTGTCTTTTCTGAGGATATTGTAGTTTTTATATTTGAGATTGTACTTTTCATTTAATTTGGTTTCCTGTAGGGCTATAATTTGTATCTTTTGTTTTTCAGCTATTTCCATTATTTCTTCTAATTTTATTTTTGTTGCTGTTGAGCACAATCCATTGATGTTGCACTGCAGAATGCTCAATTGCTTGGAAGCTGCAAAGTTAGAAGTTTGTGGAGACTGTATTATACTTATCGGACAGAACCCTCTATCTAAGTCCTGAACGCACCCCTGTTTATTCTGCGCGACGGGCGATGCAGCATGCAAATCAACATCTGATCTCATGGAATGGGGTATAGGGGTGCAGCTTTCGTTGATCATGGCACCATGATCCAGGCACACTTTGGTGAAAGTCTGACTTTGCCTGTAGTTTGAGGCCGTTCCTAACATGGAAGCAGACGCCTTTGCTGCCGACTCTAACATGAGTACAGACACAGCTCCTCCGTATCCCTGGAGTGGGACCCTTGCTGAGGTCCATCAACCGGGTCAGTTGAAGTCAGGATTTTTAAAGAGGTCTACTCCTCTTCTAACAATGCTGCTGTTGGTCTGCAACTGCTTATTTGTCTGAGTTATTCTGCTTGTTTCGCAGCTGGCCTTCATATCTGAAGGTCGTTCCCCTATCCGCCACCTGTAGGTGAGAGATCAAGACAGATTGGTTGCAATAGAAGCCCCAAGGTTTCATGCAGGGCATTTTGGCTGATGCATGCTGTGTGAGGTCGGGTGTTATCCTGCTGGAAAATGGCATTTGGTACACCCTGAAAGAAGGAATATGTCATCAGCCGCAGCACGCCTTTCATGCATCATATGATGATCTGCTATCATAGTCGATAGATTCCCAAACCATAATGCCGCATTGTTGTGAGGTGTGGCACTCCATAGATAAAGCCAGATTGGACCTGTCAACAAGATGGTGCCAAACTCTTACTTGGTGACTGTCATTACTAAAACAGAAGCAAAATTCATCTGAGAACACTACCCTGTGCCATTCCACTGTCTCTATTCCAATAAAATTGCAAATAAAGGTGTCTATGCCATTGGGTCAATGGCAGTCTTCTTAACAGGCCATGATTGTAAGCCGCCACTGGCCAATCTGCATATAATGATTCTGGTAGATATTGAAGAATCAAAAGTGTCCTGCCCAGACTGCAAAATGGGGAGAAAGTGGAGTGTGAGATCAATGCCATCCAGCAGATATGTCGGTCCACACGAGCTGACATCACTCTGATCGTACCAGCACCCCTCAATCATGTCACATTTCTTTGTTCCAAACCATCCTCACCATAGCCACACTGTGAACACGTTGAGGTATATGGCCATAGAATTTGACATATGGACCAGCCAACTGTTCAGAGTCCAATCACCATACCACTCATGAAATCATCTGTCTGATGGAACTGCCTCGGCTGGCGGCGGCCTGGCATTCTCTGCTACTAAATGTTTTCTCTGAGTCAAAAAACAAAAATTTCATTGCTTTCCCTGTCAGACAGAGAGGTGCGAATATTGGCAAATTTGCAGGTTCCTTCTCTTATACCTCAACATGCACAGAATAGCTGTACAATTTGCATCATTTATATAACTTGGTGAACCAATAATTCCTATTAAAAAAATTGACAAATCTGCTGATGACCCAAAAACTACCCACCTATCTCCCTCACAAGTATTTGCTTGAAATTAATGGAAAAAATTATACTCGGATGACTCACCTACTACCTCGACACAAGAAATCTCTTACCAAAAGAACAATATGGATTTAGGAAAGGACATGGGACAATAGACCAATAGACAATTCACACAAAAAGTAAAAAAATGCACAAAACAGAAAATCAACTAACCACACTATAGCTGCATTTTTTGGACCTTACACAAACTTTAGACAAGGTATGGAAAAACAAGTTGATTACAAAATTATACAAACATTTAAAAAAAAAAGGAAAAGTTATCACTTGGATAAATGATTCCTTAAAATAGATACATTAGGGTCAAATATAATGGCACTCTATCTAAAACCTTCAAATTGTACCAAGGATTACCTCAAGGATCAAGCCCAACTCTCTTCACTCTATTTATTGCAGGGTTGAAAGAAAAAAATTCACATAGCACCAATAATTAACTTTTCGCTGATGACATTATTCTATGGAGCAGCAACACTAACTAGAAAAAAAGCTGAAAGGGATTTTTAAAAAATCTTCTCCATCTAGAAAAATTTACTAATAAACATAAATTAGAATTTAACCTCCAAAAATATTGAACATGTCTTTTTACCACTGATAAGAAACTATACCAACTATACGATATAAGACCAATAATTATTCTCAAAGAACAACAATTACAATATAATAAACATCCTAAATATCTCAGCAACACCCTGGATCCAGAAATTACTCCAGTAAACATATTGAAGAAGTTATTAGAAAAGGAAGAGACCGACTAAAAATCTTGAAATATACAAGGTGCGTTCATTAATTTCCAGGACTGGTTAAAAAATAAAATAAATAAAAAAAGCTAAAGAAAAATTTTTTATACAGAGTTAAATATTGGACATTCGACCACACCTGACTGAAAGCACGAGTCTCGTGGCGCACGGGCCGATCTAAAAATAGAACAAAAAAACTTCCTTGTAAGGATCGCATTTCTAATTTTAAAATGGCCTTTTTCGAAGAGCAGAGAATCTGCATTAAGTTTTGTTTTAAATTGAAAAAAAGTGCTACTGACGTATGTATTGATTAAAGAAGCTTTTGGCGATGCAGCTTTATCCCGTTTAAGAACTTTTGAATGGTTTTCACGCTTCCTAAAAGGTCGGGAAAAGATAAACGATGATCAGCATACTGGGCGTCCAAGATCATCACGTTGCGAGGAAAACAAGCAAAATAAAGGAATTAATTAAATCTAACAGAAGAATTTCTATTAAAGACTTATCTTCAGAGACTGGACTATCTGTAGGACTGTGTCATCAAATAGTAACAAAAGATTTGGACAGGATCCGGACGTCTTCAAAATTTGTTCCCCGGATTCTAACA
The DNA here is from genome assembly GCA_030710605.1 of Cordylochernes scorpioides. Classification (NCBI taxonomy): domain Eukaryota; kingdom Metazoa; phylum Arthropoda; class Arachnida; order Pseudoscorpiones; family Chernetidae; genus Cordylochernes; species Cordylochernes scorpioides. The sequence continues at coordinate 93,956,840 of CP092864.1, forward strand.
GAGAAACAAAAGGAGGTTAGAATGGATGTCTGCAAAAACATGGTTGAAATGACTCGGACCGATCTAGAATGGATGCAAAAAATCATTACCGGGGATGAGACATGGGTGTATCAGTATGACCCGGAAACCAAACGTCAATCCAGCCAATGGATTGAAAGAGATGAACCGAAACCCAAAAAGGCAAGATTTACAAAATCCAAAGTCAAGACATTGCTTGTTACATTTTTTGATATTAATGGTTTGGTTCACCATGAATTTATTCCTTCCGGACGTACAATTAATCAAGAGGTTTATTTGGGGATAATGAGGTGCTTTAGGGAGGCAGTGCGCCTTAAAAGACCTGAAAGAGGGCAAAACAATGACTGGATACTTCACGTTGATAATGCACGGCCGCACACAGCCCATGTTGTTTTGCAGTTCTTGGTTAAGCATTCAAACATACAAATCCCTCATCCACCCTATTCCCCCGACTTAGCCCTCAATTACTTTTTCCTCTATACTAAATTGAAAATGAAGTTAAAAGGAAGAAAATTTGACAACGTTGATATGATACAAGCTGAATCGAAGGCAACCTTGAGGAACCTCTCAAAAAGTGATTTTATCTCCTGCTTCGACAATTGGAAAAAAAGATGGAACAGCTGTATTGAGGCAGGAGGGGCATATTTTGAAAAATATTAAATTAGTTTTTTTATTTGTTTTATTTTTTCAAAGATACAGAGCAGTCCTGGAAATTAATGAACGCACCTTGTATTTCAGGAAGAGAGTGGAGAGCCGATGCAACAACACTAAAATTAACTTACACATCACTAATTAGACCTATCCTGGAATATGGATATCAAATCTATGGTACAGCATCTGAAAAAAATCTAAAATCACCGAAAAAGATACAACTAAGAGCAACTAGAATTATCATAGGTCTTTGAAATACCTGCTCTAATGATATTGTACTTTACGAGGTAGTCATTATACCCTTAAAGGATAGAAGAAGCTACAATCTGCCAAAATACATAAACAAAATCAAGAGTTATGGAAAGAAACAAGAACTTCCAATTACATACTTGATTGGGAATCCAATATAAGACTCAAAAAAGAAGGCCCTCTCCACCTGGCCAAAAGAAATGGATTTTTAAAATATAAAGTGGAAAAAAAATTATTTAGCAGAAAAAATTTCTACATGCAAACCACTAAATAATGTTATTTTTTAATGCCACTTCAAATGAACCCACCAACAAACAATACCAAAATCCAGAATACTTAAAACAATTATCAAAAGAAATAATACATTCATAAAAATGCAATAACTGTCTATGGTAGCAGAGACTAGTTGGTGGACACAATGCAATGGCTGCCTCATTGAAACCACAAATGGCATTGTGCACGACTCCATTTTACCTCATGAATTAAAAGAAGCTATAAATAGATTAGATGGTAACAAAACCCCAGGTTCAGACATCATATCAGCCAAAATGATAAAACACTTAGAAACAAACGCCATTTTAGAGCTCCTTCACATAATTAATCTAAGCTGGGCAAGCAGCACCTTACCTAAAGAATGGAAGCATGCAATCATTATCCCCATCCATAAAGCAGGAAAAACAGAAAACCACCCATAGAGTTATAGACCATTATCACTAACCTCCATACCATAGAATGCAATACTTCCTAAACAAAAACAAGTTACTTACAAAACAGCAGGCAGCTTTCAAAAAATATCATAACACAGTAGACCAGATTTCTACTTCACACAGAAAATTTAAGACAACTTCCAAAGTAAACCAACCAAGTCTACCATAGCCGCTTTTATAGACTTAAGCCAGGCTTTTGATAAAGTGTGGAAAGAAGGGTTAATTAAGAAGCTAGACAAACTATATAGGTATAAGGGGGAAGATGATGGGTTGGATTGGATCCTTTCTGACCGGAAGGACCTTCCAGGTTAACTTCAAGGAACAACTATCAACAGCTGGCAGGCTCTTCCAGGGACTCCCTCAGGGATCCATACTAAGCCCCCTACTATTCTCAATCTATCTGAATGACATGGACTCTAGAATCACAAAATACTGTGACTTTGCTCTCTATGCCGATGACATAATCATCTGGTCCTCAAAGAGAGATCTCAAAGAAGCAAACAAAAATGTAAACACAGCGCTGAAAGAACTCCAACACTGCGAAAAAAATGAAATTAATTATAAACCCTAATAAATCTGAAGTAGGAGTATTTACAATAAACAACCACCTTAAAAAATGGAACCCAAATATCAAATATGACAACAATCAAATAAAATTTTTTCGGACACCCAAATACCTAGGAGTCACTTTAGACCCCTCACTGACCTATGGACCTAATATCAACCAGACGGTGTTAAGAGCAAAAAAGAGACTTAACATTCTGAAAAGAATATCTGGATATGAATAGGGCGCAGATAGGGATACTCTGCGCCAAACATATCTGGCCCTTATCAGACCAATCTTAGAATATGCCCAACCAGTGTGGCAGACGGCGAGCAACACCAACGTGAATAAAATCGATCAGGTAGAGAGCAGTGCTACAAGAATCATATGTGGACTCAGAAACACCTGTCCAACCAAATTTGCAGAGATTGAGGCCAACTAAACGGAAGGGAATCGACACAGTTGGCCAGATGGAAATCTAGTCACCCGCGCCCTCTAGTCTATAAAGAGGGAGCCAAAACTTTCATTTGGTTAAAAACCTGGTAACACCACTAGTAAACTATGAAAGTAACTTATAACAATATGAAATTTTGAAACACTTTCCATTTTTGTATTCTGATTTTGCCTGTTAAAAAAAAGCTCAAAATTTCTATCCTTTCAACCTCAAAAATATAAAAAGATTTCAAAGACTTGTGCGTTTTTATGATACAAAACCAGAATATGGTCATTTTCATCTAAGTTAGATTCTGCCCCTTTTTCTGGAATAATCAATTAATACAGTTCCAATTATCTCTCGCTTCATTTATATTTCTAATGAATATGAAAACCTTGCAAACTCATTCTCTTTCATATATTTTTTATAAAGTAAATAGGCCATTATAGCTTCATCAAGATATGACAGCATATAAAATTTAGCTTTGCTGATCAAAAATCAAGTTGTGGGGCATATTAAACATAATTTATTATAAACACAAGGTAATAAGAGCAAATCCAAATTAATAGTGTGGGACATTTCGGTAACAGCGCTGTTACCATCTTCAGACAAAAGTACTGAATGATAATGCACAATTTGGATTTAGATTATAAACACATGGTAATAAGACCAAATTTAAATAAATAAATAGTGTTAATATAATAGTTCATCCAGTACTTTTGACTGAAGATGGTAGCAACGCTGTTACTGAAATGTCACACACTATTTATTTGGATTTGGTCTTATTACATTGTGTTTATAATCTAAATAGTACCTTATCATTTTCTATTGAAATTTAGGGTCCCCAGTAATTAGTGACCAAGTATCATAGCTTAGTGTAATTGAATGTTGATCCTGCTACAAAACTCAAAATGTCAGATATCATTTGACACTGGTCCACAAGAGTCAATTCTATAACTCTTTTAAAATATAGAAATATATGAATATTTTTGAAACTCACTTTCTTCTTCCAAGCATTTATTTTTCATTTGAAGATCCTTAATTTCCTTGTCACAGTTAAAATTTCTTTTCTCCATCTGGATAATGTAGTCAGCAGTCTTCTTAAGTATTTGAGCACGTGACACCTTTTATCCACGTAGAGTGGGAAGACAGTCTCTCAAGTTGGTGAAACTATCCTTGATATGGTCCCGCCTTTTCCTTTCTAAGGCATTGTGATGAGCTCTCTTGTCCAGATCAGATTCACAATCAAAATCTTTTTCTTCATCATCAATTAAATCATTACTATCATAAGGCATTTTATAAGAGAAGCTTCTAATATATAATATAATTTAAAAAATGCATTCTGTAATCTCCACACATGTGACTGAGCACACACGAGGTCTCTCTCTCTCTCTCTTTAATCCTACACTAGGTATTGGTGGGCAAAACTTTGAAAGGCCAGAGGTCATTGAGACTTGCTTAATTCTTAGATATACACTTCTGCTCTCTGAACCTATAAATATAATAGTGTATGATATACATATGTCAGATCCTGTTGTTTACCTGTGTAAGATCCTGTTGACTTACTGTGGGATTGGCGAATTGTGGTGAATCCTATGTCGGATTATGTTGAATTGATGATTGATGGCGCAGTCTTGGTCGAATGGTGGGTTTCCACAGGGGAAATAACGAGCACACCTGGATGGGATAGAACATGGACTTTGCGAAAGGGAGGGAGGGTTGAGACTGGAGGAGGTACCTTGCCTTTCACACGATCGAGAGGACTTTACCTTGGTTGGAGCTTAAGTTGAGCACACCTTGCTTCTAGCCCGGTCACCTACCTTCTCTTAACTTCTTGTCCGAGATAATCGTCATTAACTATCTCGGCTTCTCATTGGTGGAAATATTTCTACGTGCTTGCTTCTGATTCACTATTAGTTGGTCATGCTTAACTGTGATTGGCTTAGTACCTCCATTGTGGCAATGATTGCAATCTTCCAGGAAGAAGAAGGTCTTTGAACTTTAGTTTTATGGCTCCTGGGCAGTGACCTTTACTTCCTGGATGATGCAATCCTGTTAATTGTTGTTCCCTTTTTCGCGAAGCCTAACTTTTATTAAATCTTTTGACGATACATTCATAGGTTGTGGTGGGGTTACATATTGCTATATACAAATTATTACACATATATATATTTTTTACTGAGGTGATAATGAAAATAGTGCATTGTTTAATTAAAAATTAAAGAGAGAAGTACCTCTTTTGGTACATACATTATATAGGCATGTACAATATGGTGTTGATGTTTATCAGTGATGCCCTCCCTCTCTTCTCTGAATCATCTAGTACTATTCATGGCGATGCAGTGGCACTTCATTTATCACTTGTGCGGCCTTCTTAAGAAGGTTACTATTATTATTCTGGAAAGGTTAGAGTGAAGACTTCAGGCATGTTGGGTATTTCAGTTAGAGATATAGTCAAGTTTCTCCATCAAATGTGTTACTAATTAGATGCTTTCTGGTAAAAGGGCACTCTCTCTAAAGAACTCTGAAACTAGGTGTCCTTCAGAGAGAGAGCTTCTACTGTATTACAATATTTGCTCAGAAGTTATAATTCCCTCGACATCACACTAGTCTTCTCAACAGCCATCCTCATCCCTTATGGAGAAGAATTAGTGAAATCTAATGCATCAATATGCAATTATCTTGAATGTATAGAGTGTGTTAATTATGAGGATCAAATACAAATAGGTAAATGAAATATCATGCAAATATTTTGTAACTTTGTTTCAACCTACAATCACTTTTAAAGCCGTAGGATTAGAAGTGACAAATGAATAAAATGCTAAGAATCCCCAAACCAAAGTAGCGTTTAGCCTGGAAGATCTGGGCTGTAGTTATGTGGTGGTTAGTGAGAGTTTGTTAGGAGGACCACACTTGCACACATCAATAAACACAACTCTATTGACCACACTGCAAAATTAGGCCAAGATCTTTCAAAAGATGCAAAGACCAAATCCAAATAATGAAATTATGTGTAATGCTTCAGTAACATTGCCACTCCTGAGGGATACTGTTTATCAGAGGTTGGGTTAGATCAGGACAAGTTACTTTTGAATTTGCAAAATCACCAGATGATCATCACATGGGAAGTTTTACCGAAAATGGAACCAATTTTATACTTTTCTCAGGGAGTCAGGTTTAAAGAGGGAATTGATGGAAGTGCATAGACCGACCTCATTGTCTGGTGAGGCTTTCAGCTTGGAGATCTCATCCAGATGTCCTCGAATCTCAGCAGAGGTCTGCCGGAACAGCTCCAGGTCTTCATGGGATTTCCTGTTCTGGGCCTCAGCTTCCTCCAGGAGGAAGGTGTCTGTGGCCTGCACATCCCAGAATTGTCAAGGATAAAAATTTCACAATGTGGATTATGAATCAACATCAAACAACTAAGTAGCGCAATATATATTGAAATAAAGGTCACCTTTCCTGTCAAAGTGGCATCATAAATCACCTCTCCCATCAAAGTGACATCATGAAGCTTAGTTTTAACATCTATTTGGAAAGGAGATGTAACCTTTCAATAGCCTCTGAGCAAAATTTGCATCTAAAATTATACCACAAAATTGGCCTAGCCACTCTAACAGCTAAAGACCTCTTTGGCAAATTCTGAAGATTTCATTAATCCTGTGTGGATCTCATGAAATCAAAGCTTGCCCATGGTGTCGAATTATCATTGGTTATTTGATAGTCTTGGGCATGAAAATATGGTCAAATTATCGCAGGTGTTGAATTATCGTTGGTTATTTTATGGCTGGAGGTCGAGGCATGAAAACATGGTCGATTTATCAGAGGTGTTGAATTATTGTTGGTTAAATTAATATTGATTATTTGATAGGCTGGAGGTCGGTGCATGAAAACATGGTCAAATTATCTAAAGTGCCAAATTTTCATTAGTCAAATTAATGAGGTTATACTATATTTACACACGAAGCTTTTATTTAGATATATACCTGGATTCACCTTGAAGCCTAAAAAGCAAAGAAATTGAGAAATAAATTAAAATATTGAGGATTACTGGATCCCCCCCCCCCCCCTCTTCAGTACAACGGAGTACAGCATTCCTTGAGGACATTGTTGTAGCCTTCACAGATATTAATAATATGATGCACCAAGGAGTTAGCTGAATTGGATAACATTTGGTAGATGGGATATATATATATATTCATATAAAAAGAAACTATTTAACAATTAAATTCTCAGAGAAATCATATATTTTATTTGGGCGATAGAATACCTATAGTGAATCAAATATGGGGTTGGTCACCTCTGGCTTTTATGTAAGTTGTTATTTGGCATGGTGGCATTGATTGATTAGAGTTGGCGGATGTAGAATATCTTGTCAAATTATTTTCAATTGTCATCAGACCAGCAAGATCTCAAGCTGAAGCCATTCCCATCAAACCCCGAACATGCTCAAAGCATGCATACAAAGATTTTATTGGAGACAAGCAAATAGCAGGTATTTGTAAATCTCTAAGTTGGCAAAAACTCTACGAGTTGGGTAGAACAATGCTCTCCTAGACTTTTAAGTCACTGGCTAGCAGCCATTAATTAGTTATCTTATTTTTTCTTGATAGTTGTTATTTTAAATTATTTTTATATATTTAGGTTAAGTTTTAGGTTCAGATAAGGTTAGTGGGAGAAAGGGAGATGTTTGGCCAAGTTTGAAAAAATTTAAACAACAAACATTATCGATGATAAGGCACAATTTGGATTATAGATTATAAACACAAGGTAATAAGACCAAATCCAAATAAATAGTGTGTTCCAATTACAGTCGAACCGCTTTAATTCAACACCCAAAGGGATCAGAGCTTTCGGTTGAATTAAAGGAAGTGTTGAATTAAAGTCAGATGATTAGCTAATCATCTAACTCCCTAAAATAATATATTTTTTTAAATATCTTTGTAATATAATTTAATGATATTAATTGAAACCATTGTGTGTGTACTTTTTGTATTTATTTTTTATTTTCATGATTAACTTTTAGTATCAGAGACAAAATGGCATCAAAACATACAGTAAAACCCCGCTAATACGAACCCTGGATATAACGAACCTTCCCTTATAACGAACCCACGCAGATTCCCAATTCCATTCCATTGAAAATACCATCGTTATAACGAACTTTGCGATTTTTAGAATAACGAACTACCCCTATAACGAACCTATTTTCGGTCCCAAAATAATAAAATCTATTTAAAATACTATGCTTATAACGAACTTAGAATTGTAATTTAAAAAAAAAAAAAAAAAAAACCAAATTTTGGGCATGTTTCAGCTCGCGGATCGCGATTTCAAAACAATAAATTTAGCAGCATTGTTTGTTTTGAATTTTGCACTTTATTTTTGCTGTATGTTGTATAAATTTTAACACATTATACTTTTTATTAAATAGAATATATTTGCATCCATTAAATTTGAAATATAAAAATACAAATGGCTTCCAAAATGAAGAAAACAAAGGCATTTTAAAAACAAAAGCGTTATTTCCTTAAAAAAAAAAAAAAGGCCATTATCAGAACTTTTCAAAGTGAAACAACACAGGCAAAATGTTAAGAACATATTAAAATAAGAAAATATAACTTTTCTATTATAAAAGATAAAATATAAAGCTATTAAAAATTGTTACAAAGAGGAATCAACCTCAACTTTTGCCGCGTTCGCGATCGTACGTTTTAGGGCTAAAAAAAAATCCAAATAAATGGTCCCGTGATGAAACAAAAACTATTTTTATGCCATTAACTATGGTGATTTTAAAGTCAGCAATGTTTTGCATGACAGGTTAAAAAAAAAAACGAAATCTAGACCTAGAAGAATATGTGGGAAAATGAAATGGAAGAAAAACACTAACTTTATTTGAATGGTGCAATGCTTGAAGAATGCTTTGAAACAACAAGGTGTTAGAGCCATTTTTCCAAGTAAACAATGTATTATATAATGTGATAATGATGCTTTAAAATCATTTTATATCTTTGAATATATATTTAATAAAACTTTGCCTAGGATTTGTCTTGATTTTTAAATTAGACATAGAGGTACATGTATGTTAATGATAAGAAGAACCTATCATCTAATGATTTCTATTATTATTCAGTATTAATGTAAGGAAATTGGTCAATTAAGGGAATTAAAACAAAGTGACCACTATTAAGAGGAAGCCTCTTCTTGTGTGTATGGCTGTCCTTTAATTATACGGCCTAAATATTTTGAAAAGTAAAAAAAAAATAGCCAAACCGTGGCTATAGTGAACCAAAAGCTCTGTCCCATTGGGGTTCACTATAGAGGGGTTTTACTGTATTTTCAAAACATAAATAATTAGAAATAATTTTTTATTCTAATTGAAGAATATAGTAGTTGAAAGGAAATAAATATGGAAAATAAAAAGAAAAGTTAAAAATACTATTTAAAAAGAACCATGAAGATCTTTTTAAAAATTCCTTTATAGATGTCTGTTTTTGCACAGATATCCTATTCAGGATGTATTCCAGATGGTCTCTTTTTAAAAGACATGCATGTCTTTCTTCCTCTGAATTGTCTTTTAAATAACAAAGAGTTTTTATTGTATTAAAGGCATCTACTGCTGCAGGTGTTATTGATTTTGTGTATAAATATTTTATAATAATACGGAAATGGAATATTGAAATGAAATGTTATCATAATCATTGTGGCTATATTTTATAAAGACTTATTTAAGAGGAAATTATTCGTAAATTTTAAAATAACTAAAATATTTCAATGTTGAGAATTGAGAAGAAAATATTATTTTTTATTAGCACGCGATGCCTAAATTCTCACGTTAAAAATAAACAATAACACTTGCGACATTGCGCAATGGCACCGCAAAGTGAAACTAACCAGAAACAAAAGTACGCAGGCATGATCCAATCGGCGGCCGCTGATCATCGCCGCCGTTGTAATACATTTTTAGCAGTAAGGTTGTATGTAAAAAAACATTCAACTGTCGAAATTCGAATTTTAAAATGGTCGAACTATCAGAAGTGTCGTATTATCGATACTGTCGATTTACGGTTTGTTATTTTATTAGGCTGGAGGTCGGGACATCAGATCATGGTCAAATTAAGGTAGAGTGTCGAATTTGCATGTGTCGAATTAACAAGGTTATACTGTATTAGAAAGATTTAGATATTTTCACTCCAACTTACTGAATGCAGTGTTCCAGTTATATCAGGAATATGGGTAAAACTTATCCTCATTCTAGTGCCCCCAAACCTTTTATTTATTATTTTTAAATGGATCACAGAATTGCCCTTCAAATTTGCCTCTTGATTATTATTTTTAAATTGAAAAAAAAAATTATTATAAGCCCTCCCAATATCTTATGTATTGATTCAACTCCAGTGTGTCTGAAAATCCGTACTAGAATATGGCAATACATTTATAACAAATCTCTCTCTTGGCCATTTTGGAATGAAGTCTTGATTTTGTGTGAGGTTACAATAAAGGTAGATTTTACAAATTAAGCTTTTTACCAATTCAAATTGGCTAGGAAACAAATGGTTATCAGATGGTAATGATTAACTTCTTCACCAGCGTGCTGGAAAAATCCAATCATAGGGACTTCCCCCAAAAGATTTCTACATAGATGAAGATATCTATATGAAAAATATTATGCTGCTAGCAACAGCATACAATAGTAAACACAAATAGAAATTCTGTGATCTTCCTATGCAGTGTCAGAGACCAAACCTGGTAGTTCATCCACATCATTTATAAATCCTCATGATAATTACATCATGCACAGTGTGCTTTTCACATGTGAAGACATGTGATGCAATTACAGTAAAAGCAGTCGCCTACTTCTACCCACCATGATTATCATGGCCTGCACCACATGTACTAGGGATAAGCAAAAAAAAAAAAACAGGCACAGTTTTAACCTGAGTGAAATGTACTGCTATATGGATGAGAGAAAGGGCCAAAAACATAACAGAAAATTGGCCATGACCATAATACAGAGCTATCCTGAATCTCTACATCCTATCTAGCCAACATTTAATTGAATTTCCCAAGGTCACCAGACTGTACTATACCAGGTGTTCATGTGCTTTGTGTAGAACACTATCTATTTCATCATAGACCACTAGCAGCAAGATTTAGTTAGAAAAGTTGGCTGAGAAACAACAATAAGCTGAGTGTAGCATTCGAGGGACGAGATGAAGATCCAGATGTACTGGGTGTACAGAGGGATTGCATGGAGTATGTGTGCTGAATCTCCATTGTAGGTGGAGAGGAATCTTTGTACAAAATATTTTATCTGAGTAAAAAGTTTTTGTATTGCTTGCCTTTATATCTGCTATTTAAATGTATTTGATCTATTTTGTTTTTTATAAAAATTTATTATTATTTTTTTTTTTTGCTTATCCCTAGTACACGTGGTATAGGCCATGATAATCATGGTGGGTAGAAGTAAGTGCACCACATGTCTACACATGTGAAAAGAAGTTTGACTTTACACTTACAAACATGCCAGAGCACCGAAAAATTTATTATATATTTGGAAAGCTATACCTAAATATTTATAGCTAATACAAATATTGTAATTGATACATTTTGAAGGGCAATGCTTCAGTGTAAAAAAATTATATTGTTTTTATAATCTTGAAGTGTTTTTCTATGAATTATAAGGATACAAGTGCAGAAGAAATGCTAGGGCAGCCCGATAGCCAATTATGTCATTATATTGGGTGAGAATCTAATTCCTGTGACATGAAAAAATATGACAAGTACTAAAGCACAAGCACCATCCCGGTGGAATGATTAAAAAATTTCCCCATTCATCAATAAGTTTAGCAGAAATGAAATAGTTCCTTGCAATGCTATTCTATAGCATCCTCACCGCTGTCAATAAATAATTCAATTTTCTTTTAATTTTTGGCTGATGAAGCATTTTCCACACAGTTTGAATGACATCAAGGAAAATGTTTACTTTTTCTGTTTATTTATAAATCCATTAAATTTTAATATTTTTCAAAAACATAAATCATTACACTAATCCTGTTGTTTTTTGAAATGGCCTAAAAACCCTAATTATATAACCTATTTCCTTAAATTATAATAAAAATATCTTTAAAACTATATATTTTAAAAATTAAATAAACACGAGACCGTTTTATATTTATGTATAAGTAATACTTTTCCCACTTATTTTTCATGCGGTAGTGCAAGTGTGTTCATTGTTTCGTCTTTGCGTGCACAGATCGAATGTAAACTTACAGTTACCGCAACACTTGGAGTTCCCTTATCTATTTGTGTAGATACAACCTTTCTTTTAACCTTTTTTTCTGACATATTAAATACAATTCAATGATTTTAAAAGTACATAAACATAAACAAATAGCGACACATTTAAATCCCAGTGTAGCAATATTTTTAATGTTCAATTTTAAATATAAACTCTATGAAAAAAAAAGTTAAAAAAAAATGGAAAAAAGAAAGACTGTATAAATGCATTTTTTATTATTTCAAATACTGTATATCTATATCTATATATATAAAAATCAATGTTTGTATGTTTGTTTGTTTGTATGTCCGGTATACAAATTCGCAGTAGTTCACTAATTCAAACCAAAATTTCCATACATAGGTAAAAAAAATACGGGGGAAGACGATAGGCTATTTTGAAAAATATATAAATCAATTATTAAAACTATATATTTTTAGTCAGAAAATGATGATGACGATATTGCTGTATCATGTTTGATTATCAGATACAAAATTATATCGGGGAAAAATTCCTAAAAGCAGAGACCATGGGTGAAACCAGTTCATTATTTTGTACGCAGGAACAAAATTCTAACAGAAAAACATTCATTCGAGCAGAAAACAAAAGCCAGATCATCTTTTTATAAAAATATCGCTTCTCAGACACAAAGTTTGGAGCGGGACGTTTCACAAAAGTGACATCCACGGCGCCGATTTATAATTGTAACGCATAGTATTTAAAAATCTTCAAATATCGTTGTGAAATTTACATATTAATTTTTATATTTTAAAAACACACAAAGTTTGGAGCGGGACGTTTCACAAAAGTGACATCCTCGGTGCCAATTTATAATTGTAACGAATAGTATTTGAATAAAAACATTTAATCGGGTAAAACCCGGCGTTGCCCGGGTCAGCTAGTATTTTATATAAATTATTTTTCCATGAGATAAAAAATATTTTTTTTTATTTAATATATTTTGATAATACTAATTCACGCGCTTTTCAATTTATTGAACAACATATCTGAATGTCTTTGTGAGTGAGACACAATTTCAATTCGGGAATCCTTTGGAAATTGAGAATCGAATTTTTTTAATGAATGGTTAGGATTTCAAAGGAGGAAGATATATCAAAGAATTCAAGTTTTTATCTCAAACCCTTGCAACTACTAGCCAAAAATTGCCAAAATTAATCATAAAGATGAATTTATCTGGTATAGTATCATCTGGTATGGTGGATTATATTTGCCAAGTTGCTGAGACGGTTAACCACTGATTATCTAAGCCCTCTAAATTTTTCAAGCAGGAAACACAGTAGAAGATTCGTTCTTTCAGAAAAAAAAGGAAATTGTGCTAAATTGAATTATTTATTGTATACAGATGGCGTACAAATGCTTCATATATATATTATCTGTAATTTTTCCAAATTTTCTAGGTTAGAACAAGGAAAACTTATAATAATTAATAGATTCAAAAAGGATGAGTTTCTTTATTTGAAAAATTAATTCGAGCTTTCGGGCGCAAGCTGCCCTTCTACAGGAATAAAAGTTACAATTTCAATTAATCATTAAACAAATCACAAGGAAAACTTCTCGTTCTGTTACTAAAGACCTGTGTGAAAAATGATGCAGATAATTAAAACATACCTACAATGAATTGCAAAAATTAATCTAATACAACTATTAAAATTCAAAACTCATATAGACGCGTATGTTTCTTTTGAAAATTAAACAATTTTTACAGCCCTTACTGCAATGGAAAAATTAAGGGCAGTAGAAATTGTTCAATTTTCAAAAGAATCAGACGCGTCTATAATAGTTTCGAATTTTCATAACAGATGGCGCGCTGATACATCATAATATGATAGAACTATACAGATGTTCTTCAAAATAAAGGAGATGGACCCGGCCCTGACGTTTAGTTAGGAGCTAATGTTGGGTCCATTTTGGACTCAGATCCAACAATAAAAACATTATGAGTGTGAATTTGAAGAAACAAGGTTCTCGGCTGGATGTTGGATGTGCAGGATACCCTTGGCCGAATTCTGCAGACCACTGGCACATCATGCGCTGATTTATCATGTGGCCTGAGAAGAACATCTTTAATGGCCTGAGGGACGTCAAATTGCACCATCCAATTTACTTATACATGCCTTATTTTGTTCTTTTATGTAAATATTCTTTATGTTGGCCTAGGCAATTTTTGTTTAATAGTAGGAGTAGATTTTGAATAATTCATCTGAATTATTTATTAAGTAATTTAAAATCATTTTTTTAACAAATTGGTTTTATGATTCATGGGAATTGTTATATTAATTATTCTTTTCCAAATTAGAATATATTGATTTAAATAATTCTCATGAATTATGTAATTAATTTTTAATGGAAATATAATTTTAGATTTTATTTCAGTATATATATCTACTTATATAATTGCCTTATTCTGTCTGTGTGAAGTTCACTGTGTGAAGTTCATGGATAGATTTTGGTCAGAATGGATAAAATAAAAAAAGTGTCAAGGGATGGGAAATCGAACCCACGACCGCTTACCGGCAGATGCCATGACCACTAGGCTATATATATTATATATAAATTATATATAAATTAAATATTAAAACTATATTCAAATTATTTTACTTAGCTCACGAACAGCGCCCTCTATCAAGGTTATAAATACGTTTAAAATCGAAATCTTTTCAAAATTTTATTTAAAATAGTTCGCTTACTAATTAGAATACTTGATCTAAATCGAAATATTTATAGACGCTCGCTCGATTTGAAGATTTATATTGTAACTAATCTGACTGTAAAGTTTGGAGCGGGACGTTTCACAAGAGTGACATCCACGGTGCCAATTTATAATTGTAACGAATAGTGTTTTGTTGGGCCAGATTTTCCACCAAACAGACCCAACAAAGATGTAAACATTTACATCATATATATACACAGTGTCTTGCCGGAATGTTTGCTGTCCAGGTGGAAGTCCCACAACAATGGCCGACGGTGCTTTAAAGGCCAAGGCAGGGGAGGACACAGCCCTGGACGTGTATCCCAAGATCTGCTGTAGGAAGATGACATCGGCCCTGTTTAAGTAGCCAGAAGCCCAATGCAGACAGAATCAGAGGAATACCAGGAACCGGGAAGGCATTCAGTTGGAGATGACACCTATGCCTTTAAAGTTCACCCACAGTATCAATGGAAAGCTGGTGGACAATGGAGAAGCTGCCTCGACAAGAAAGAAGAGGACTTCGAGCATTCTTCTTTGTTAAACCAGCCCATCTCTTCACCTTTTCTTTTATTTTTGTATATAACTTATGATATCACATCCAGATAGATTGGGCATATTTAGTATTTTTAGAATTTCTTAAAGAAGAAATTATTATGTAAATTTCTCAGAGGGGCAAGCATGATAGATTTTATTTGATTTCATTACTAATCTAAATTATCTCTCGATAAGAAAGATAAATTAAATTTTCGTTAATATTTATTTTATTCTAAAATGAATAAAATCAATCACACGCATAGCTAGATAAAATGGGTGTGTCTAGTTATTCAGATTTCTTAAAGAAGAAATTACTTTAAATTTAAAATAAATAAATTTATATTTTATTATCCCTATCTGATCAATTTTATTATTATCTCAAACCTTTTTAATAAGAAGGAGCCTAATTTCGAATTTCCTAAGGTAGAAATTACTTTAAATTTAAAGATAAAATTATTTATTTTATTATCCTTATTCTATCAATTTTTTTATTACCTCAAACTTTTCTCTTAAAAAGAAAAGAAGAATTTTAAATTTCTCAAAGGATTAAGCATCTATATTTATTATTTCGATATCTCTCTTTTAAAAATAATAATATATTATTTTTAAATTAATAATATTTATTTTTTTTATTATATTCTAGGAATATTAATTATTTTCATTACTCTGTAGTAAAATTTGAGGACTTACCTCGCAGCGTTATTTTGAAGATAACGGCAGTTTTGATCAAGTTAAGTTTTTGAACGGGACGCGGACGAAATGGCCGACCGGTGGGAACGCTGGTATCCAGTAGAAACGGTATGTTAACATCTTTTCTTTGTTAATTTTGAGCTTACTTTAATATGTCAGAGAGACATATTTTAACTTACTTCGATAGGTATGAAATTTTCTTTTTTTTGCCCTTTGTATGAGGCCTTAGAGTTTAAAAGGAAATTAGATTTTATGTTCATTAAGTACGGCCTGCAAACGAAAGTTTGTAAGAAATTTACCAAGGTAGAACAAAGCGTTATGTTCATTATGTATTATTTGGTAGGTTTGCCAATTATGGCATTTTTTTTTATGTTGAGAAAGGCATATTTATGTTCCTAATAAGTATAAAATCCCATTCTTGCTTGAAATCCTTAAACAATAAATTTTATCCATGTAGAATTACCCATGATTGAGATTTGTACACTGAGGTAACAATAAAAACCTTTGAGTTATTATTATTTTAAATGTGTGTGTGATACCTTTACCCTGAAACAAATTACATATTAAATATTAAACATGGATCTTTTGTGTTCGCTATATCCTATTACGTGTGTATCTGAGTTTTAACCCAAGTTGATGTACAAGTTGATGTAAGCATTTGGCGTGTGTTACATTTTCTGCACATATATGCTAAAAGAAAAAAAACTTGGTCCACTGAGTTAGTCAGGATTGGCATAGGGATGTCCCCAAATGGGACGCTAAGAACGAATCTTACAGTTTGAATAAAACATTTAATCGGGTAAACCCGGGCGTTGCCCTGGTCATTCGTCTAGTATGTTATATTCAATTTAATTTTTTTATGATATATAAATATTTTTTCTAATTTGACCAAAAAACAAAAAGCTTTTTTAAAAATTATTTTGTGCTGTTGTATATATAGATTTGTTTTTTATTTTGGGGGGTTAAATGTGTTTTTCTAATAAACTCATTTGCCAAAAATATTATATAGTTAAATTTGTTTAAATAAAGTAAGCATATTTGCTAATAATTCAAAATCATTCTTCCTTTTTTTAGTAAGTAAAGTTTGCATTTGACAAACTAAACATTCACTTAATAATCAATATTACTTTTTTTTATCCTCTCCAAATCCACTCGGAATATAAGATTAGCGACAGGATATCTGAAACTTGTGTGAACAAAATTACAAAAGAAAAACTAATATGCAAATCTTCTACAATCTACTATAGCCATCTTAAAACAATTATTACCAGTAACAAATGAAATAGATAAAAGAATTTACCCATCAAATAAAATGAAAAGCTTATTTACCTAATGTACAAAAGTTTTTAGCTGGCAAAAATAACTTTTCCAATCAAAAATACCGATCTTCAATCAAACATGGCCCAATTCAAGCGAACATAGCCATCCCCAATCAAACATAGCCTTCCTCACAAGCAAACATAGTCATCTGCACAAGAAAACATATTCTCCACAAGCAAACAGCCATCTCCGAAAATCAACTCCACCCATCCTATGCAACACCAGTCATCTCCATCTACAGCCATCACACCTTACGCCCAACACCAGCCATCTCCCGAGATCTTCAAATCCATCCCATCATCCATTTCAAGGTACTTTGTATCTACATTTTACACAATTTACCCGTTTTAACGTTTTCTCTATTGTTTGCAATAGTTTTCAATCACTTATTTTCTTATAGTTACATCCATTTTATGTCATTTCTTAAATTTATTCGCCATTTAAAATTTAAAATGCTTTATTTTCTCGGCATAATTATTTCTATATCTCTCCTAAATATAGCTCTTTCCATACTTTACCATTAAATATTTGCAATTAAGTTAAACCATTCACAGATATCATTTTTTATAATTCTATATGTAGGGCAGTCGGCCGGGAGAACAACAACAAATTAACATATTTTTCACATTCAATTTCTTTATTAAAAATTGGCTAAACTTTAATGTTTTTTCATATTTTTCAATTTTTCTTTTTCAATATGTTCAAAATTCCCTAACTTTTGATACTTGATATTTTCTTATTCTCATTTTATATGTTATTTTCAGGATTTGCATTTTTGCCCCCATTACTTGTTTCATATGTAATTAATATCTAAAAGCGGTTCTGCCAATATGTAAATTTAGCGATACTAACTATGTAAATTTTAGCTCTTATAATTATCCACCTTGATTCTTTTTCTTCAAATGACCATTCTTTTGTCCTACCATTACTTTTTTTCTTCCTCATTTTATCATTTATATGTGCATCATTTTTGTGATTTCCTTTCTATATTGGTTCCCACCCAAAAACCAATATGATAATGGAATATCACATTTTTATTTTTCATTTCTTTACCTATAATTTTTGTCATCTTTTACATTTCCATCATTTAATTGTTGTACTTTCCTGTCTATATTGGTTCCCATTCAAAAACCAATATGATAATGGAATATCACCCTTTTATTTCTCACCTTTTGTTAATCATGCATTTTCACTCTCTACCAATAATTTTTGTCTACATTTATATTATTTTGCCATTTCCTGTCTATATTGGTTACCATCCAAAAACCAATATGATTATGGAATATCACATTTTTATTAACTTTTTACCAACAATATTTGTAATCATTCACACTATATACCATTTTGTACTTTCCTGTCTATATTGGTTACCATCCAAAACTAATAGGAAGGGGGGGGGGGGATAATGGAATATCACATTTTTCACTTTTTACCAACAATATTTGTAATCATTCACACTATATCATTTTGTACTTTCCTGTCTATTGGTACCATATATAAAAACCAATATAAGTGAATATCACCTCTCGTTATTTTCTTTTAATCATTATAACTTTTTATTTTTTAAACTATATTTTTTATCACCTTTCTCTGTACCCATATTATTTTCTTAACAGGAGGGAAATGTTAAAATATTTTATTTAAAATTTTTATATTAAAATATTATTTTATTAAAAAAAAAATTATATATTTCATAGATACAAATACTCTGCTAAATCGACCGCCAGAGGTCGCGCGCTTCCACTATATAAACTCATTGTTGTTGTTCCCCGTTTTTATCCCCCGATCTTTGCTCTCCTGTTCTTGCCATGAACCCTGCCAAGAAGAAGAAGAAGAATGCCACGAGGCTCATCGTGAACCTCGACGACATGGAGAGGGAGGACGAAATGGCGATCCAACGCAACCATGACATCCTGTATGCCCTTGGCCATCCCGCCCTAATGACTCTGCATGAGGACCTCGTCCATTTCATCGCCAGGCGGTCTGAACTGATCAAGGCCCTCACTGCTGAAGTACAGAACCTCTCAGGCACCCTCCATTCCTTCGCGGAGCGGGACGAAGTTATGGAGGCTAACAGGCCCCAGACTGCCTGCCACAGCACCCAAACCTGCCCTGCTCCTTCCTGCAAGGAAACCAGTTCCCAGACTGACTCCATCAAACCCGCCACTCCTGCTCCTTCTGCCATCCCTGCCAAGAAGCCTGCCTCCACCTTGCCTGCCCCTACTCCAACCAAAAGGAAGCAGCCTGAGGCTCCCAACCCGCCTGCAAAAAGGACAAACCTGAAAGGTCCTACGAAACCTGCCCCATCCCGCGTCTCCAAGCCTGCGGCCGCCCAAGTGGTCCTCCATGGAGAAAAATCGGCGGCCCACACAGTGGTCATCTCTGATGACTAACAGGCTGACCCAAGAAAGATGCTTGAAGCTGTCCGCGCTGCCCACACTCTCCCCCAAGGCGTTTGGGCCTCCCTGCGCACCAAGGGGAAGCTGGTTCTCCACTCCAGTAATCCTGAGACCATCCCTGAGGTGTCTACCTCCCTGGCCAGCAAGTTAAAAGGAATGAAGGTCCGCCAGCAGAAGGAGATCCTGCCACGAATCTGCCTCTTCAAAGTGGATGAGGAAACATCCAACTCCACAATTGAGGAGACCTTCCTGGGAACCGCAGCTGTTAGTAAACTTCCTGGGGGCAAAGTGGTGCGCGTGGCGCACCGTTCGGCACCCAGAAACGGGACCTGCATCGCCTTCATCGAGGTGGACATCAAGACCTTTAGAGCCCTGGGCGTTCGCGGAAGAATCGTGGTGGATGGAGTAATCCTCAACTTCGAGGAGTCCATTCGCGCCCGCGTATGCTTCCGCTGTTGTGTGGCTTCGGCCACAACTCTGCCCAATGCACCAGAGCTTCCAAGTGCTTCCACTGCGGTGAAGACGGCCATGAAGGCCGAGACTGCCCTTCCATTGCTGACCAGCGCACCTCCAAATGTGCCAACTGCTGCTCCAAGGGCCTTCCAGACAAGCACGAAGCGAGAGCCTCAAGCTGCCCCATCCTGAAGTCTAGGGCCCTCAAGTTCTAGGCTTCAAGGACCTTCTGCCTCCTATTTCCATCTGCCACTTCTACTGTATTCCTGGCCAATTCAAGACTCCTGCCCCGCTGCACCCTGGCACGTTCCCCTGAACGTTTCCACCACCCCTGCGAGATATCTCCAGCCGCCAGATCCTAGGATCCCTGGCCACCTGACATCGCGTCTGCTGCCTTGACGTTTTATATACAGTGTGCCCGGAAAAGGCTCCACTGAGACTTGTGCGGGCGATGGCAAGAATATTCCCGTTGTTGTTCCCCGTTGGCCTGATCTGATCTGGTGTCTGATCTGATGGAAAACCCTGTGATAGCCCCGCAGTTAATTAATAACAGCGGCGGCTCTTGAAGCTGGTTAAATTGATTAGGAAGGAAGGTTCGCCTTCCACCGCTATCATAGAGGTCACTAAGGGTATCGAGGAAGCTCTCCTTGCACGCGGCCGCGTCACTGTTGATTTCCTGTCCCTCAGGCTCGCCCGGGCGTCTTTCCATGTGGTATCTGCGGTAGCCTCTCTCACAGGACGCACACTGATGGTAAAAAGTGCACCAAAGCGCCCAAGTGCGCCAATTGTGCAGGTGCACATTTTACCACTGCCTGTGAAAATAAAAGCGTGCTTAAGTGTCACAGGTGCGGTGACAAGCACAATGCCAACTCCATGATGTGCAAGCACATGCGGGATGCCCAGGATCAGTTTAATAAGTTGTTGGTCAAATGAATGTTTTCAAGTGCCTACAAAATCGCTCTCAGCCTTGTTTGTATTCAGTATTGAATGATTGTCGTGAGGAGAACATAGATTTACTACTTTTACAAGAGCTCCCAGCCGCGCGCGGCAAAATCCCATCGCTGCCAATCCCAACAGAGTTTGCTATGGCCCTATTACAAACTCTAGGTTGGGAGCTATGGTCATTGTAGTAAATCCTAGCCTTAAATTTGTCCATTTGTCTCATTTGTCCAGTGTTAATGTCGTGTTTGTCATGTGTGAACTAAGTGGTAAATGTATTCTTCTTCCGCCATCATGTGACCCCTCCCCTCTTCTCGATAAGATAAATTATAGCCTTAATTCTCTGAACTATGACGAGGTTATTTTTTGCGGCGATCTAAATGTTGAATCTTTTAGGTGGTCGGATAAACCTTTGCTCCTCAGGCATCACTCACCTAAGAGAGATCTAGTTGAAAACTTTATAGATGCCAACTATTTGCATGTGCTCAACACTCACGGCGCGGTGACGTGGGAGAAAGGCAACCGCTCTTCTTCCATCGACGTCACTTGCTGTAGTGCTGGCCTTGTTTTTTTTTTTGCTTATCCCTAGTACACGTGGTACAGGCCATGATAATCATGGTGGGTAGTTAGCGACTGCTTTTTACTGTAAGCGCACCACATGTCTACACATGTGAAAGCAGTTCGACTTTGCACTTACAAATGTGCCAGAGCCCCGTTTGGTTACTTGCACTCGCTGGTGGGGTTGGACTTTTGCAAGAATCGGGGGGCCATTGGAGCATTTTTTTTAAACAGAAAAAGTGTCCAATGCGGGGATCGAACCCGGGTCGTAGTGGTCGTAAACCAAACGGTTTAACCAGCCTTCCACCGACCCCCCTGGCCTTGTAAATAGCGTTACCGATTGGCATCCTGAGTACCAGGAGTTGTCTGACCACAAACGCCTCGTCTTTAACCTAAATTTCGCTCCCTCTTCACAGGACAACACCAGATTTAAATTAAATAAATTTAGCGAAATATACTTCAGCTTTGGGGGGTCGCGCTGACTGGGATAGAGTTTTTGAACATTTCAGCCAAAAAATAGAAAATATTAATCTTTTTTTAGAAAACGTGCGTGACTCATCCTCCCTCGACGATGTAATTAATTTACTCGGCGAAGAGATTTTTCACACATGTCTAAACACCATTCCATCCCGTCTCAGAAATGATAAATACCTCAAGTCCATCTCTTGGTAGAAATCTGATTTGAATCCTCTCAAAAGGGCCACTCAAAAGGCACAGCGGGCCTTTATAAAGGCACGCGGTGTCGTTAAGGGTGTGCTGGAGGTCTTTTACAAAAGACTGAAGGCAAGATATCGCCGTGCGAGGAGACTGGCTAAGAAAAAAGCATGGAGGGCAGCCTGCTCGCGTTGCGAAATCAGTTCTTGGGGTGGAATCTACAGTTTCATCAAGGGAAATTTTAAGCGCAAACCCCTCTCAGCTCTCCCAGTTGGTAGCGGCTTCACTGAAGGTCTGCGGGACACGTGAAATCACGTATTAGATTACTATTTCGGCCGCGTCCCGCCCGATACCATGTTAGAACACAAAGATTTAAGCAAAGTCATCACATCGTCATCTGATAACGACCGCCAGATCCTAGGATCCCTGGCCACCTGACATCGCGTCTGCTGCCTTGACGTTTTATATACAGTGTGCCCGGAAAAGGCTCCACTGAGACTTGTGCGGGCGATGGCAAGAATATTCCCGTTGTTGTTCCCCGTTGGCCTGATCTGATCTGGTGTCTGATCTGATGGAAAACCCTGTGATAGCCCCGCAGTTAATTAATAACAGCGGCGGCTCTTGAAGCTGGTTAAATTGATTAGGAAGGAAGGTTCGCCTTCCACCGCTATCATGGGGGACGTCGTTCTCGCCTCCAAGCGAAGTGGGGAGGACTTTCTCGCATCACACCGTCCAATCACGATGCTGCCTGGTTTGGGCAAGATCCTTGAGCGTCTAATTCTTGCTAGGCTGTCGTGGATGGCCGATAGGATGTGTAAAGCGCCTCCAAACCAGTTTGGATTTAAGCCTTGTAGATCTACTACAGCCGCACTCTTAAATCTAAAATCTACTATAACCCGGACGATTAAAAATAGGAAATCTTGTCTTCTTCTTTCTTTTGATGTTAAAGGAGCTTTTGACATCGTGCTCCACTCCAGTATCTTGAGAGCGTTGCACAAAAGCGTTTGTCCCAGAAACATTTATCACCTGATAAACTCGTTTCTATGTAACCGTGTTGTGAGACTGTCTATGAATGGTTGTACTGTGTCGAGACGAATTTCCAAAGGATGTCCCCAGGGTTCAGTTCTCGGCCCTTTCCTTTGGAATATTGTCTTTGACGAGCTCCTCACGCTGGACTACAGGAATAATGTTTTCCCGCAGGCCTACGCGGATGATCTGGTCGTGGTGGTCTCGGGATGCCGACCTAGTCAACTTCCCGCGGCCCAACACACCATAGATATGATCGCTAGGTGGTGCAGTTTGCATAAACTGGAACTCAGCGTGGGGAAGTGCCAGGCTATGGTTCTACTCAGACCACACGGGAGACTGCCTGAACCGCGCCGGGATCTGGTTATCCACGGACGGCCAAACCAATGGTGCGACTCAATTAAGGTGCTGGGAGTGAGATTTGATCAACGTCTATCTTTCTACCAGCACGTAGTTGAAGTCTGCGCCAAGGTCCGCAGCATGTTGCCGCGTTTGACCGCAGCCGCTAATCTCAACTTTGGTTTTGGTTACCGCGCCTTGAGAACTCTGTATCTGCAAGTGGTTGTTCCGACCATTGCCAATGCCTCGGCGGTATGGTTTCCTAACCTTTCTCAACGCTCCTCAAATGTTCTACTGAGTGATCAAAGGCCTTTCCTAGTGAGAGCTTGTAGAGCTTTCAGATCAACCAGCAATGCTGCTCTTATCTCCCTCTCTAGAGTCCTTCCTCTCGATCTGGAAATCTCGGCTAAAACTGAGCTATACCTTAAAAAGTATGGATTGGGTGACGCTGAAATTCCACTCGAGCCTCCTCCCTTTCCACATCCTCTCCCTTACCCTCCCTATTACTCCGCTCCCAGTAATATTCCTGCTCTTTTCTTCCACGTGGCATACTATACAGATGGTTCCAAAACCAGAGATGGAGTTGGCGCCGGCGTGTACAGGTTCTCTTGTCTCGATTGTGCACCTGAAATACGTGAATCTTATGTTCTGTCCCCTCATTGTTCTGTCTTTCAGGCGGAAGCCCTTGGATTGGTTAAGGCACTTGAAAACGCAACCACTTTACCAAATCATCTAACCTTAGGATTCTTCCTGGACAACCTCTCAGTCGTGAAGTCAGTTCTGAACTCTAAGACTGGTAATTACCTTATCGACAGAGCTCTGCTACTGATTTCGCGATTGAATCGCAATGGGAACAGATGCACCATACAATGGATCAAGGGCCACAGTGGGAACGTGGGTAATGACATTGCGGACACACTCGCAAAGCGGGGTGCTGAGTCTGCTGACCCAAGCTGTTACAAACTCGCTCCTTTGTCGCTTGTAAAATCGGCAATCTACGGCCGGGCGTGTGAAGCATGGGAAAGCAGATTCCTCTCTCTAGCTCCTTCTATCCACACCCGCTTTGGCCTTACTCCAATGAGTCTTTTAGACAAAAGGTATGCGTACATCGTCCCTAGCGAGCACATTGTGGTTGGCCTGCTATCGGGACACACGTGGACGGACAGGTTCGCCCACAGGATAGGCGTCATTGACGATCCTTCCTGCCCTTACTGCGACGCTGACAGGGAAGAAACTCTGTCTCACATCGTGCTTGAATGCAGCAGCCTTGATGCCCTTAGATTCCCCCTTTTTTCCACATGTGCAGAAGAATTAGGGTACACTCCGCGGTCACTCAAATACTTTATTTTCAACAGGAGCACTTGGCGAGCCTGCCTGGAGTTCCTAAAGGCCTCTGATAGACTTAAGCCACGCGTCCGCGCGGAGAATTCGGATCACCTGAGTGACTCGGACTCCTCACCTCATGGTTAACACCGGTCATTGGCGGCCGCTCGTAGACGTAACTCTGGCATGTGCCGCTGTTTAAGATCGGTTTCGCGACCTGCCCTGCGTATGTGATCGCCCCTGACGCTGTCTCTGTAACCTAAGGACAGAGGGCAAATGGCTTGGCGATTCGACGGCGCGGGCTGCTCGAGAAATCGACTTACGCAGCTACCCATTTGAACGCGCTATGCAATCTATGGTTTACTTTTCTGGTTGGTTGCCTTAGCACTGGTACCCTCACCAGTAATCTTATCTAAAACTTTTATACATTCATTTTTACAAAAAAAAAATCTATTTTTTCCCATCAGTTGCTGAATCATTCTCGCTTTATCTAATATTCTTATTTAAACAACAGCTGTCTTTCTTTTATTTTCCCTGGCCTGGGGAATCTAACCTTTTTGAACAGCCTTGGTTGCGTGCAGCACCTTGTTACTTTGATATTGTGCATTGCGGCATATACTTTAATCATTGCGGTATGTCTGCTCTCCACGGTCACCCCTGGTCTCAACACCATTAAACCCGTCTCTGCCACCCCCTGAACTCCGCAGATCACCACCCTGCCCCCCCCCCCCCCGGTCCTCCTCTACATCCCGGCTCTCCCGGCCTCACCTGGCGATGATCCCCTGGCCACCCATCCCCAGGCCCCTCCAACTGTGCTTTGTATATATTCCGCTTTATGCGTCCATCGGGGCTCAAAAATCATTCATTTTGGTTAGCAGCCCGTAAAATAAAGATATTTTCTCTTCCCCGTTGGCCAGCTAAAAAATTTTGTACATTATGTAAATAAGCTTTTCATTTTTATTTGATGGGTAAATTCTTTTTATCTATTTCATATGTTACTGGTGATAATTGTTTTAAGATGGCTATAGTAGATTGTAGAAGATTTGCATATTAGTTTTGCTTTTGCTTTTTCATTTTTTTATTCATACGCCTTAAGCCAGGCAGTACTTTTATCAAACCATGTTTTTTATATATTCCATAAGATCAATTAAAGCTATTTTTAATAACTATTTTTTATCAAGATTATTATTCAACCACGACTGCACCACCATAGCTTAATTCTCAAGATAACCAAAATCAAGATAATCGCAACAATTCCAAAATCAAACAGAAAAATCTCATTTTTTTCTATTATAACAATAGCCGAAAGGATATCTGAAACTTGTGTGAACAAAATGGCAAAAGCAAAACTAATATGCAAATCTTCTACAATCTACTATAGCCATCTTAAAACAATTATCACCAGTAACATATGAAATAGATAAAATAATTTACCCATCAAATAAAAATGAAATAGTTCACTCAAATAAATTGAAGCCATATTGTCGCGGTAAGAATTACAAACAACAGGCGAAGATAAATTGAACGAGGAACGTTTATTGCTTCCAACGAACAGGTTTTTTAAATCAGAAAGAAAAACACGGATATCTTGTTAGCAGTGAGGCGCGCGGCTCGAGGCGGATGCTCACGGGTCACTGTTAAAAACCTATTTATGTAAACAATACAACAAATAACGCTACAATGCCCTCCTCTCCAAAAGGACAGCGTCCTCGCTGTCAGACGGCAGGCTCATCCTCGGGTAGGTCCAGTTGTTCGTCCGGGTCACGGTAGTTCTTCATTCTCACTACGTGCACAATTTCCTTTGGCTTACGACGGCGGTTAGTAGTGTCTAGACTTTCGACTTCGTACGTCACATCCGAAATGCGTCTCGTCACCCTATAAGGGCCGAAATATCGTTTTATTAATTTTTCGGATATCCCTATTTTCCGAACGGGTATAAATATCCATACTTTATCGCCTGGCTGATAGCTCACTTCTCGATGTTTGGCGTCGTAGAGTCGTTTATTGCCCTCTTGCGCTCTCAGTGTATGTAGCCGAGCCAATTGTCGCGTCTCCTCTGCTCGGGTCACTATCTCTCGATTATAGTCCTCTTGATCTTCATCTTTTAAAAGAGGAAACAATGTATCCAACGTAGTTTCAGCTTCTCGTCCATGGATGAGGCTGAATGGGGTGAATCCGGTGGTGTCCTGCTTCGCCGTATTGTAAGCAAACGTGATGAACGGAAGAATAACGTCCCATTCCTTTTGTTCGACGTCCACATACATTGACATCATGTCGGCCAGGGTTTTATTAAGTCTCTCAGTGAGACCATTCGTCTGAGGATGGTACGCCGTGGTAAATCTCTGAGCCGAAGAGCAAAGTCCCGTCAGCTCGGATATTAGTTTAGACTGAAAAACCCTACCCCGGTCAGTAATTATTTCTCGTGGTGCTCCATGTTTAAGTACTACGTCCTCCAGGACGAACTTGGCCACTTGCTGAGCGTCTGCTGATGGTAAGGCTCGGGTGATAGCGTATCGCGTCAGATAGTCTGTGCAAACTATTATCCATTTATTTCCTAAATGGGATATTGGGAATCTTCCGAGGAGATCAATTCCGACTCTTTGGAACGGAACAGAGGTGGGTGGTATCGGTTGCAGCAACCCGGGCGGTCGCAAGGGAGCATGTTTACGACGCTGGCACTCCCTACAGTGACCGACATATTTTCTTATGCTCCTCAGAAGACCTGGCCAAAAATACTTCCTCCTAATTCTATCGTGGGTTTTAGCCAACCCTAAATGACCGGCAGTTGGATTATCGTGGAGACTTCTGAGGACGTCAGGGCGCAAATGCCTGGGGATCACCAATAGCCACGGTTGCCCAACTGGGTCGAAATTCCGCTTGTAAAGAGCTCCATTGATTATTTTGAAGCGGTTTTGATCGTTCTTCAAACATTCCTCCGATATTCTCACAATTACCGGATCTTTCCGCTGTTCCGCGACGATATCAGTTAAAGCAGCTAATGTTGGTATGTCATCTCCGGATTCCCCTGGGTTATTCGCTTCGATTGGATTGCGTGAGAGACAATCGGCATCTTGATGTTTTCTGCCGTTTTTATATACCACGTTCACATTGTATTCCTGAAGTCTTAAGGCCCACCTGGCCAGTCTTCCCGACGGGTCCTTCAGGCCCGAAAGCCAACAGAGTGAGTGATGATCCGTCACAATTGTAAACGAGCGCCCAAATAGGTATGGACGGAACTTGCCGATCGCCCAAATCGCGGCAAGACACTCCCGCTCCGTTGTTGAATAATTTTTTTCAGCTGTTGACAGCGTTCTTGAGGCATATCCAATCGGTTTTTCACTTCCTCCCTGGACCTGGACCAAAACCGCACCAATTCCAAACCCACTGGCGTCGGTGTGCAGTTCGGTCGCATACTTTTCGTCAAAGTGGGCCAAGACGGGTTCCGACGCGAGTGCCAACTTCAAGGATTCATAGGCCTGCCGTTGATCTGGTCCCCATTCGAATCTGGTGTCCTTTCTCAACAACCTGTGTAGTGGTTCAGCTTGGTAAAACGATGAATTCAAACGGCTGTACTAATCCGTTTATTTCTAAACGTAAAGTACATCGGCCCCTGGAAACGAGATATTTCCCGTCGGCAACTCTAAGTGTCATGCCAGCGTCACTGAACATAGTCTTTTTGTGTTGTTGTCTAAAGTGGTCCGAAATAACCGAAAACGAAGCGCCGCTGTCGACAAGGGCAGGAAAAGTTTTATCGTCAATAGTAACGTCAACTATATTCTGTGATAGCTTAGCGGCTATGAGCGGCGGAGGATTTATAATCTCCTCAGCGACCTTACCTCCAGCGAAGGGCGCTTGCTCTAGTTTTCCTCACGATAAGGTGATCGGCCAGATCGTCGGCTTGGCGATATCGAGGGGCGACGTTCAGCTGGGGATCGGCCACGACCTGGATAGGGCGACGGGCTTCGGTAACTTGTGCGGCCTGGGGTTTCATCGCTATTATAGATCGTTCGCGGGCCGTTCTGGACAGGGTGGTATCTCCCCGGTGGCTGTCGATCCACCATCCCTCGCCGCTCTCGGCAGTACCTGGCGACGTGACCCGGGCGTCCGCATTGGAAACAAACGGGAATATTATCCACCGTCCTCCATTCGTCAGTCTTTCTTCGGGCAGTAGTCAGCCTTGTAGGACTTTGCTGCTGGTAATACGGGGTTGGTTTCGCCGGTCCTTCAAAGTAGCGGCGTTGTTCTCGGTAGTATGGACTCTGCTCCGCAATTGGGGTCATATTTCTCTCAACCTCTTCATGAATAATTTTCTTCAGGGAGTTCACCTCCGGCACTATAGATTCGAAATGTAGGGCACTTTTAATTTCTTCTCTCACGATTCGTCGAATCAGATCTTCCAGAGACGAGGAGTTTGGTTGCTCTATACTTGCGACGTTAGGGAGTCGCTCAAACCTTGGTTTCCCGATGCGTCGCTGCTTGCAAGCCTCCACTTTTCGGCACCAATCGACAAAGGCTTCAACAGTATCAATTTCCTTTATCAAGATGACCTGATAGACATCTTCTACCACACCTTTCATTAGATGTGCCACTTTCTCTCCTTGACTCATATCGGGATTCACCTGCCTACACAAGCTCAGAACGTCTTGGATATAGGATTCACAGGATTCTGTACTCTTCTGAGCTCGACTCTGAAGGTTGTCCTTAGCGCGTCTGAGAAGGACGCCGCTATTGTCGAATGTCCGGCTAAACATCTCCTTAAACATATCCCACGAATCCATTCCTTCTTCGTTGTTATCATACCATTGGCCAGCGGTCCCTTCCAAAAAGAATGGTGCGTTCGCCAATTTCATCGTGGCATCCCAGCAGTTAGATCTCGCAATACGTTCGTAATCCTTCATCCATTTGCCACAATCCTCCGTTCCATTGCCGCTAAACACAGTTGGGTTTCTTGTCAAATGTTTGCAAGTATTAACAACCGTGTTAACTCCAGCCGATATTGACATTTTTCTGATTGGCTTATTCTTTTCGTCGAAATCAAAACGTGGTTCTAGGCCTTCTAGGCGACGGCTTCTTCTGACAGAGGTATCCGTGATGGTATCGTTACCCAGCGTCTCCACCACTTGTCGCGGTAAGAATTACAAACAACAGGCGAAGATAAATTGAACGAGGAACGTTTATTGCTTCCAACGAACAGGTTTTTTAAATCAGAAAGAAAAACACGGATATCTTGTTAGCAGTGAGGCGCGCGGCTCGAGGCGGATGCTCACGGGTCACTGTTAAAAACCTATTTATGTAAACAATACAACAAATAACGCTACAATGCCCTCCTCTCCAAAAGGACAGCGTCCTCGCTGTCAGACGGCAGGCTCATCCTCGGGTAGGTCCAGTTGTTCGTCCGGGTCACGGTAGTTCTTCATTCTCACTACGTGCACAATTTCCTTTGGCTTACGACGGCGGTTAGTAGTGTCTAGACTTTCGACTTCGTACGTCACATCCGAAATGCGTCTCGTCACCCTATAAGGGCCGAAATATCGTTTTATTAATTTTTCGGATATCCCTATTTTCCGAACGGGTATAAATATCCATACTTTATCGCCTGGCTGATAGCTCACTTCTCGATGTTTGGCGTCGTAGAGTCGTTTATTGCCCTCTTGCGCTCTCAGTGTATGTAGCCGAGCCAATTGTCGCGTCTCCTCTGCTCGGGTCACTATCTCTCGATTATAGTCCTCTTGATCTTCATCTTTTAAAAGAGGAAACAATGTATCCAACGTAGTTTCAGCTTCTCGTCCATGGATGAGGCTGAATGGGGTGAATCCGGTGGTGTCCTGCTTCGCCGTATTGTAAGCAAACGTGATGAACGGAAGAATAACGTCCCATTCCTTTTGTTCGACGTCCACATACATTGACATCATGTCGGCCAGGGTTTTATTAAGTCTCTCAGTGAGACCATTCGTCTGAGGATGGTACGCCGTGGTAAATCTCTGAGCCGAAGAGCAAAGTCCCGTCAGCTCGGATATTAGTTTAGACTGAAAAACCCTACCCCGGTCAGTAATTATTTCTCGTGGTGCTCCATGTTTAAGTACTACGTCCTCCAGGACGAACTTGGCCACTTGCTGAGCGTCTGCTGATGGTAAGGCTCGGGTGATAGCGTATCGCGTCAGATAGTCTGTGCAAACTATTATCCATTTATTTCCTAAATGGGATATTGGGAATCTTCCGAGGAGATCAATTCCGACTCTTTGGAACGGAACAGAGGTGGGTGGTATCGGTTGCAGCAACCCGGGCGGTCGCAAGGGAGCATGTTTACGACGCTGGCACTCCCTACAGTGACCGACATATTTTCTTATGCTCCTCAGAAGACCTGGCCAAAAATACTTCCTCCTAATTCTATCGTGGGTTTTAGCCAACCCTAAATGACCGGCAGTTGGATTATCGTGGAGACTTCTGAGGACGTCAGGGCGCAAATGCCTGGGGATCACCAATAGCCACGGTTGCCCAACTGGGTCGAAATTCCGCTTGTAAAGAGCTCCATTGATTATTTTGAAGCGGTTTTGATCGTTCTTCAAACATTCCTCCGATATTCTCACAATTACCGGATCTTTCCGCTGTTCCGCGACGATATCAGTTAAAGCAGCTAATGTTGGTATGTCATCTCCGGATTCCCCTGGGTTATTCGCTTCGATTGGATTGCGTGAGAGACAATCGGCATCTTGATGTTTTCTGCCGTTTTTATATACCACGTTCACATTGTATTCCTGAAGTCTTAAGGCCCACCTGGCCAGTCTTCCCGACGGGTCCTTCAGGCCCGAAAGCCAACAGAGTGAGTGATGATCCGTCACAATTGTAAACGAGCGCCCAAATAGGTATGGACGGAACTTGCCGATCGCCCAAATCGCGGCAAGACACTCCCGCTCCGTTGTTGAATAATTTTTTTCAGCTGTTGACAGCGTTCTTGAGGCATATCCAATCGGTTTTTCACTTCCTCCCTGGACCTGGACCAAAACCGCACCAATTCCAAACCCACTGGCGTCGGTGTGCAGTTCGGTCGCATACTTTTCGTCAAAGTGGGCCAAGACGGGTTCCGACGCGAGTGCCAACTTCAAGGATTCATAGGCCTGCCGTTGATCTGGTCCCCATTCGAATCTGGTGTCCTTTCTCAACAACCTGTGTAGTGGTTCAGCTTGGTAAAACGATGAATTCAAACGGCTGTACTAATCCGTTTATTTCTAAACGTAAAGTACATCGGCCCCTGGAAACGAGATATTTCCCGTCGGCAACTCTAAGTGTCATGCCAGCGTCACTGAACATAGTCTTTTTGTGTTGTTGTCTAAAGTGGTCCGAAATAACCGAAAACGAAGCGCCGCTGTCGACAAGGGCAGGAAAAGTTTTATCGTCAATAGTAACGTCAACTATATTCTGTGATAGCTTAGCGGCTATGAGCGGCGGAGGATTTATAATCTCCTCAGCGACCTTACCTCCAGCGAAGGGCGCTTGCTCTAGTTTTCCTCACGATAAGGTGATCGGCCAGATCGTCGGCTTGGCGATATCGAGGGGCGACGTTCAGCTGGGGATCGGCCACGACCTGGATAGGGCGACGGGCTTCGGTAACTTGTGCGGCCTGGGGTTTCATCGCTATTATAGATCGTTCGCGGGCCGTTCTGGACAGGGTGGTATCTCCCCGGTGGCTGTCGATCCACCATCCCTCGCCGCTCTCGGCAGTACCTGGCGACGTGACCCGGGCGTCCGCATTGGAAACAAACGGGAATATTATCCACCGTCCTCCATTCGTCAGTCTTTCTTCGGGCAGTAGTCAGCCTTGTAGGACTTTGCTGCTGGTAATACGGGGTTGGTTTCGCCGGTCCTTCAAAGTAGCGGCGTTGTTCTCGGTAGTATGGACTCTGCTCCGCAATTGGGGTCATATTTCTCTCAACCTCTTCATGAATAATTTTCTTCAGGGAGTTCACCTCCGGCACTATAGATTCGAAATGTAGGGCACTTTTAATTTCTTCTCTCACGATTCGTCGAATCAGATCT
This sequence comes from Cordylochernes scorpioides, assembly GCA_030710605.1. Lineage (NCBI taxonomy): Eukaryota > Metazoa > Arthropoda > Arachnida > Pseudoscorpiones > Chernetidae > Cordylochernes > Cordylochernes scorpioides. Next base: position 93,989,701 of record CP092864.1, read on the forward strand.
TCCAGAGACGAGGAGTTTGGTTGCTCTATACTTGCGACGTTAGGGAGTCGCTCAAACCTTGGTTTCCCGATGCGTCGCTGCTTGCAAGCCTCCACTTTTCGGCACCAATCGACAAAGGCTTCAACAGTATCAATTTCCTTTATCAAGATGACCTGATAGACATCTTCTACCACACCTTTCATTAGATGTGCCACTTTCTCTCCTTGACTCATATCGGGATTCACCTGCCTACACAAGCTCAGAACGTCTTGGATATAGGATTCACAGGATTCTGTACTCTTCTGAGCTCGACTCTGAAGGTTGTCCTTAGCGCGTCTGAGAAGGACGCCGCTATTGTCGAATGTCCGGCTAAACATCTCCTTAAACATATCCCACGAATCCATTCCTTCTTCGTTGTTATCATACCATTGGCCAGCGGTCCCTTCCAAAAAGAATGGTGCGTTCGCCAATTTCATCGTGGCATCCCAGCAGTTAGATCTCGCAATACGTTCGTAATCCTTCATCCATTTGCCACAATCCTCCGTTCCATTGCCGCTAAACACAGTTGGGTTTCTTGTCAAATGTTTGCAAGTATTAACAACCGTGTTAACTCCAGCCGATATTGACATTTTTCTGATTGGCTTATTCTTTTCGTCGAAATCAAAACGTGGTTCTAGGCCTTCTAGGCGACGGCTTCTTCTGACAGAGGTATCCGTGATGGTATCGTTACCCAGCGTCTCCACCACTTGTCGCGGTAAGAATTACAAACAACAGGCGAAGATAAATTGAACGAGGAACGTTTATTGCTTCCAACGAACAGGTTTTTTAAATCAGAAAGAAAAACACGGATATCTTGTTAGCAGTGAGGCGCGCGGCTCGAGGCGGATGCTCACGGGTCACTGTTAAAAACCTATTTATGTAAACAATACAACAAATAACGCTACAATATTATGATCCTAAAGAAATAAAATATGTATCTAAAAATTTTGCTACATGCTTAAATACAACATATTCAGAAAATACCTTTAGATTTAACTATATCAAAAATGTCTCAAATTTTACCCCTAGATCCATCTATGAAGTAAACGAAAAAATTGCGCTACAAATTTTAAAATAAAACTACAACCTTTCGCAATAAGTTTCTTTTATTATGATATGCGCGAGCTTTCGGGCTGGAGCCGCCCTTCTACAGGCAAAAAATGAAACATTTGATTCACGAGAGACAGTTATATACATTTGATTTGTTACAAATTCTAAATAAAATATCAGAAAGAAAAGTATTAAAACTACATAAATTATTACTATTTTTTCCTTTGTTTAACAATTGGAAATAATTTAACCTTAAATTTCAATATTTTAATAAAGTTAAGTTTTAAACTATGAATTGGATAAGCGAGAAATCTGATTTTTGTGGTATGGAATATGACAAAATTGTTCTGGGATATCTTTTCTACGATTAATGCTATTGTGTTGTTTGGAAATCAGCGATTCAAGGATTAATCTTTCAGATTTGGTGGTTATGTTACCGTAGTGGCAAGTTGGACTGTCTAACCCAGAACCCCCTTCAGAAGAAAAATGCCATATATTCCGTGTCATGCATTGATTGTCCATCTATATACGTAGGAGAAACAAGCAGGAAAATACAGACAAGATTGAAGGAACATACTTACAATATGAAGACCAAAGATCCAAGATCCCTCATTTTTCAACATACCATGAATACCGGCCACAAATTTAATTTAGACAGTCCAACTTGCCACTACAGTAACATAACCACCAAATCTGAAAGATTAATCCTTGAATCGCTGATTTCCAAACAACACAATAGCATTAATCGTAGAATAGATATCCCAGAACAATTTTGTCATATTCCATACCACAAAAATCAGATTTCTCGTTTATCCAATTAATAGTTTAAAACTTAACTTTGTTAAAATATTGAAATTTAAGGTTAAATTATTTCCAATTGTTAAACAAAGTAAAATAGTAATAATTTATGTAGTTTTAATACTTTTCTTTCTGATATTTTATTTAAAATTTGTAACAAATCAAATGTATATAACTGTCTCTCGTGAATCAAATGTTTCATTTTTTGCCTGTAGAAGGGCGGCTCCAGCCCGAAAGCTCGCGCATATCATAATAAAAGAAACTTATTTTGTTCAAATCATTAAGCTTGAGGGATAAGTCTCTTTCAAATACATTTATTTCAAGCTTTCGGGCACAACCGCCCTTCGACAGGAAAATTATATTAGCTACTAAAGTTTTCGGATCTAATCTATATATACATTTGTGAGACGCCCGTGTCTGTGAAAACTTTAGTAGCTAATATAATTTTCATGTCGAAGGGCGGTTGTGCCCGAAAGCTTGAAATAAATGTATTTGAAAGAGACTTATCCCTCAAGCTTAATGATTTGAACATAATATTATGGGATTGCCTATTAAAAGAAACTTATTGCAAAAGGTTGTAGTTTTATTTTAAAAAGATCCATCTATAACTAAAAAGTGCACATAAAATCTTAATATTAATGAACCACTTGATTTAACATGTATATAATTTGTTTTTATGTTTATTATTTCATGTAGAGAACTAATTTACTTTTAAGTTAAGTTTTGGGACTCGCAAATATTTACTACTAGACGAATGACCCGGGCAACGCCCGGGTTTACATGATTAAATGTATTATTCAAACACATTATATATAAACATGTGCCCGTTGGCTGCCAGCGAGTAAATGTCTGCGCCCGTTGACTCCCGGCGAGCAAGTGACTGCTCCCGTCGGCTGCCGGCGAGCAAGTGGCTTCCCGGCGCATGCGCGCGCACAGGGAAGCCACGTGCTCGCAGGCAGCGAATGGGCGCGCCCCGCCATCAGATCCACCGCGTTCTAGAGGGCGCTGCTCGTGAGCTAAGTAGAATTATTTGAATATATAGTTTTAATAATTGATTTATATATTTTTTAAAATAGCCTATCGTCATCCTCGTTATTTTTTACCTATGTATTGAAATTTGGGTTTGAATTAGTGAACTACTGCGAATTTGAATACCGGACATACAGACCAACCAACAGACAAACATACAAACATTCATTTTTATATATATAGATAGAGATAGAAGATAGATATTTAGATTTTAGGTGTATGGTACTTATTTTTCATTTTCAACACTTTGTTTACAAACTTTATAATGCAAATAGCGTCTTGTTAAAATAATAATATATAGCCCTGTCATGTACCGCCATCTACCCTCATAATAAGTAACTTTTTTTAAATCTCATTTTTTCTTGTAACTTTTCCATTTAAAAAAAAATATATTGTGATTTTCAGTGGGGGGAAATGTTATATTCAATTTAATTTTTTTTAATGATATATACAGATTTTTTCTAATTTGACCAAAAAACAAAAAGCTTTTTTAAAAATTATTTTGTGCTGTTGTATACAGGGTGATCCAAAAGTCCCGCACAACTTTAAAAATTAATAACTCCGCGAATATTCGCGCTAGAGCAATGCGGTAAACACCATTGTGTTCAGGATGCAATGGGATTTTTTATGGCAAATAATGTAAAATTCGAAATTGATTTTAGTTACAATTTTATTCGCCAGATGGCGCTCTACCAGAATCAGATATTCAGCGGCCAAATTGTTTGATAAATTGAAAAATATAACTGATCGACACGTATTTTTCCTTTTTGAATACCAGGAAAGAACCCTAATAATATCAAATAACAAATTAATAAAACACCACTTCGCCAAAAGTATGAAGAATTGGTTAACGATTTTCAAATACAATCAGAGATATGTAAAATAGGTAAATGCAAATTAAAACATGTAGCAAAAAGAAAATTGATATTTTAGATACGGTTTGTTTCCGAAGATAATAAATTTCTAATATTTTTAATTCAACTCTCACTCAGTATCGATTATATTTATTTTAATTCATTTGAAAAATATGTATCTATCTCTGATAATTTATTTTACTCTGGAATGCCGTTGTTGTTGTCGTGTCCAATAAAGAGCCTCAGATGTACCATGCATCTCCATCACATCAGCAGCAATGTCCACTATCTTGGGTGTGTAAAGCTGCTGCTCTGGGTCTATGTCAAATTTCTGCAAGGCTGCGGCCATTGCTGGACATGATAATATGTGGGTAGGTGTAAGTTCCACACCAGGACAATTGTTGCATGCCCTATAGGTTCTTGTGCTATCTGGATGTATTGTCATTCCTTTATAGTGTTTTGTTCTAAGTCTTGTTATAGTTTTTGTCATTTTTCTCTCAGAGTTTATTTCGTATTTTGATCTTTTCTTATTTTTTTGCTTAATTATCTTGTATTCTGACAAAGAATCAGCGTCAAATAATGACATTTGTTCTTTCCTTTGGCTCAACCTTCTGGCTTCCTTTGCCAATTCAAATGCCATTTCATTACCCCCGATCCCAGCATGGGCAGGGATCCAATGTAGAATGCAGTTATTCTCCAATGGTTCCAGTTGGGTAAGTAACGAGTGTATTTTCTGTGTGATTTTAGTATTGCCCTTCTGAATTGCTTCTAGAGCGGATATGGAGTCGCTGTATATTAAAATTCCTTCTGCTTGATGCAGGGATGGTTGGTTAAGGCATACATCAAGGGCTTTCCAGATAGCTGTCAGTTCACAAGTGAAGTTTGACGAAATCTGTCCTGCTCCTTCTTTGATTTTGATGTTTGTTCCATCTTGCAGTATTATGTTAATTCCGGCCCCTCCATTACTCAGGGTAAGGTCTGAAGATCCATCTGTATATGCTGTTAAAGGGCGTGGCCTAGCATTTTTAATCAATAATTTGTACTATGAGGACATAGCCGTTAAGGTATCAAAGGTTGATAGCCCAAGGTATCAAAGTCTACCTCAATCAAAACAAAGCCATCAACATATACAATATGTATCACCCTCCAAACAATACATTTATTGACGATGGAACAATGGCTCAATTTCTTACAGACAACACTATTATTGTAGGTGACCTTAATGCCAAACATCAACTATGGGGATGTTCTACGCCAAACCCAAGAGGCAAAATACTATCAAACATATTTGACGACAATGCCTTCATGTGCTTAAATGATGGGAATCCTACCCATCATTCCTACAGCTATAATACTGCACAAGCCCTTGATATAAGATTTTACTATCCTGACATTTTCCACAAATGCAAATAGCAAATATTAAAAGGTTTTGAAAGTGATCCTTTGCCTAATTTGATAGAAATTAGCACCAAGACCAAAACTAGCTCAATTAAGAAAAATTATGGAACTTCAAAAAGGCTAATATGATATCTTTCGAAAATACCAATTATTGAAGCAGCCAAAGTTTCAATACCAAGAGGTTATATTAAGAAATGGATTCCAAATTATACACACCAGGCAAAAAATATTCAAACACTTATAACTAAAAGAAATGAACTTCAAAAAAAGTGCACCCAAAACCAAACAAATTGTAGAACTGAACTGAACATTGTGATTGCAAAAATAAAAAGATTATACGTAAATGTGAAAAGGGAAAATGGAAACAAACTTGTGAAAACCTGAACCCAAGAAACCCAAATACAAAACCTTGGAATTTGGCAAAACAAATTGGCAGAGTCCAGCCACAAACTGAAAACACAAATATGATTGAGAATACAGATGGTACACCAGCAACTAATGACAAAATTGCTGCCAATCTTTTAGGTAATTCATATCAAATAAGTAGTAAATCAAGGTTGAAAAAAGGCCCGAAAGATTATTCATGACTGTAAAAATGTCACCAGCACTCATAATATTTTCCATGAAAAAAATCAATATGAAAGAGCTAGCTTATGCATTAGAAAACACTAACCTAAACAAGACTCCTGGGCCAGATGGAATCCATGGCCGAATGATATCAATCTTGGGCAAAATTGGCAAAGAAAGACTTCTTAATATTTTCAATAACTCCTGGAAAACTGGAAAATTGCCTCAAGACTGTAAAAATGCAACAATAATTCCCATTTAAAAACTTGACAAATCTGCTGATGACCCAAAAAACTACCGACCTATCTCCCTCACAAATATTTGCTGCAAATTAATGGAAAAAAATATATTCAGACGACTCACCTACCACCCCGACACAAGAAATCTCTTACCAGAAGAACAATATGGATTTAGGAAAGGACATGGGACAATAGTCCAACTCTTATTTTTCACACAAAAGGTAAAAGATGCACAAAACAAAAAGCCAACTAACCACACCATAGCTGCTTTTTAGACCTTACACAAGCTTTTGATAAGGTATGGAAAAACAAGTTAATTACAAAATTATACAAACATTTCAAAATTGATGGAAAAGCTATCACTTGGATAAATGATTCCCTTAAAAATAGATACATCAGGGTCAAATATAATGGCACCCTATCTAAAACCTTCAAATTGTACCAAGGATTACCACAAGGATCAGTCCTTAGCCCAACTCTCTTCACCCTATTTATTGCAGGCATAGAAGACAAATTTTCACATAAAACCAATATTGGACTTTTCGCTGATGACATTATTCTATGGAGCAGCAACACTAACTGGAAAAAAGCTGAAAGAGATTTGAACAAGACTATTCTCGACCTAGAAAAATTTGCTAATAAACATAAATTAGAATTTAACCCCCAAAAATCTGAAACCTGTCTTTTTACTACCGATAAGAAACTATACAAAATAAGACCAAATATTATTCTGAAAGAACAACAATTGCAATATAATAAACATCCTAAATATCTCGGCTACACCCTGGATCCAGAAATTAACTCCAGTAAACATATTGAAGGAGTTGTTAGAAAAGGAAGAGACCGACTAAAAATCTTGAAATATATTTCAGGAAGAGTGGAGAGCTGAAGCAACAACACTAAAATTAACTTACACATCTCTAATGAGACCTATCTTGGAATATGGATATCAAATCTATGGTACAGCATCTGAAACAAATCTAAAAACACTGGAAAGGATACAACTAAATGCACCTAGAATTATTACAGGTCTTCGAAATACCTGCCCTAATAATATTGTACTTTGCGAGGCAGACATTATGCCCTTAAAGGATAGAATAAGCTACAATCTGCCAAAATATATAAATAAAATCAAGAGTTATGAAAATAAACACAGAACTTTCAATTACATACTTATTTGGGAACCCAATATAAGACTCAAAAAAGAAGGCCCTCTCCACCTGGCCAAAAGAAATGGATTTTTAAAATATAAAGTGGAAAAATATTATTTAGCTGAAAAAATATCTCCATGCGAACCACTAACAAAATGTTATTTTTAATGCCACTTTAAACGAACCCACCAACAAACAATACCAAAATCCAGAATACTTAAAACAATTATCATTAGAAATAATTAATATAAAATTCCTAAAAATGCAATAACTCTCTATACCGATGGTAGCAGAGACGAGTTGGGACACACTGGCAGTGGCTCTCTCATTAAACCCACAAATGGCAATGAGAAAATGAACAGAAGAAACCCAGATTTTTGCTCAATCTTCAGATCAGAACTTATAGCCATCTATGAAGTCTTAAAATCCATCAGAAATACTAAACATCGCGATATATGGATTCTTACTCATAGTAGAAGTGCCATACAACACTTGAGTCACACAGGGGAACTTAGAGACAAAGTAAGCAGGAACATAATTGGTTATCTCCAAAAACTCTCAATACCTCAAAAATCACCTTCAATGGATACCCTTACATGTTAGCATTGAAGGCAATGAAGCTGCTGATGCGCTAGCGAAAAAAGGCACAAAAGAACCCTTGCTACAGAAAAATAAACTTACTTTTAAAGAAATAGAAACAGTAGCCAAAATAAACAAGAACTGGAGGATCCCACCTAAGCACAGTTGGTACACCCTAGAAGCAGATGGCCACCCAGACCTTTCAGTCCACAAGCTAGTGCTTCGACATTGTACCTGGAAACACCACCTCCCAGACAACGTGTCTGGAAGGATTTCTATACCGGTGGCCTTTAATCACAGCAAAATAGGAAACTATCTACTGTGTCCAGCAGGGACCGCGGGGAGGCAGCCCCCGGTCGACTCTGTTCACTCACAGCTGAGGAAAAGCTCAGCTGCCACGTCGTGGGCTTTCTCAAGAAGCTTGCTGTGATTTCTCAGCAGCTTACTCTCGATCGCGCCCCTCGCCCTCCTTCTCTCTTCCTGCACACCCACTACCCTTGGACAATCCAAGACGTAGTGGCGTGCATTCACATCCCTTTCTCCATAGACGCAATCAGGGTTTCTCTTAATTTTAAATCTGTGGAGACTTGGGGAAGAGAGCCCATGTCCCTAACTACCCTAATGAGTTTGTGGGACATTACCTTACAGAGTTACTTGGGTGTTGTTACCCCATTGAATACCTCTCTCCCCTTCACACTGTTCCTCCATCTGTCCAACCATAAGTCCTGGACGTGACCCCTGATCCTCCTATAAACTTCTTTCTTGGTCACTGGGGTCCTCAGTGATCTACCTCTAAAGCATCCTGCCTTAGCGATCCTGTCTGCGAACTCATTACCTTCGATGAGGCTGTGTCTCCTAAACCAAGGGAGCTCCGGAGCCCGCGTCATCATCTCCAGCTCCTGGATTATTTGATGCGCGAGTTGCCCTTTCTCCAGATTGATAACGACGAGGGCCGACATACAATCTGAATAGAGGCGGTCCGGGCTGAAGTTCTTCTCGGCACACACTCTGAGGGCTACCCTGATCGCAACCAGCTCAGCTGAAAAGACCAATTCGTCCACTCTGAGTGTTAAGCTTTCTTGGAAGATCAGCTCTCCATTAGTGAAAATCACTACTTCAGCTCCAGTATTGGTTCCAGACTTACTACCATCAGTGAAAACCTCCGTGCCAATCCCTGTCGGCCCTCCAGGACTCCAATTCCACTTTGGCAACCACTGCGGAGGCTTCCTTGTGTCCCTCTTCTATTCCAGGGCCCCCGCTTAAAGTCCCAGGGCATCTTCCCTTTTCTCCCAGATCTTCTGTCTGATGGTCTCCTCCTCTAGTTTCAATCCCAGGGGAATAAGCCCAGCGAGGATCAAAAAAGGCCTCACTGCTGGTAGTGCGATATCCCCCTGTGATTCTGAATGCCGCTGTCCTCTGCACTCTCTCTAGAGTTGTTGCCACCTTCTGATCCCTGTTTCGGCGCTACCAAGCCCCGAAAGCATATAGCAAGATTGGCTCGACACAGGAGAGGCAGAGGTTCCTAGAAATAGTACCCTCCTTCTCTCCCCCCCCCCCCCTGTTGAGGGCCAACCAGGACAGGCCTGCACAACGCCTCCCTGCCTCTCGCCACCATCTCCTCCGCCTGGTATTGCCAACCCATCTTGTCATCAATGACCACCCCCAGGATGGTCATCCTATTGACCAACGCTACCCTCCGTCCTTCCATCTGGATAGCCGGCTTGTGTTTCTTTTAGTTCTTATGTCCCTAGGCTTAAAGCTGAGGGCTTTAGTTTTGGAGACATTGAACTTAAGGCCAGAGTCATGGACCCAGATCGAGAAAATTTGGAGAGAAGTTTCAACACACTTATCAGCCTTCGCTCTCGAAGCAGTCTCAACGATGAGGAACTGGTCGTCAGCATAGAGAACCAGCCTGTCTCCCTCATGGAGCTCCTCCTGGAAAACGGTGTTTACCAGGATATTCCACAGAATAGGTCCGCAGCAAGAGCCCTGGGGGCAACCCCTAGCACAGTTTCTTTCCAACTTCCGCCCACCAAAACTGAGGCTAATCCGTCTATCCCTCAGGAAGTCACGAATCAAGCTGCACAAATTATCAGGACAACCCATGTCCATCAAATTTCTCATCAACTTGTTCCAGCTCATGGAGTTGAACGCGCCATCAATGTCCAGGGCCACGAAAAGAACCCAAGCACCCTTATTTAAGCCCATCTCAACCCCCTCTAACACCTCGTTTAGAGCTGTGGTTGTGGACTTCCCTTCCCTAAAACCATGTTAGAAAGAGGAAAGGAGCTCATTACTCTCTAGCCAGTGCTTCAGTCGCTGAGCTAGTAGGCTATCCAGGACCTTACCTAGACACACTAGTAAAGAAAGCGGACGATAATCATTAGGAGAATTACCCTTTCTACCAGACTTTTCGAGAAGCACTACTCGGGCAACCTTCCATGCCTCAGGAAATGTACCAGTGTCCAGGCACTTATTGAATAACCTGGAAAGAAGCGATGGGTGCATCCTTACCAGGGCTTTCACGACCGTGTTATCGATCCCTTCGGGACCAGAAGATTTCCTTTTCCCGAACTTGAAAGCCGTCAGTTTCACCTCATTCTCAGAAAAGGGCGGATCCACCAAACCACAAGTGGTCAGAGAGATCTCGTCCTCTGGTTCCTCGTTTCCGAAGTGCCGATCCAAGTTGTTTTTATTTTGTCTTCTGCTTTCGAGCGAGTAGGTCTAGAACACATTCTCTCTGAATTTTTTCATTGTTGGTGGATGAAACAGCACCAGTGATTATTTTGGCCGCTTTTGCTTGAACACTGTCTAGTCTTACTTTTAGTGATGAGCTTGAGGGAGCCCAGACCGGTGTTGCCTATTCCATTATCGGTTTTATTAAGGTGGTATATGTTGTTCTAAGAAATCTGGGTTTTGCTCCCCAATTTGTGCCACATAGCCTTCTCAGAATGTTTAGTTTTCTGATAGCTCTATTTGAGGTGCTAATTATGTGCTATGAAAATTAAAATTCCTCATAAATAATAATTAAAATAATTTTGTTGACATCTTGTCAATACATACACAGTCTGCACTATTAAAAAAAGATAATATGCATTATATACACTATGTACAATGAATATGGCGCCTCTGCCAGCGCTGCAGAGTTTGGTGGAGAATCGCCAGTGGGTCTCCAGCGACACCACGCATTTTGCGATCTACGATGAATACGTAGATCGCGTACTTCGCCGCTTAGGAGATGGTGATGGCGTGGTCCTCGAGACCAACTGGAAAGATCCAGGACTGCAGTATCACACCTAGGTATTATGGATTTCTAATTTTATCAATTATTTGTTTGTTTATGCTTATTTTGTGGTTATATTTATGCCTTTTTCCCTGGGAGTGGAGAAGACGCATAGGTTTGGTTTTATTGGGTTTATGGTCATTTGGAGTTCCATTGCCCACTTCTCCAGTCCTCTCATTGATGTCTTCAGTATCTTTTACGATTTTTCTATGCTGCTACTTGTGTGCCATATGGCTTTATCATCTGCATAACAGGCAACCTTTGTGTCTTCAGTGAGGTAAGGATGTATGTCGTTAATATATAGCAGATAGAGTAGAGGACTGAGCACAGATCCCTGAGGTACACCAGCCCATGTTCTTCCTTCCTTGGAAAATTCTCCATTGACCCGAACCTTTAACCTTCTTCCCCTTAAGAAGTCTGCATTCCAGATTAAGGTTTTTTCTCTTACTCCGATGTTGTGCAGCTTTTCACGTAATTTCTCCTTCCACACTCGATCAAAAGCTGAGGTCATATCAAGGAATATAGCCGTGGTCTTCTTTGGCGGTTTTTCCCGGAAATAATCTATTATTGATTGACAGAAGTAGAACAGTTGATCAGTTGTACAATGCTGGGATCTATAGGCCGTTTGGTAGAGGTTTATTTTATTATTTTTTGTGAGCCAGACTATGAGCCTAGAGTGGATAATTCGTTCTGGTATTTTACAAAGTATGCTGGCGAGAGCAATTGGCCGATAGTTCTTGTATTCCTTGGCATCTTTGTTTGGCTTCAGTATTGGCACTATAATTGATATCTTCCAATTCTTTGGTAGTTTACCAGTTTGCCATGAAATGTTCAGTATTCGTAGGAGTTGATTATTAGCTTTGATTTCAAAGTGTTTAATCATTTGACCAAAGATTAGATTATCTCTTGGTGACCTCTTGGATTTTTTTATTGATGAGTTTAGCTCATTCAGTGTGAAGTCTCTCGAGAAAATATCTTGTTGATGGAAGTTTCTTGCTTGTTTAACTAACTGGTTTATATTATTTTTAGAGTCCTGTCTTCATTCGTATAGTTGAGTATGGAAGTGCTTGAAAGATATTCAGCAATTATGTCAGCCATCTGTTTGTTCTCGTTCTCGCTGTTCTATTCATATCGGTTAGAGTATTGGAGGATTGGTGTTGGTTTTGATTGTTCTCTAACACTCTAATTATATTCCAGTGCTGGCTGTCCTTTCTTGGATCCATTTTTTTTCGCAGAATTCTGCCATTTTTCTTGTTTGAATATCCAAATTTCTTGTTATATTTTGTGAATAATTTCAATGAGTTCCTTTCTGTTTTATTTGTTTTAAGAAGTCCATTGATATTGTCTCTCTCTCTGAAATCATTGTCTCGATGTTGTGGTCCTTCCAGTAAGGTATCCACAGGTCTTTACGTCTACCTCTAGTTATCGATGCTCTTTTGCAGCTTTTTAAATGTTCGAAGAGAATTTTTCCAAGCTTTTGTCAAGCGTTCAGTAATTCAATTTTTCGTTGCACAGTTCTTCAAGCTTTTCTGTGAATTTTTTTCAAGTCGGCTTTCCTAAAGTTCCATGTTCTTTTATTCTAATGGACATTCTCAATTTTGAAGTTTAGGGTTGTTAAAATTGGTCTGTGGTCACTGATTGCACCTCTCAGGATTTTCCATTGTGTTGTGGGTGCGATGTTGTAATTTATCGCTGTGATGTCTATTGCGGATTCTGTGCCTGTGGACTTAGATAGATAGGTGTTCTCTCCGTTATTTAACGGTGTAAGGTCGAGGTCGGTTAGCATGTCCTCAACCTACCGACTTTTGTTATCCTGGACAGGTGATCCCCGAATTGAACTTTTGGCGTTAAATTCGCCGAAGTATGATTGTGATATCCGAAGACGCATCACTTAATGTCTCTATTGTGTGTGCCCATACAAAATGCAAAGATTTCACGAGCTGAAAGTTGGCGATTTTGAGATGCGTCAAGAATTCGCTGCATGGGTTTTCCGGCAAATTGATATTGATGAAAACTGGCTGTCGAATGTTCTGTGGACAGATGATGCTCACTTTTCTCTAAACGGAGAATTTAACATTCAAAACAGCCGCATTTGGGCAACAGAAAACCCTAGGATTTTCACAGAAATGCCACTTTACCAGCCTAGAGTTAAAGTTTTGTGTGGGTTCACTTCTTTTATTATTGGGTCATTTTTCTTTGAAAAATCAATGGAAGAACTTTTAAAACCGTTTTTGTAACTGGTGAACGTTATGTTCAACTTTTGAGAGAAAAGGTATTTCCCATATTGCAGGGCAAAAGCACTGAACGAAATAACATTCATGAAAGATGGAGGACCTCCTCATATCTCCCGAGGTGCCAAACAATTGCTGAAGGATACGTTCGGTGAAAATCGTGTGATAAGTCGCCACTTTATATACCAGTGGCCTCCAAGATCACCAGACTTGACGCCTTGCGATTTTTGTCTATGGGGCTACATTAAATCGTGTGCTTATCGATGCTGGCCTACCACATTGGCCATGTTGAAGGCTTCTATCAGATGGCACGTTTTATCAATTTCAACAGATATGTTATTTAATGCTGTCCATTCTGTGATTTATCGTCTGCAGGCGGTGATTGAGAATGAAGGGTGCCACATTGAGCAAGAATTGTGACCTAATACAAGAGAGAAGGCAGTTACCTCATGTGTTATATAAGCCGCCATGTATTATATATCTACCAATATTTTGCAGCTCTTTGTGTTGGGATATGGGGAAAATAAATGCTCCCCTCACATCTTGACTCTTTTTTTTTTGTGAACAGTAATATTTTGTTTGTCATTTGCTCACATATTATGTCGTGCAAACCAGAGTGTTATAACTTCTCGAATAACACTGGTACACACAATTTTACCCCTTATGTTTAGTTTTTCGCTTTTCGCTCATTAGAAGAAATACATAGATAATAGATAATAGATAACATAGAAATACATACATAAGAAATACATGTAGCATAAGGAATATTTTCTGTACACCAATAACTTTAGAAATTTTGTGAAAAAAATAATACAAAATGATTTTACTACCACGTTTTTCAACGCAAAAGGTCGATTTAAAATTTATTTTTATTTGAGAGGACACATTTTTAAAATTGTGTACAGTATAATAAACAATGATAACATTTGACAAGCCCATAGGATATTTGGAATAAAGTACGACAAATATATTTTGTCACTCCCCTCTATATTTCATTTGTTGGATCATGACAAATATCCAGTTAAATAGTCAAGGGTCGCCAATCAGTCAAGAAACTACACATTTCTTATAGCAAGAAATCCTATTAATAGTGCCATCATAATTTTTGGTACTATATTAACATTTCAAAAATTCGTGTATTGATATCAGCAGTGTTTTTCAAACATTCAATCTATTTCACAAAACCTCATATAAAAATAAATATTTGCTACATGTTTTAATTTGCATTTACCTATTTTACATATCTCTGATTGTATTTAAAATCGTTAAACAATTCTTCATACTTTTGGCGAAGTGGTGTTTTATTAATTTGTTATTTGATATTATTAGGGTTCTTTCCTGGTATTCAAAAAGGAAAAATACGTGTCGATCAGTTATATTTTTCAATTTATGAAACAATTTGGCCGCTGAATCTCTGATTCTTGTAGAGCGCCATCTGGCGAATAAAATTGTAACTAAAATCAATTTCGAATTTTTCATTATTTGCCATAAAAAATCCCATTGCATCCTGAATACAATGGTGTTTACCGCATTGCTCTAGCGCAAATATTCGCGGAGTTATTAATTTTTAAAATAGTGCGGGACTTTTGGATCACCCTGTATATTGTTACATCAATTTTAATGCGCCTTACATTTATTCAAAATATTCTATGATATTTAATATTTATTTAAAACAGAATATTTAGATTATCATCATTCCTTTTTATAGTTTCACTCCTTTTGTAATATTTATGGTACATACATCTTTATTGCTTATTGGAGCGAGGGAGGACCTAGACGAAGACTGCGGATCGCAACCTACGAGGAAGACAAGAATAAATAAACACAATAACTTTAAAAGGTGATTTATTTTTATTTAATTTTATTTATTTACTTTTAATATGGAAACCCGCTCGGGAAACGTGTATAACACCAAGAAGGAAGAAACCAAGGTCGACGACCCTGCAAAGCTTCAACTTGGTGCAACAATTGGTAGAGATGCTGGTTTCGAACCAGTTGCTTCGAACCCCAATATAGAAATTCCGAAATATGGTGGGACAGAAGACCCTCGCCCATGGATAGAATCCCTCGAAGAGATTGGTTTCCTCTATCATTGGGCAGACTACATAATTGCCCGTTATGCCGCCATGAACATGACGGGAAGCGCTAAAACCTGGTTGAATTTACACAAAGCTAGTTTCACGAGCTGGGAAAATATTAAAATCCGCCTAATTCAGGATTTTTCTCTGGACGCGAATAAAGAAGAACTTAGAATGAAGCTCAACAGAATGCAACACTGGAATGAACCAGCAATCAGGTTCGTGGAAGACATTATAGTGTTGTGCAACAAGGTTGACCCCGCAATGGAAGAAGAAACAAAAATTGAACATGTTATTGGAGGACTGAAAAAAGAGTACTCATTCGCGCTCTACCTGAACCCTCCTAAAACGACCGATGACCTTCTTGTCGTGTGCAAGAAAATGGATTCTTTTGAAAAGAAGTATCGGGAACGTGTGGAGAAATCCAGAAACCTATATAACGGTCCAGGCTATTCTAGACCCCAACAACAATCGAGGTACGTGCCGCCGACTGCCGCACGAAACTACCAGACCACTTCCAAGCCCCTGTTTCCAATAATTACAAGAACGACTCCCCTCCTACTCCCAGACAGTGTTAAGTCGGATTTAAGACGTGTTGAAATACGTTGTACATTTGACTAACAAATATCCCATTCTAACGTATTTCAAGGTTTTTCGATTATACTAGATTATTACTAAAACTCACCAAAAACACGCCACGGCGAACACACAAACAAAAAATACAATATACGATTAGTATAAACACTTAAATATAAAGAATGAAGAATTTGATTCAAATCCTATGTTAACATACCTTCAAATTTAGAAATTTATATAGTATACCAAAGTCCATCTATGTGAAGTCCACTCCCCATATCACAACGTGGTACCGAGGGCAAACCTCAAAGTGAGTTAGCGAAAAGAAATCTTAATACAACAATATTGTCGGGTCAATTTATATCGTGGTGATATGTACAATCATCATCTCTACAATTTGAATAACATACACCTCATTCCGATACACTTTAAGGGGATTTACAATTATGTTAGACTATTAGAAACCTGACCAAAATGGAAAACACATCAAAGCATGATACACACACACAAAAAAAAAAGGTATTCGCTTAATATAAACACTTAAATATCAAGAATGAAGGATTCATTCAGACCATGTATGGACATATTTCTAGGCCTAGAAGTTTTGTATGACACACGCGAACATTGGTACAATTCTCAATGGGATGAGTATAAACCACCACATATCTAAATTTAAACAATATATATATATGCATACACAATAAAATTAGGGAATGAAATTGACTTGAATGTTAACATGAGTTATATGATATATATATGAGCATATGTAATGGTTTATTGGTAAAATTG
The DNA here is from genome assembly GCA_030710605.1 of Cordylochernes scorpioides. Taxonomy (NCBI): domain Eukaryota; kingdom Metazoa; phylum Arthropoda; class Arachnida; order Pseudoscorpiones; family Chernetidae; genus Cordylochernes; species Cordylochernes scorpioides. The sequence goes on from CP092864.1 coordinate 94,006,341, forward strand.
ACCATGGAAATACCATTGTATGTCTAGTCTGGTATAAAACACAAAAAAAAAAATACAAATTGATAAAAAGGAAATATATATATATATGTCATAATATATGCTCTTCCAGGGTTAATAAAACAAACCAACAGCCAACGAGAGAGAAATGGGCCGCTAAAGCGAGACACTTTAGACAACTAACTAACGACCATTTTTTGGCCACATTCCTGAGGGGGGCGTCACCACCTGGCGACTATCCTGGTTAGCCCCGGTTGTGTACACAGGGAAAACAGTCGTTCAGGAGATAACGTCTCGCTCGCTCTCTCTCGGCTGGCTGCCTGGATGACCCCTCTAACAACTGGTCGTGTGATTATTTCTCTCCTCACAACATTTACCACTATATTCCCACATTAAAAGTCGACAGGATAAGACCTGGCCGGGAAGCAAATCCCTCATATACCGGAGTATGAAGAAACAAGAAGCCAAGCCACGATGATCGGCCAAACCCAACTCAACTGTAACCACTCCTCTTCGAGCCCTCAACCCCTTCTTCGCCAACCTTTGAACCGTGATCCCGAAGAAGTATTCACCTACGACGGAGATGGAGCTGCCACACACTTCTTCCAGCACTAGATCTACCCAAGAACGACCACCGTGCCAGAGCAGGACACCTTCCATCACCATGGACAAGACTCCGCCATATCCCTGCCGCTACTGTGATGTACAACACTGGTACGCTCAATGTCACAGACAGAACTCTCCCGAATCTCAATGAACTTACCTGCTCTCTAAACCAGCATAACCTGTAAGTGAAATTGTTTTATCCCTTCCATTCATTCTTTAAATAAGTCATTCCTTGTAAATTGTCCCAATAGTTACATAATTAGCTCCATTTATTCTCTCCATGCCTATTAACAATGATTTTATGCTCCATACTATTTATCTAGATATTTGTAACTCATTTAATTTGTTACCTTACCAGTAGAATTTAACAATGGTTATTTTAATTAAATAATTTCCATTTTTAACGTAACTCTAAAAAAGAAAAAAAACTCTTAAAAAAAAAAAATTGGAATTCTACATATTAATGCTTTACGATTTTTACTATTAACAATAGATTATTCATAATCAAATTATTTATAAAAATATGCCTCCAGCACCTAAACTTTTGTATAGACCTCTCCTACTTGTAAGCACGGCTCACGAAAAATAATTTCTTTCCCTAATCGATTCAAAATTCACCCTGTAATTCAGGCGTCGAAGAATTCCAACCACCACGTGAGCCTTGCTTACAATCAACCCTTGGTGACTCTTATCTATCTTCCCCTTAATGTCCCTCTCATCCTTACAACTTTGTTAACTTTATACCAGCTCAGGACCTTTATAGAGAATTATTGATTAATCAATTATCGAACTTCTATATTGTCATTTCAAAATCCTAACCTTCGCCCTTCATTTATGATAATTTATTTCGTAGTTCATCTCTAGCCTATCCACCGACCCACACCATCTAGCCAATGGTGTGTTCGTCACAGGGTGCAGATTGACTAACTGCTAGATATTTATCAACCCTTTTTGTTCGCACTTGAACAATCTGCATCGAGCGACACAGTTCGCTTCTACTTCTCGCGCCACACGTTCGCCACACAGACCCTGTCTTCAAATCTATGTTTGTCCATTGTCCAAACCAGCACGATATAGCCTACCTCCGATATTTCCCACGGAGGTACGTTAAACATCGTCGCTGATTTTGTCCGGTCCGTCATCATTTCGCGCAGACATGGGTCTTACTTTCAACCCACCGCGAAATCATCGCCTTGCACAAGCTCCCACGACGGTTCAAACACCTCGTGTCCGAGCAGCGTTGTCACTTGCAACGGACAACGCAGTCCTCGTCCCAATTTTTGGCACTGTGCGCGCATACTTTCCGCAAATTAAATATAAGTCCGTTCGACTTCCTCACCTACACACGGGACTTTTCCCCACGGACTCGCTACACAAGTAACTGCATAGATAAGTTAGATTGGCCCAGGGCAAGTCTCCCCTCGCCCTGTTCACCGAGGTTCTAACATTGTATGTAGTTTTATATTTACCTCAGTCCTGAGCTCACACAATTGTCAACCTCAATCTCATTTCTCGTACTCTACACTTATAGCATAGAAAGCCCATGACAATTTTCCCCTTGCCATGTCCGCCTGAAAAATATCTTAAAATGTAGAGTTCCCCAGTCTTAATGATCTTCAGAATTTCACCATATGTATGTGACTCTTCTTCTCGTTGTTCACACTCCTCCATATCACTTCCCTTATAGTACATTAGATTTTGTTGTATATAGCCTTTTATAACCTTGATATTTTCAAAGATTTCCTTAAATGTCAAACTCCCCGGTGTTGTAAAACTGCTTGTAAATAATATTTACTTGTGTACTATACAATATTTTATTTACATAAAACTATGTCACCATTACCTTAACTAATTTTAACTGTAAAATTATTTTCTCTATTCCTGGCTTCACCAGCTTTAAATATACTTAAACTATGTTCAGCCTTCTTCAACGGGGGCCATATGTCATAATATATGCTCTTCCAGGGTTAATAAAACAAACCAACAGCCAACGAGAGAGAAATGGGCCGCTAAAGCGAGACACTTTAGACAACTAACTAACGACCATTTTTTGGCCACATTCCTGATGGGGGCGTCACCACCTGGCGACTATCCTGGTTAGCCCCGGTTGTGCACACAGGGAAAACAGTCGTTCAGGAGATAACGTCTCGCTCGCTCTCTCTCGGCTGGCTGCCTGGATGACCCCTCTAACAACTGGTCGTGTGATTATTTCTCTCCTCACAACATTTACCACTATATTCCCACATATATATATATGAGAGAGAGAGAGAGAAATTTTATTATATCTAAAAATTATCTATATTATGAGACAAAAGGAAGGTTATATAATGGTGAAAGATCATCTCATTCTATGCAAGCGAAACCTCTACTTTAAATTTTACTGATGTATAAAAACGATAATAACCAAAATTTTTATTTGGAATACACTATACATAGCGGGAATCATGATTTTATAAAAAAATAAAATAATAACTCAGCACATCATGCCAAAATTTAAGAAGAAATAGACAACAAAACTTGTTATCTACGATAAGAAACCCCTCTATTTGTAATCAGGTCTTTTGGCCCACGCAAACAGATTTAAAAATATTGTTAACTTACCATTTATACTTCTCTCCACGATTCCCTGCTTGGTCCTTGGCCCATCTCTCTCGACTCGATTCGCTATGTTTTTGTCTCTATACCCTTCAGCTACTCGATTCCAACTGACAAATTTCAAATCTCGCATGACCAAAGAGAAATTTTTTATCTCTTTTACAGAGTAAAATATATATATATATATTTATTTCGTTGAATAAATTCGGAAATTAAGATAAAAAATTATTCTTTGGAATAAAATAAATTTTAAATTAATAATAAAAAAATAATAAACTATATCAGGTCGATTCCCTGAAATTTTAATTTAGTGTTTCTTCTTAAAATTTTTATTGTTATCTTTAAAATACCTAATCTATCTAGAGTATATATTTAATTTAGTTTTTCTTCTTGATATTTTATTGTTATCTTTAAAATACCTAATCTATCTAGAGTATATATTTAATTTATTTACTCTATGTATTTAAATTTCAATGTGGTAATAAAAAATAAATTTAGACCTTTCACCATGTATATAAAGGAAGGGTTGGTTATAATACATATAATTACATATGTACATTGTGCACCTTACTGCAGCGGGCCTCGGAATACAAAAAGCCCAGAGCTTGTCTAGGTCCTCTATCTGGACCTTACTGCAGCGGGCCTCGGAATACAAGAAGCCCAGAGCTTGTCCAGGTCCTCCATCTTACTGCAGCGGGCCTCGGAATACAAGAAGCCCAGAGCTTGTCCAGGTCCTCCATCTGGACAGCAAACACTTCGACAAGACACTGTACATATATGATGTAATATGTTTACATCATTGTTGGGTTCGTTTTGTGAAAAATGGCCCAACAACAGTATCGAAACAACTTTCCCCAGCCCTCTACCCCTAGACGTCCTTATAATCCTAACTTTGTGCCGAAACCAAACCTTCAGAGAAACACCTACAATAAAAGCCAAGAAGTGAGCAAAAATAGGACGGAAGATGGAAGACCAATCTGCTTTAAGTGTAACAAGCCAGGGCACGTGGCCCGTTATTGTAGGGTCAAGTTTATAAGAATCCTAGAAGAGGATCCAACAGATACCCAAGAGAAGGTCGAAGAGAAATGCCAAATGAATGAAATATCAGAGAAATCAGGACCTCGGCTTTATGCTGATGTATGTCATAGCACACAGACAAATATTCCTACCCGGAATAGATATTCCGTGTTGGAAGTTTTAAACTAAGCGTCGCGCCTGAATCTGTCAATCAAAGCAAGTCGATCATAAAAGGAATCAAGAAGTTGGACCCTAAATACAAATTAAAAATTAATGTGGACAAGATAGGGACTTTTGAAGCTTTGGTTGATACAGGTGCTGACCTCTCAGTAGTCGACCTCAGAACGGCCCTCGATACAGGCCATGGTATAAGTAAACTCGCAAAAATTTGTGCAGGACCCGATGGAAAAAAATGGACATGGTAGGAAGTATATTTTTAAATATAAAAATTGATGACGAAACATTATCACACAACTTTGTGATATTGAAAACGCATTTACGGACATTAATTCTTGGGAGAGATTTCCTTAAGAAAATGAACGCGAAAATAGATTGTAAGCAAGAAACTATAAAATACGATTTGACGAATAATCATGACGAAATCAATTTTTAAATGTTGAAAATAAAGAGTGCCAAGGATTCCATTGTACCGGAATGTTCCATTAAATTGATCAAGGCATTGGTAGAAACAGAGGATGGGGAATATATTATCGAGGAGAGCAGCAAAATGTTTCAAACAAATGGACTTCGTCTAGCAAGAAGCTTGATCAATGTTATAAATAGGGAAACACATATCTGGATAACTAATCCGTATGCTCGACCGTTAAAAATAATGAAAAACCAAACATTGGCTTTTGGAAGTAGTCCAGCGAAAATAAATTGATGTAAATGGACTTATAAAAATAATTAAATATTAAATAATATTATATAAATATAATATATATATATATATATAATATAAATATAAAATATAAATAATAATTAAATAATTAAATATTAATTAATTTATTTATTTATTGGATTTTGACGAAGTTAAAATAAATAAATAGATTCTGTCGAGAGATACGTAAATTTTGATTGTTTAATTTTTGGATTAAATTTGTTTTGTTAAATTGTTTTTTATGTAAATATTTTTAAAGAAGATAAATAAACTTCTTTTATTTTATAAGTTCTGATATCTTTTATTCTGTTTAATATAAATGTGTTTATACTATTTCAAATAAATTATTTAATGTGCAAAATAAAAATGGCGACGAGGATTTCGTTCGAACCATATATTTTTTCATAAAGCGCATCGCATGAAAAATCTGCTTTTTTTCCCTCAGCGGCAAAATATGGGGTATAAACTCTAATAAAAGGTTAATTTTGTATAAGACGCTAATTAGACCTATTCTAACATATGGAGCTGAAATTTGGTTTTACCAAATAAATAACCGCTGTAAACAGAAATTAAATTCGATGCAATACCAAATTGTTCTTTGGGCTTTTGGATTAAATTTGTTTTGTTAAATTGTTTTTTATGTAAATATTTTTAAAGAAGATAAATAAACTTCTTTTATTTTATAAGTTCTGATATCTTTTATTTTGTTTAATATAAATGTGTTTATACTATTTCAAATAAATTATTTAATGTGCAAAATAAAAATGGCGACGAGGATTTCGTTCGAACCATATATTTTTTCATAAAGCGCATCGCATGAAAAATCTGCTTTTTTTCCCTCAGCGGCAAAATATGGGGTATAAACTCTAATAAAAGGTTAATCTAGTGATCGTTTAAAACATCTTCCTCAAATTGTGTCCACTGTCAGGCAGAGATCCCATTCCTGACTGATTTTATCGAATCAAGATTGATTAAATATGAATTGGACCAACTAAGCGAGGAAGACCAACGAACGTTCAGTCCACATTCTCCTTCAATAATAAATGGATTTTTAAGATCAAGAATGGAAGATATGTTTTCTAATACAAGTTATCATTTTCGTCTCTTTTTTCCCTTTGGGCATTCCAAAATATTTCCGCCCTGACTTTTACAATGTGCAATTCGTTACTGGACATGGAAATTTCGGAGATTTTCTGTTTCGAATAGGAGCTATAGACGATCCGGGATGTTTATGTGGAAAGAGAAAGCAGGATTCCAGTCATCTGCTTCTTGAGTGCCCAATCTTCCAGAGCTACAGAAACCGGGAAAACATCGAATGCGAGGATCTTTTTATGTTTGTAAATAGTAGGGACTCGTATTTTAAATTTAGAAAATTCTGTAAATAATCTATGATTTTCTCTCTTGGTTAAAAAAACCTTAATTATTACCTATTTGTATATTTTTGGTTTGTTTATTTTGTTGGTTGTGATGTAAAATCAAGAATGATTTTAATGTCCTCTTTCTTATCTTTTCAAATCTTGTAATTATTATTATTATTATTTTTTTGTAATATAGTATCTGAATTTAGTGTTGTTATTGACGCAAGCATCCCTTGTAGGGATATCGCGTCTGATTTGATAAATAAATAAATAAATAAATATATAATGAAAGAAGAACCTTTTGAAAATTATATTCAACGATTCAAACAGTACATCTCTGTGAATGTAATCGAAGGTAAAAAGATTGTTCCCTTTTTTATCATGTCTGTTGGAGCGAATACTTATAGTATTCTAAAAGAATTGATCGCACCTAGAGATGTTTGTGCATTAGAATTCGAAGAAATTGTGAGTGTTTTAATTGCTCATTTTACACCGAAGCTAAATATCATTTTTGAAAGATATGAATTCAGCCAATTGGTTCAGGAACATGACGAAAAAATAGAAGACTATGTCCTTAAATAAAAAAAAAAAAACGGCTAATAGGTGTAACTTTGGCTTAAATTTTGAAGAACACCTAAGGGATAAGTTCATTTCAGGAGTTTCTAGTCAAGTTATTTTGAAAAGATTACTGCAAGAGCCTGAGCTCACTTTTAATATGGCAGTAAATATGGCTACCACAATAGAATCGGTAGATTGTAATGTGCTGAAAATGAAGTCTTATGCTGAAACTAAAGAAATAAACAAATTACATTCTAAGTGCAAACATTGTGGAAAGATGAATCATCATTCGAACAAATGCTTTTTGAAAAATTCTTTCTGCTATTCTTGTAAACAATTGGGACATATATCAACTGTATGTCATTCAAAATCTAAGAATGGATATTTTCAACCAAGAAAGAGAGGAATATCTAGTGAAGCGTCTGCCCACGGAGAATCATTTTCAAGAAAGAATGATGAGTCCATCAATAATATAGAATATCTGACTAATAAATTTGAGAGTATTTTGTATGTCTTCGACATAAAATTCTTAGCAGAAATTGACACGGGTGCGGCTTTAACAACTATGCCAAAAGATCTATTTTAAAAATATTTTGAACATATTAAATTGTTTCCGTCTAAATGTTATTTAACTGATTATCAAGGAAAGGGCATTTCCTCTATTGGAGAATGTAAAGTAGAAGTAAGATTTAAAAATAAAATAGGCCATTTAAACTTAATAGTAACAAATATTAAAAATAATAAATTCTTCATAGGAAAATACTGGATAGTATTTTTTGATATGGTACAAATTAATGTCCAACAAAATAATAATTTTGATACTAATTTAATTTTTAATAAATAGTATAAACTTTTCGAAGATATAGTCTTGCCAATAAAATATATTTCCGTACACATTAATGTAAAAAATAATTTTGCGCCAAAATTTTATTTTGATATCAATCGGTTTACTTTGATATCAAAAATTTTATAAATTTAGACCTGCTCCCTTTGCTATTAGGAATTTAATTGAAGAAGAACTATTATTTTTATTGAATAATGATATTATTGAAAATGTAGTGGATAGCCCAATAGCTTCACCGCTAGTATGCGTCCCTAAGAAAAACGGCAAAATTAGAATTTGTGCAGACTTTAAGAGAACCTTAAATCCATTTATCGAAGATGTTAAATATCCGATACCGAACATCGATAATATTTTACATTCTTTTTTTGGTAAAAGTATATTTAGTGAAATTGATCTTTCAAGCGCATATCATCAGATACTTCTAGACGAGGAATCTAAAAAATTGACAGTTATTTCTACCCATAAAGGCCTTTTCAAATATAAAAGGCTGCCCTTCGGTATCAAGTCCGGAGCGACTATTTTCCAAAGAACTATGGACAATATTTTTTCCGGTCTTAAAAATGTAATAATATATTTAGACGATATTCTTATAGCATCGTCTGATGTAAATGAGCATAATTCAGATATTGAGACAGTCATGAATAAATTATCTAATTTGAATTTTTCAATTAATAAAGAAAAATCTCTGTTTTTTGTTGATGAAATCAATTATTTGGGACATAAAATAAATAAAAATGGAATCTATCCCCTTGAGGATAAATTGGACAGTATAAAAAAATGTCCTAAACCGAGTAACATTTCAGAATTGAAATCTTTCTTGGGCATGTTGTCATTTTACAGTAAATTCGTTAAAAATTTATCCATACATGCAAATCCTTTATTCTCTTTATTGAAAAGAAGTTATAATTGGAATTGGAAAAAAGAACATGATCAGGATTTCGAAGAATGTAAAATTTTGATTAATACAAAAACTTGTTTGACGCATTATTCGCAAGATTTACCTCTTTATGTTACTTGTGATGCATCAAACTATGGTATAGGAGGATATATTTCCCATATTGTAAACGGCATTGAGAAACCAATTACTTTTGTTTCGAGAACACTAAATGACACAGAAAAGAAATATTCCCAGATAGAAAAAGAAGGTTTATCAATATTCTTTACCTTAAACAGGCTAAAACAATTTCTTTGCGGAAGAAAATTTATTATTAATACAGATCACAAACCATTACTAGCCATTTTTGGCGATAAAAATAATTTACCAGCCTTAGTGGCAAATAGATTACATAGATGGTCACTCTCAATATCAAATTTTGATTTTGAAATTAAATATACTAAGGGAACTGAAATACCTCTTGCAGATTTTCTTTCAAGATTTCCAAATCCTGAAAAAGGGGAGAAGGAAGAGGAAATGGGAGAAATATTATTAATAGAAAATTCAATATTAGATTACGTCTTGGTATCGGACAAAACCCAAGAAGATCCAACTCTTAGAAAACTATATAAATTAGTCAAATATGATATTGACTCAGATGTAGATATAAAACCTTATATTAGAATTAAAAACGAGATAACAATAGTAAGAAATTGCCTATTTTTCGGAAATAGAATGATAATCCCCGATTCCTTAAGAGAATATGTTTTGAATATCATTCATGAAAATCATATTGGAATAAAAAAAATGAAGACTCTGGCCAGAAGTTCTGTCTATTGGCCAGGAATGGATGAGCAAATTGAAAATTTGTCTAAAAGCTGTAGCATTTTAATGGAAAACACATCAAAGCGGCCAAACCAGGAATTTACGGAGTGGACTCCACCAAACAAAGTTTGGAAGAGGATTCATCTTGACTATTTCTATTTTGCGGGAAAAACCTTTTTGATATTAGTGGATGCGCATTCTAATTGGATAGAATGTCAAATGGTTCCAAATACATCGGCGGGATACTGCATAGACTTTTTGAGAGAATGTTTAGCGAGATATGGTATCCCGGAGGTGGCGGTAATGGATGATGGGCCCCCGTTTAGAAGTTATGAAATGAAGACATTTTTCGAAAGAAACGGCATACATGCGATGTTTAGCCCCGCCTACCATCCAGAGAGCAACGGACTAGCGGAAGTGTCTGTAAGAGAGATAAAAAAAGCTATGAGAAGAATTATTTCGGAGGAAAGAGAATTACCCCTTGAGTTTGCTTTGATAAAGGCATTATATGCATATAGATTGAGTCCTTTGACTAGAACGGAAAAATCCCCTGCTGGAATATTTTTAAATCGCGAGATTAGAACGAATATTTCTATGTTGAGCAAGAAATCAGTAAGAGTAGGGAGATTGAAAAATAAAAAACAGAGCAATAGCTACAAAATAAATAATAGAGTAAGATACAGATGGATGGAAAGAGGAAAACCGAAATGGATGTTTGGGATTGTAAAGAGAATAGTAGGAAGCAACAGCTGTATGATAGAAACTGATGGAATTGAAAAGAAAGTACACACTAACTATATGAGGAGAAGTATGGAGAGAAAGGATGTTTCGTCAACAGAAGAAGGAATAAGCTACCCAAGGCCTCAGACGTCAAGTCCCCTGACTCCTGCTACAATAGTAGCAGAATCTACACCTGGACCACTGGCTGAATCTACACCTTCCCGGAGATATCCACTACGAGAGAGGAGACCACCGGATAGATATGTACCTTAATAAGTGTTGTTATCTTAAAAAAGGGGGAGTTGAGGTAAATGGACTTATAAAAATAATTAAATATTAATAATTAAATATTAAATAATATTATATAATATATATATATATAAATATAAAATATAAATAATAATTAAATAATTTAATATTAATTAATTAATTTACTTATTGGATTGACGAAGTTAAAATAAATAAATAGATTCTGTCGAGAAATACGTAAATTTTGATTGTTTAATTTTTAGATTAAATTTGTTTTGTTAAATTGTTTTTTATGTAAATATTTTTAAAGAAGATAAATAAACTTCTTTTATTTTATAAGTTCTGATATCTTTTATTTTGTTTAATATAAATGTGTTTATACTGTTACGACGCTTCTCAGCCGTCGATGTTTGCGTTCAAGGTTTACTGAGAAGACAATGTGGATTCTTTAGGATACAGCTTAGTGCGGTATATTTATTATAAGAGCTTAAAGAGTAGATAAGTAACTATACAGTAGAAGATTGACTTGCCTTCAATGCCCGCCACTAGAGGGATCCTTCTCCGCTACCGCCTTCCCGGTCAGTCCATACGGCCACACGTTCGGAGCCCACCTGCTGCGTCTGTTGTCCCGCCGTTCTCCCTGCTGCAGGTCCCGTTGTCACCAGACAGACTTCTCTCCCCAGACTGCCATGTCTTCTCGGCACACACAAATCCTCGGCAGGCCGGCCAGCTTCCTTCCACTGCGGCACCAGCTGGACTCGGCTGATCCCTTCTCCACGGCGGCGCCGGCTGGGCTGCCTGTCTGCCACCCCCTCCTCTGGAATTTGTCAATCCACACTTCCCTGAAGGAGCCCATGCATACCTCTTCTCTTGGCTTTCCCACGTCTTCTTTTCTACTTCTTTGCTGCATCGCTTCAATACTATTTCAAATAAATTATTTAATGAGCAAAATAAAATAAATGTGAATCGAGAAAGAGAGGTAGAAGAGAACGAAGAACCTAGATTCCAAATAAACGAAAATCTTTAACCAAAGGAACAGAAGGAGTTAAAACAAGTTTTAGAAAGGTATGGAGATCTGTTTTCGCCGAGATTAGGGAGAACCAATTTGGCAAAACATCGGATAGACACAGAAGACGCAAGCCAATTAAACACAAGCCTTACCGGGTAAGTGCGAAAGAACGAGATATTATAAAAGAGCAAATTGACGAGATGCTTACAGAAGGCATAATTAGGCCATCTTCTAGCCCCTGTTCTTTTCCAGTAATATTAGTCAAGAAGCGAGATGGTAAATACAGATTTTGTGTGCACTACAGAAAACTGAATAATGTGACAGTAAAAGATGTCTATCCGATCCCTAGAATAGACGAAGTTATGAGTACTCTCCAAGGATCTACATACTTCTCAGCAATAGACCTCAGATCCGGATATTGGCAAGTTGAAGTCGAAGAAAGAGACAAAGAGAAAACAGCTTTCACTACAGCGCATGGATTATATGAATTCAACGTGATGCCTTTTGGACTTTGTAACGCGCCTGCTACCTTTGAGAGAAATATGGAGAATATGCTTGGAAATCTGAGATGGCAAATTAGTTTGTGTTATCTGGATGATGTTATCATATATAGCCCGGATTTTCCAACGCACCTCAAAAGACTTGAAGCTGTTTTTAGATGTTTTCGTGAATCTAATTTAAGGTTAAACGACAAAAAATGCCGATTTGCTTTTGAAGAATTGGAGATTCTCGGCTATATAACGAGCAAACATGGTATAAAACCCGCGGAACATAACATCAAAGCTGTCAGAAATTTTCCTCGGCCCACAAAGGTCAAAGAAGTACAATCCTTTTTGGGAATGTGTTCATATTTTATAGAAAATTTATCAAAGATTTCTCAAAAATTGCTGACCCTTTGACCAACCTTATAAAGGAGGCGTTTCAAACCCTAAAAACAGCACTATTAAGTCCACCAACTTTAGGTCACTTCAATCCAAATGCGCTTACTTATGTTCATACTGATGCGCCCAACATCGGCATAGGTGCAAGACTTGTCCAAGACATCGGTGGTGAAGAGAAGGTGATCTCATATTTGAGTCGTACCCTTAGTAAAGCGGAGCAAAATTATTCAACAACTGAAAAAGAATGTCTGGCCGTTGTCTGGTCAATGTCAAAATTACGGTCCTACCTTTATGGAAGACACTTTAAAATAGTAACAGACCATCACGCCTTATGCTGGCTAAAAAACCTGAAGGATCCAACAGGTCGATTGGCAAGATGGGCATTAAAAATTCAAGAATATGACTTCGATATAATACATAAATCAGGAAAGAAGCATCTGGACGCCGATGGCTTATCTAGGGGACCCTTACCAGAAACTGATTGGGATGAGGATTTTGAAAGGCTATTTTTAAATCAAATAACAGACGAAGAGGATAAGTTTATCGAAAGTGTTAAGAAAAACCTTAATGGAAGCAGGCGATCAATTGCGCAAAACTTTAAAGAAGAAGATGGATGCCTCTTTAAGAAAAACCCGAACCCTGAAGGCAGGGCGTGGTTGCTTGTGGTTCCAGAGAAGAAAAAGAGAGAAATTATGAAAGAATATCACAATCATATGTCGAATGGCCATCTGGGTGTCGCCAGAACCATGTACCGAATAAAGAGTAAAAACCTTTGGCCATCCATGCTAAATGAGGTCTCAGAATTCGTTAAGACGTGTCACCTTTGCCAAACAAAGTAGAAAAGGCTCAAACCAATTACCTTCTGGCTACTACAGCCCATTCCCCCAGCCAACTTTCCTTTCGAAAGAATTGGAATTGACTTTGTTGGTCCATTGCCATCTACGAAAAACAGGAAAAAATGGATAATCGTGCTGACGGACTACTACACTAGATATGCAGAAACAAAAGCAGTCTCGGAAGCAACAGTGAAAGAAGTTTCAAAATTTCTAGTAGAGGATATTTTTCTCCGGCACGGAGCCCCACAATATCTTATTAGTGACAGGGGCTCTCAATTTATCAGTAATTTAATGGAAGAGGTGATGAAAATGTGCAAGATTAAACATTGCTTCACAACGAGCTATCATCCCCAGACTAATGGATTGACAGAACGGTTAAATAGAACATTGATCAATATGCTCAGTATGTATGTGAACACTGATCAGAAGAATTGGGACGAAATACTCCCGTTCATCACTCACGCTTACAATACTACAATTCAGGAAACCACAGGATATTCTCCCTTTTTCCTGATGTTTGGAAGAGAACCCACGTCTCTTTTGGACGACAGGAATATCTCGGTGGACATTGACAAGGATGATTTTGATGAATACATAAAACATCGCTTAGACAAAATAGACAGAACAAGAAAATTAGTTATTAACAACACAATAAAGACTCAAGAAAGAATGAAAAAGAACTATGACAAGAAACACATGGAAAGAAGCTACGAACCAGGAGAATTAGTAGCAGTTTGGACACCAATTAGGAAAATAAGAAAGTGTGAGAAACTTCTGAGAAAATATTTTGGTCGATATAGAATATTAAAAAAGAAGTCTAGCGTCAATTATCTAATAGAACCTAAAGATAATCCGGGCCAAGACCCTCTGATAGTTCATGTTTCAAGAATCAAGCCTTATTATGATAGAAGGGATGAGGTCATTCACGAGGACGTGACAACCTCTGGAGAGGGGGAAGTGTTACATCAATTTTAATGCGCCTTACATTTATTCAAAATATTCTATGATATTTAATATTTATTTAAAACAGAATATTTAGATTATCATCATTTTTTTTATAGTTTCACTCCTTTTGTAATATTTATGGCACATATATCTTTATTGCTTATTGGAGCGAGGGAGGACCTAGACGAAGACTGCGGATCGCAACCTACGAGGAAGACAAGAATAAATAAACACAATAACTTTAAAAGGTAATTTATTTGTATTTAATTTTATTTATTTACTTTTAATACGGAAACCCGCTCGGGAAACGTGTATAACACCAAGAAGGAAAAAACCAAGGTCGACGACCCTGCAAAGGTTCAACTTGGTGCAACAATATACAGGGTGATCCAAAAGTCCCGCACAACTTTAAAAATTAATAACTCCGCGAATATTTGCGCTAGAGCAATGCGGTAAACACCATTGTGTTCAGGATGCAATGGGATTTTAATGGCAAATAATGAAAAATTCGATTTTGATTTTAGTTACAACTTTATTCGCTAGATGGCGCTCTACCAGAATCAGAGATTCATATTCTGACATTTCATATCACATATTTTATTTACTAGAGCTTTAGCCTTTCGCACATGTTATATGAGATTTAAAATAATTCAATCTAAAATAGGTTGATGTAATGTAATTGAAATTATTCTCTCACTGCTAAAATATATACTACTACAGAATAAAAATATAATGTATCAAGTTCTTTATAATACAAAGAACATAAAAGTATAATATTAAAATAATTCATAAATATAACTCTCTGAAATGAAATTGTTCTCAAAAGAGTACAGTAAGATATATAGAATCATAAAAATGAAACTATTTCTAATATTATTCCTCCCCACAAAAAAAAAAAAAAAAAAAAAGAACTTCTTAGAAGCGAACATATGATCTTATATTTAATATATTTAAAATTTAGTTTTTCAAAGCAACCTTTGAGCTAATACCTTATGGTGAGTGGCTAATGAACTCAATGCTATAATTGGTTGATTAAATTCACCTCGTTAGGTTTTCTTACTAAAAACCCTTTTAGATAAATTTATCCTAAAATCTCCTTTCCAATCTGAGGTCTGGGATCCTATGCTTAAGTTAAACTTATATCCACACACCCACACATTTAGATTTCAGATATTAATTTCATATTGCTACCACATTCTCTCTCGCGAAAAGGAACTTGTACAAAAACTTTTAACTAAACTTTTATCTGATAGCTTCTTTTTTTCTGAAACACTTAGGGGGAAGGGCAAAGAAAAAGAAGCATGGGTCTCTTTTAGAAGTGTAATGCACAATCTTTTTTAGGACTATCAAGTCTTTGTAAACTGTATGCTGTATGGACAGCATATGGGGCTCAAGGGTGAAAAGATGAGCTTAAAAGTTCATTGTGATTGATCAAAATTGATCATTGTTGTGGGCAATATTTCATCGTTAAAGATAAAATAGTCATTACTGTGGATTAAATAAAGGTTTCGAAAAAAGTAGTCATTATCGTGTAAAAAGTTTCATTGTTGGGGTTAATGTAATCATTTTTGCATATAAAGTTTCATTGTTAAAGATGAAATAGCAATTTTTAACAACATTGTTGCGAATGAATACTCCTTTTTGTGCATAAATCTTCATTATTGGAGATAAACTAGTCATTGTTGTGGGTAAAAATCCATTGTTTCGAATAAATTGGTATTTTAATTGTTGTGGATAAAAAAAGGTATTCTGAGTGTATTGGGGACATAATATTTATTGTTGTAGAAGTCATGGTTGCGTAAAAAGTTTAATATAAAAAGTTGTTGTGGGTATATATATATAAGGATTCATTGTTTTCGATAGAATAATTATTGCGAGCAAAGTAATCTTGTGTTGTGTATATTTTTTCTAGTTAAGGATAAAGTAGTCATTGTTGGGGGTAAATATTAATTGTGGTTTGTAAACTTTTATTGTTACCCCCCCCAATAAGGTTTATTTGTATAAGAAATCCTTGTTGCTGATAATATACTCAAAGTTGCAGGTAGATTATTCATTGTAGTGTACGAGGTGTGTTCAAAAAGTATGGCGAATTTTGAATTTTCGCGGGTTACCTATATTCGAATTTCGATCTTTTTGTGGCTTTATGTTGGTACTCATGTCTCTCACTTATGCCGACAAGCTCGGCCATTTTGAATGTTCACTTAATTGTTGACAGCTGCTTTTCTTGCAGGTGTTTTGGATCGTCTTCGATTTTTACCTATTAAAAAAATGGATCGAAGAACCTGTATCAAATTTTGTGTGAAAAACGAAATTAAGTGCCCGGATGCATTCCGAATGTTGACTGAGGCATACGGAGAAGCTACCTTGGACCGAAGCAACGTTTATCGGTGGTACAAAATGTTCTCAGAAGGCCGAGAAGATGTGAACGACGAAGAGCGTGCCGGACGCCCGAGCACTTCAACAACAGATGAAAAAATTAATGAAGTGGAGAAAATGATATTGGCCAATCGTCGAATCACCGTTAGAGAAGTTGCTGAGGACCTAAACATATCGATTGGCTCGTGCCATTCGATTTTTATCAATGATTTGGGCATGAGACGGGTCGCCGCGAAATTCGTACCAGAATTGCTTAATTGCGACCGAAAACAGCATCGCATGAACATTGCTAATGTGATGTTGGACTCTGTCCGCGACGACCCAAATTTGCTCCAGAGGGTCATAACTGGTGACGAAGCGTGGGTTTATGGTTATGACGTGGAAACCAAAGCTCAATCATCTCAATGGAAGCTGCCGCACGAACCAAGACCGAAAAAAGCGCGCCTAGTTCGGTCGAAGGTGAAAGTTTTGCTGAGATTTTTCTTCGATTGCAGGGGCGTGGTGCATCATGAGTTCTTGCCACAGGGTAGAACGGTCAATAAGGAATATTACCTGCAAGTTATGCGCAATTTGCGCGAAGCAATCCGCCAGAAACGCCCGGATTTGTGGAAGAACAAAAATTGGCTTTTGCACCACGATAACGCCCCTTCTCACACATCGTTGCTTGTGCGCGACTTTTTGGCCAAAAACAACACACTAATGATGCCGCAGCCACCGTATTCCCCAGATCTGGCCCCCTTTGACTTTTTCTTGTTCCCTAAACTGAAGAGGCCCATGAAAGGACGACGTTACGCTACGCTTGACGAGATAAAGACGGCATCGAAGGAGGAGCTGAACAAGATTTTAAAAAATGATTTTTTGAAGTGCTTCGAAGATTGGAAAAACCGTTGGCACAAGTGTATAATATCTCATGGGGATTACTTTGAAGGAGACAAAATAGGTAATAATGAATAAATAAATAATTTTTGAAAAACACAAAAGTCGCGATACTTTTTGAACACACCTCGTATAAAGTTTCATTGTTGCTAATAAAATAATATTTTTGCGGTTAAAGTTATTGCTGCCGACAAAGTTTCATTTTTGAGAATAAATGGTCTTTATTGAGAATAAAGATTTATTGCTCATAATAAAGGTTTTTTTTTATCATTATTGAGAATAAATAAGTTATTGTTGTGTGTAGTGTTTATTCATGATAAAATTGTGAAATGCGTTTAAAAATATTTTTGTATTTTTAAAGTAGTGTTTGTTAATGATGAAGTTTCATTATTCCGGATAACGTGGTTTTTGTTCTGCATAAAGTTTTATACATTTTCTACTTGTATATAGGCAAAATTATTCACACATTGTTGAGGATATATTAGTTATAGTTATGGGTAAAGATTCATAATTTCCAATAAAGCTACATTTTAGAGCAAAATTTCATTTTTGCGTATAAAATAGTCAGATAGTCATTGTTGTGCACAATATTTATTTTCTGGAAATTAATAGTCATAGTTTTGTATGAAGATTCATTGTTGTTTATAAAGTTATTTGTTGCGGATAAAATAATTGTTGACAAAAGAGTTTCATGGTTCACTGATGTGAGTAATCTTTGTAACAGATAAAAATCAATGTTGTGAGAAATTTACATTGTTTGAGATACGAGTAATTAGCTATTTTTGTGTATAAAATAACCATTGTTGCGGATAAAATAATCATTTGAATCAATATTTATTTTAAGAAACTTATCCCCGGAGGCCTGGTGTTTTCAACTTAAAATATATAATCATTGTTACGGATAATGTTTCATTGTATAGGACAAACATTATTTTTGCCAATAAGTATTATTTTTTGGATAAAGTCATTGGTGCGGGTAAAGAGTTGTCATTATTTTATATAAAGTTTCATTGTTAAATATAAAATAGCCATTGTTGGCGATATAGCAGTCATTGATGTGGATAAAGTAATCACTTTTGCAGAAAAAATTACATTTTTACAGATTAAATAGACATTGCTTTGGATAAAGTTTCTGCTGAACTGTGTGATTCCTTCAAATACGCAGTGGCTTCCAGCGCGCCTACGTCACGGGACGACGTGGCATTGAGGAGCTTCCAACCACCACCACTAGAGGCGCTGCACTTTTCCCTTCACTTCCTGTTTATGTCTTCCCTTGTTCTGGCTGCTTGCTATGTCGTGAGATATATTAAAACATATATATTTCAATCTATTCTGCATCTGATTGAACCACCGATCCAACAAGTGGTAGCAGAGCATGGCTCCCTAGCTCTGTGGTTCAAGTTCTGCATATCCTCGTGAGCAAAATTCCTTCAGCGAAGCTACCTCCGCATGTCCTCGTCGAAAAGTTGCTGCGTCACCATGGCGGCCATTACTGCAACAACGGCGGCGGTTGAAAAATTGAACGCCCAAAATTACCGCTGATTGAAGTACATCAAGATGCTACTAATTGAGAAGGGCTTGTGGGATGTGATGATTAAAGATGAAGATACCCAAGATGCTCAACTAAAAGCTCAAAAGGATAGAGCTTTGGCTGTTATCGCGTTGTCGATAAATACAGAACACCAAATCCACATCATCGACTGTACATCGCCACAGGATGCGTGGAAAAACCTGGAACAGGTTTTTGAGCCAAAATCTCGTTCGAGAATACTACAGTTAAAGAAGCAGTTTGTGAACATCAAGCTTCAAACTGGTGAGTCAATGTTAGACTATTTGAATAGATTGAAAATTTGCACAGACCATTTAAAAGAGGCAGGTGCGGAAGTCGACGATCAAGATATAGCATACAGCATGCTATCAGGGTTACCTGACAGCTTCGATACCCTGGTGATGTCGTTCGGAAATGTCGAGGACTCTGATTTCACGTCGAACAAGGTTAGAATACTCTACTCACAGAGTATGAAAGAAGATCTGCCCGAGAAGGAGCAAGTTCAGGTCTCGGCGAGGCACTCAATTTTTCAAAGGACGACACTAAGAAGACTTCCAGAAAACAAGGAGTCAAGTGCTACCGATGTTCGAAAATCGGCCATATCGCCAAGGATTGCAGGTCGTCCATCAAACGAGACTACAAGGCGGATAAAATCTACAGCAGGAAGGAAGACTCTTTTAAATCTCCGTCGGAGAATATGCTCATGGCCTTCAATGCAGTCTCTTCGGAAGATGAATTCATCTTGGACCGCGGCGCAACACATCACGTCTGTAAGAACCGACAATGGTTTACAAGTTTCCAGCCTACTACGTGTGAGCCCATCCAGACTGCGAGCGGCAACCTACAAGTAGAGGGAGTTGGAAATATCCACATGAAGATGTACCTAGATACTGGAACGCAAGATGTCACCTTGAACGACGTGCTTTTTGTGCCCCAAACAAAAGAAATTTGCCTTCTGTGTCGCAAAAAGAGGATAAAGGCAAGCACATCAAGATTTGTAACCACAAGGCAAGAGTGTTCAGTGACAACAGAGTGATATGTGTGGCAAGGAACCTAAACGGATTGTACATCGTTAGAGGTAAGCCTATCTTACAAAATGCGCACTTAGCTAGTTCAAGTCCGCCTACACTAGAACTTTGGCATAAACGCTTTATGCATATCAATGCAGACACTTTAAACAAGATAGATAAAAATAGCATTGCTAATGGTCTTGAAATTTCCAAAGGAGAAATGTCAATATGCGATGATTGCTGTATGACAAAGTCAACATATTGCAATAAACAAGGCGATAAGGAAGATAGGTGTCTTTATTATATAGAAAAGGCACGAGCTTTCGGGTAAAAACCCTTCTACAGGTGGCTATCACATAGCAAGATGGACACTAATGGAAAGAGTTTCTCAAATATATATAGTAGAGGTAATTTGTATATACAGCGTGAAAAGAAAGAAGATACAAAATAGATAAAAATGCTATTAAATAAATATATATGGAGGCAATTTGTATAGACAGCGTAAAAAGAAAGAAGATGCAGAATAGACAAAAAAAAAAAAATACTATGAAATAAATATATATGGAGAAACGGCTCGAGAAAACACAGAAACTATTAAAGCTTTAAGAGATACCAGCAAGGAAAACACCATAGATGTCAGGAATGTCTATTTTCTTATTTATGCTATTGAGTGTTTTAGAGATAATCGATTCCAGCACCAATCGTTGATGCTGGTTGTGAATATGTAGGTAGTGAACATTGGGATGTAGAAAGTCGAAGGAGTGACCAGTATCGGCTATATGTTGGTATATTAGGGATCTAGGATCACAGTTAGATATATTGCGCTGATGCTCCGACACTCTAATGGCAACTGTTCTACAATGTCGCCATATAAAAGCTCTCCATATAAAATAAAAACTAAAAATTTGTTAGAGTTAGTACATAGCGATCTGTGTGAACCATTTCCAGTTGATTCTTTTGCTAGGTCACGCTAATTTCTAACATTTACAGACGATTTCTCCAGCAGAGTTATTGTTTATTTCTTAAAGCATAAAGATCAAGTTATTGAATACTTTGACATCTTTAGGGCTAGAGCCGAAAGAGAAACAGGTCATAAGATTAAGCGTTTGCGGACAGATAACGGGTTAGAATATTGTAATAAAAACTTTGAACAAATACTTGAGAGCCTTGGAATAAAACACGAATTAACGAATTCTTACAGCCCTCAGCAAAATGGCGTCTCGGAGCGTTTAAATCGTTCGTTACTTGACATGGCTAGAGCGTCAATGCACAACGCTGAATTGCCACAAAATTCTGGGCTGAAAGCGTTAATTGTGCCGTATACATTAAAAATAGAAGCCTTTGTTGCGCTCTTGATGTTAGGACACCTCGTGACCATATCATGCCAAAATCACCCAGAACCCCACCTAACCTAACAATATCCCACCTTTGTCTATCTAAGTTACAAACCTCTGGCGATTGCGAGGTGTCGAGATGGAGCCTGAAGCCGCATTTAGCCTTGGCAGCACTGAGCCAGAGACTGAGATCCCCTTCCTGTGGTCAAGCCACCTGACCTGTGGTGGATGACCTGGCCCTACCAAGCTAGTCTGAGATGGACTCAGACACCCCTTCCTGGTGGTCGAGCCACATGTCCCATGGTGGCCGACTTGACCTCAAGCCAGAATCCAAGATGGACTCAGACGCCCCTTCCCTGTAGTCAAGCCACTCACCTATAGTGCTTGACTTGACTCCACCAGTACCAAGGCAGACTCCAGCATGCCTATGGACAAGCCACAAGCCCATGGTGGGTGTTATAATCACCATCTTCATGCAGAACACCAGCTCCACCACGAGCCCTGAACCTTTTCCAAGCTGACCCCAAGATGCCCAGGTCCAACAATATTAATTATATTTTTTAAATTATTTTTTAATTCAATATTTTCGTATTTTTATTTATTTTTTTTTGTGAATATTTCTTTAATAATTTTTATATTTGAATTATTTATATTATTTTTTAAAGATACCTTTTTATTTTTATTTTCACAGAAAGAAGGGTGATGATAGCCTTGGGGGGGCGAGTCCAGCAACACTGGGGCAAGGAAGCGGGATATTTACATTTTTTTTAGAGAGGTAGATTTCTTCCTGAGAAGCTAAAGACTTGGAGTTGCGGAGGGCTCAGGCCGCTGGCCTTATATATTATATACGCAAAATATTATTTAAGTATATATATACATGTAATGAAATGAAGATTCCAGTAGCTTTTGTAGAGATCCTGTCGGCTTCTGAAATAAAAGATCTTGTCGACTCACTGTAATGATTTGTTGAGTTTGATGTCGACTACTGAAATAAGTTGAAGTTCTGGTAGCTCTTGTTGTACTGTGTTGACCGAGAGGAACAGTCAGGATGTAGAGTTTTCCAGTACCTCTCTGCACCTTGGAAGACCTTTAAAAGTTCTCACAAAATACAGGCAGTCGTGGTCGAGGCAGAGTGGAAAAGCTTGGGGATGTCCACACAAAAAACGAAGACACAATTGCACTAAGAAAGTTCCGTTAACAGATAAAAGTTGAGCTAGGAGCGAAGATGGAGATAGAAGAGTCCTTACGAGTCTACATGGTGAATGAGGAGGGCCTTGGTGACAACCGACGTGAGCTTCGCTGAGGGTGAACTAAACTAAACTGAACTGAACTGTACTGAGCTGTCAAGTCACTGTAAGGTGATGTATTTATAGGTTAAAGACGGGGCGACCTTATGTGACAGGGGCGTTTGAGAAAGGGCGCCTTTACCTGTCCAGGTGTGAGAGGGGTCTCTGCATTCCACCACATGTGACAGTGTGGGTGGCCTGTCGTGGGAACTGTGAATCTACCTGATTTATGACTTCCATCTTTAGACTCTGTTGTTTTGGCAATACTATGCTAGATCTCTGCTTTAGCTCAACTTTTAAATCTATTACAGATTTTATTTATTTATCCACTTTGTACAAATAACATTACATAGGTGATGCAATGACACAGATTAATCATGCGCATAATTATTTATAGATGTGTTTCTATATACAACATGGCAATCTTATTACAAGTTATATAGACAGTATGGGGTTGTTGGTTTAAATTACCATAGATGGGCCCCGGGAGTGAAAGGGTTTATCCGGGTTTAGGCGGGTAAAGCCTCTCTAACACAGGTAAGTAATTAAAATTTCTTTTAATTAATTTAAACTGTGAGGGTTAAAAAGGCTATAACAAGATGATATTTGTTGGATATATAAAAGTGAAATAAAAATGACATTTTGTTTGATTAACAAAAAAGATGATTAAAATAAAATGATGCCATAAAAATTCACATTCTAAGAGAATATTGGTGGGCGTTGGACAGGGTTAGTAGTTAAAGAATAAGCAATTGTGAGATTTACACATGCAATCAAATACTTAGGTCCAGGTGCGAAGCGAGGATATGGACTCGAGTGTCTTCCTAGGCAATGTTTCACCTGTGATCCTGTATAAGGTACCAGTGCTTTGTCACAATTGTAGTGTTATTGGGTTGAAAAGTTGTTGAAGAATATGTAATTGTTAGAAGTGCTCATGTAAACCAAATACTCAGATCCAGGTGCAAAGCGAGGATATAGACTTGAGCTGTCTTCCTTGGCAATGTTTCACTTGCGATCCTATATAAGGGTTACAGTGTTTTGTCACAATTTTAGGATTATTGGGTTAGACGTTGTTGAAGAAAAGTTGCTTATTAATATTATTGAGAAAGGAGTGAAATAGAGCCATGCGATAAGTAGAATTGTAGCGACAGTAGGTGATCTGACTTGACTCGAAATCAAAGGTTGAATGTGGTCCGCTAGAGCTGAAAAAAAAAGTTGAAAGTTGAAAAAAGTGAACGCTTTGTGTATGCGTTGGTGATTTGCTCTGCGGATGAAATGAAATAAACTCTTGAAGCGTGTTCAGACCAGAAGTTTGGATTTGTAAGTCTGGGGAACTGTGTTCCAGGCGTTTGTTGAATTACGAAATCAAAAAATAAATTGTCAAGCAGTGCTGTCGTTTTTCTACATTGATGTGACGCAATGACTGAAAAGATAGTGATGAAAAATATAGGGGATTGGTTAAAGAATATGATTGTTGAAAACGATTGTTGTAGATGCCCAATAGTGGATGATAAACTTTGTCAGATAATAAAGGTATTTAAACAACTAAAATATAGTGAATAGAAATATAGAAATATGATTGCGGGTACAAAAAGTGTAAGTGGACAAAATTAAACCTGTAATATATAAAATATATAGTAAATAATAAAATAAAAATAATTTTTGAAACAATTAGATGTTTTACAATACTAAAATAATATCATGAAAAATAAAAGTAAATTTGATTAAAGGTTTTTTTTTTTTTTTTAATGTTGGATTAAAAAATTTGTTTATATAATTGAAAGGTAAGAATAAGAATAATTATTCAAGATTTTATACAAAATTTATTATATAATTGAAGGTTATTAATGATTGGATAAATTTTAAGTAGTGTAAAATTGAACAAAAATTGTCTCTTTTGACGAAAAGTTACAGTTGTGGTGTGTGACTAGATTATATCCCTTTGGTAACATCGGTGTTTCTATGACTCTGAAACTGGGAATATGTGAAATGATCTTTTCGTTTGTCCTCAATGCTGGTATGTAGAGAATGATTTCTCTTTCGCGTTAAAAAGTCTATATAAGACTTAACCAAATTGTTTTAATTGGTGTTATCAATTAACATGTAAAATGTTTAAAGTATGTTGTGTTGTGATATCTCGTTGGTGAGATTTGTGAGATTCTCGAGGAAATATAAATGAGTAGTGTGACACATGTGTTCAAAATGGCGTCATGAAGCTAGCGGTCAAGAAGATCTGCCTTGAGGGGGAAGAGAGGGCATGTCCAAAGATATTCTCAAAAGATAGTAGTGACCAAGGGAGTAACGTCAAAAAGGGCGTCCACTTCCCTTTTTTTTTTTTTTTTCACGGAAATTCTATTTTTGGGGTGGTCACACATGTGGGATGGCTTGCTATGTTTGAGATTTACTCGAAACTGACTTTCTCTCTTTTGTTGAGTTGGCAATTTACTGTTATAATTGAAAGATATGATTTTCTCGGTGTTTTGTAGTTGTTGTGTTTCGAATTTAGTTTAGA
Source organism: Cordylochernes scorpioides (assembly GCA_030710605.1). Taxonomy (NCBI): domain Eukaryota; kingdom Metazoa; phylum Arthropoda; class Arachnida; order Pseudoscorpiones; family Chernetidae; genus Cordylochernes; species Cordylochernes scorpioides. The sequence goes on from CP092864.1 coordinate 94,031,478, forward strand.
CTTAGAAAAAATGTTATTAGGTGATGTCAGGTTTGGATGTGTGGTGAAAGTTCGACTTTCAACGTGGACACGCTTTGAGTTGAGATGTGGTGTCACAGGCGTGAAGGCGTCTTTGGCCTGAAAAGTGAAAAAGTTTTGTGGTGTGGCACTGTGACACGAAGTGAGAAATGTGAATAAAAAGGTGTCACGTGAAGTCTTAGTTTGGCACAAAATCTAACCTGTTTCACCATGAATAACAAATTTAATAAAGTCATGGGTGGTTGTTGTATGAAACACATCGAGAGAATATTTGACTGTTAGTGGATTTGGCAAGTTTAATGTGAAATTATTTTATTGTGGCGACGATATAGAGTTAAGTGGAGGCTTGTGTGGCTCAAGATTTGGATTTGTGTGTTAAGTCGCGCACTAAAAATGGTTGCCAATTGTATAAAGTGATGTGTGAGTGTTGTAACATTTTTGAGAGAGATTTATTGATGCTTAATTATGCATGTAAAAAGTAGAGACGAGGGAGTGTATCTAAGTTAGAATAAAATGTTGTTAATAAGTTTGGTAGGTTGTGACCTAATTTAGCTACTGGCGATGAAGTGGAGGGAATCTTTATTTTCAACTTGTTTTGGGAAAGATAGTTGTTTTCCCTAGTGGTGTTTTTGAAGATATTGTATCTTCCGATTTTTGCAATTAAAAAAAAATGTGTTTCACCTACGTTAATTTATATTTAAAAATTGATATTTTTGATCGTTGATTATGGTAGCGTAAAGATGTTCCTTGTAAAAAGGCAATGTCGTGAGAGTTACAAATAATTTGAATTGGGCGCTTACTTGAAATAGTGAACATTACCAAATTTTAAGAATTGATAAAGATATTGGTCTTTTGGTATAAAGATAACTAATAAGTAAAACAAAAATAAGTTTAGTATTATGATGAATGAGAGATTTTAAGAAATAATAATAATATTTTTTTTTTTTTAAGTTGTAGATTTGGATAATATTATTATAGGTGAATTTAAGAACGACATGTAAGATTGGCAAATTTGTAAAAATGCGTGATGGGCGAAATTTTTTTTAAAAGTAAAATTGAAAGTAATAACTTGAAATTTATAATCTGATTAAAAATTAAAATAAATTTGATAAATGAGAGTGTGAGAGTTTTAAAAATTCAATAAAAAATGATATAAAAAAGGTAAAAATTGATTTTAAATGCTTAAAGTGAAAATATAAATACAAAATTTAGGTTGAATCAAGTTGTGAACTTGAGGATAAAGTTATGTAAGATTTTAAAACTTACAGTTTGGATGAAAGTTCAGTCAGGAAACTTGGTCTTGGCTTGTATTCCTGCTGACGTTGAAGACGCTCCATGTAGAGCTTGTAGACGCTTGTAGCTTCTGTGAAGTTGGTTGTGGCTTGTTGCCTTGAGCATTGTCTCGACGATGTCAGGTCGAAGGTGTGGAACTTGTCACAGGGTTTGGGTACATCGCTGCTCAGTTTCCATGTCGTGTGGGATTTTCGGCTGTGTCGTTGGGGTGGTCAGCTTGCTCCTGGCGTTGGCGATCGGTTAGCGGGTATGCGGAAGTCCGTTGGGGCGGCGTTTCTTCCGTAAATATCTTGGGGAGAGATTGCTTGGACGTTTCGTTGGAATGGTCGGGCTTGTTCCTCCATCTTCGCTCTTTCTCGCTTCCTATCTGAACAGTCTTCTTACCTCAGTTGTGTCATCCTTCGTTTTGGTCATCCTGTCGGCTCATGTAATGAAATGAAGATTCCAGTAGCTTTTGTAGAGATCCTGTCGGCTTCTGAAATAAAAGATCTTGTCGACTCACTGTAATGATTTGTTGAGTTTGATGTCGACTACTGAAATAAGTTGAAGTTCTGGTAGCTCTTGTTGTACTGTGTTGACCGAGAGGAACAGTCAGGATGTAGAGTTTTCCAGTACCTCTCTGCACCTTGGAAGACCTTTAAAAGTTCTCACAAAATACAGGCAGTCGTGGTCGAGGCAGAGTGGAAAAGCTTGGGGATGTCCACACAAAAAACGAAGACACAATTGCACTAAGAAAGTTCCGTTAACAGATAAAAGTTGAGCTAGGAGCGAAGATGGAGATAGAAGAGTCCTTACGAGTCTACATGGTGAATGAGGAGGGCCTTGGTGACAACCGACGTGAGCTTCGCTGAGGGTGAACTAAACTAAACTGAACTGAACTGTACTGAGCTGTCAAGTCACTGTAAGGTGATGTATTTATAGGTTAAAGACGGGGCGACCTTATGTGACAGGGGCGTTTGAGAAAGGGCGCCTTTACCTGTCCAGGTGTGAGAGGGGTCTCTGCATTCCACCACATGTGACAGTGTGGGTGGCCTGTCGTGGGAACTGTGAATCTACCTGATTTATGACTTCCATCTTTAGACTCTGTTGTTTTGGCAATACTATGCTCGATCTCTGCTTTAGCTCAACTTTTAAATCTATTACAGATTTTATTTATTTATCCACTTTGTACAAATAACATTACATAGGTGATGCAATGACACAGATTAATCATGCGCATAATTATTTATAGATGTGTTTCTATATACAACATGGCAATCTTATTACAAGTTATATAGACAGTATGGGGTTGTTGGTTTAAATTACCATATATATATATTTTTTATCAATTCTATGTTGTACATTGAAAATTTATTTTATTAGAATAAATAAAATATGTTTAGCTAAAATTATTAGTTAATTTCCCCATCAAAATTTATTGCTAGCCGGCACAGCTTTTGGTCTCTACATGTGCCATAGATGAATAAATTTGTGGTCTGCTTTTCTGCAGCCACTGGCGCCCGAATAATTGGGCATATAGAGATCTGGAAATAGTTATTTTAAAGACAACAACAACGTAAAAGTATAAAATCATCCCGAATTTAACATTGATAACAAAGTTCCAGAGGAAATTTGGCTTTCAAGAAAAGTGAGCGTACGTCATTTTAAAATATTTGGAGCTCTGGCTTATGCTCATATTCCAAAGCAAAAACGAAAGAACTTCGTCCGTCGAGCTCAAAGATGTATCTTAGTCGGATATTCAACACAATCCAAAGGTTATAGACTCTGGGATAATGATTCTAAACAAGTGTTCATAACTAAACATGCTAGATTCGACGAAAATAAAGTCAGTTTAAACCAGTTTAAGGATGACGTAACGGAGGGTAGCGAGGCTAAAAACAGTTTCGTTTGGTTGCCGGAACAGGGCAAAGTTCTCCCGCCACGTGATCCTGACCTTCAACCAGGTTACGACAGTCAAATAGAAGTTCCGTCGACTTCAGAAGTTAGAGATATAGTGGGGGGTAGTTCTGATAATACTTTGAGCCTCCATAGTCGAGAAATTGAAAGAAAAACACTGAATCTTGAAAATGTTCAACTACATTTATGCGAGGTGTCTGAACCTCAAACTTTTGAAGAAGCTGTTTGCTCACCCGAATCGGATCTTTGGAAAAATGCGATGCAAGAATAGTTGAATTGTTTAGAAGAAATACAAACATGGGTTATCACTAATTTACCTAAAAATAAGAAAGTAATCGGTAATCGTTGGGTTTTTAAAATAAAAGGAGATTCTAAAGGAAAGGTTAGTAAATTTAAAGCTAGGCTCGTAGCCAAAGGTTACAGCCGGGCACCCGATCGGTAATCGTTGGGTTTTTAAAATAAAAGGAGATTCTAAAGGAAAGGTTAGTAAATTTAAAGCTAGGCTCGTAGCCTAAGGTTACAGCCGATATTGACTTTAATCAAACATATGCCCCTGTTGCCAATTTCGGTATAATCCGAATGCTTTTAGTTTTGACTCAAAATGCTGGCTGGGTAAATAGGGATTTAGACATAAGTAATGCATATTTTTTATGGGGAACTTCATGAAGAATTGTACATGGCTTTGCCACCAGGAGTAAAGCTTCAGGATTCTAAAGAAAAGTTCTTAGACTTTTAAAACCTATCTATGGGCTTAAACAAGCAGCTTTTTGTTGGAATACCACGCTGAGTCAATTTCTTGGAAAAGTGGTCTTTTCTAAAATTCCATCGTGCAATTGCATTTTTGGGTTGACGATAGGGCAATCATAGCAATTCATGTAGACAACTTAGCGATATTTGCTGTTGACCAGAATACACTTGACGAAATCGAGGGTAAGATTATACAAGAGTTTCATATTAAAAGTCTGGGGCCCATTACATTCTTTTTAGGTGTCGAGATAAATTACGGTTGTAGGCGGCATGGAATTCTAGGCGGAGTCAGATAACAAATTATTTATTGTAAAATAAACTTTTAATTACATTTATTTAATAAAATTATCAGAAGGGGTTGCATTGTTGTATACTACATGTTGAAGTTATTTTTTTTGTATTTGTGTGTGTGGTCAAATATCATTTCTAGATTATATAATGTTAGACATATGTGTTTGATATACATTATAGATAAATATTTACATTTTATATGATTTATGATTTATATTTAGAATGATTTATAATTATTTTATTATATTGATATGACAACAATTAATATGATATTAATGTTAATTCATATAATTTTAATAAAGTATATTTTATGAGCATTATATATTTAAAAGATAATTTAATTTAATATTTGAATTAAATAGTTATTAAACAAATTAAAACTTACAATGAAAATATGAAAAGTTAATATTTGGGAGCCGCTACACGGCAAAGAGAGTTTGTCTCTTATTCAAAGACATTGCATACAAACTTTACTTGAAAGATATAATATGTCGAAGTTCGCAAAGTAAGTACGCCTTTAGACCCAGCTATCATACTATCTAAATAGATTGTTCCCATACACAAGCTTTTCAGCTATATACCATACAAAGAGCTTATTGGTGCATTGTTGTATTTTTCCAATTGCACTAGACCAGATATCTCTTTTGCTACTTCGAAACTTTCCCAATTTTGTGCAAACCCAGGAAAAAAACATTGGGAAGCTGAAAAACATGTTTTGAGATATCTATCGGGTAACATTGGCTTAGAACTCTCCTATGTCAAAGGAAACAACAATAAAGTCACAATGTTCACAGACGCCGATTTTGGGAGTGACACAGATGATCGAAGATCCTACTCCGGAATGGTTGCAGTTATTGATGGGAATGTCATCAATTGGCGATCTAAAAAGCAGCAATGTGTTTCGTTGTCTACCATGGAATCGAAGTATATAGCATTATGTCACAGTGCTAAAGAGGCCATATGGCTCGGTCAAACCCTGTCTGATCATGGATTTATCTCGCATATTGCCAAACCACTCACAATTTACTGTGACAATCGATCAGCCATAGACTTCTCTAAGAATAACATTGAGAATAATCGTTCCAAGCACATCTCAGTTCAGTTCCACTACACAAGAGATGAGATAAACTCTGGTGATATCGTTGTCCAGTTTGTCAACACCAAGGAAAGCATGGCCGATATCCAAACCAAGACTTTAAAGAAGTTGATGCACAGAGATGCATGTTTCCAGATGAATTTGAAGTCGCAAGTGGGGGAATGCTGGATTGTGTACTTCCTTCAAATACGCAGTAGCTTCCAGCGCGCCTACGTCATGGGACGACGTGGCATTGAGGAGCTTCCAACCACCACCACTAGAGGCGCTGCACCTTTTCCCTTCACTTCCTGTTATGTCTTCCTTTGTTCTGGCTGCTTGCTATGTCGTGAGAGATATATTAAAACATATATATTTCAATCTATTCTGCATCTGATTAAACCACCGATCCAACAGTTTCAATGTTTAAGATAAATAGTTATTGTTGGGGATAAATTATCAATTTTGTGCCTAAAATCATTATTGCCGATAGGGTAGTTATTTTTGTTTCTAAAGTTTCATTGTTGGGGATAAAGAGAGTAGTCATTGTTGCAGATAAGGGTTCATCATTGTTATAGATAAAACATTAATTCTAAGATCAAAGAACTTGCGCATAAAATTAAATCCAAAAGACAAAAAACCTCTCGCAATCAGAATCTTTTATTTAGAGATACTGATTATCAAGATACTGATTGCGAGAGGTTTTTTGACTTTTGGATTTAAAACATTAATTACTGTGAATATAAATGTGAAAAAATGGTACAAATGTGAAATTGTATTGGGATAAGGTGAATAAATTAAGAAAAAGGCAGTTCCTTATCGTGCAACTGAAAGTTGCTGATGGCTTGCGCCATTTATCAGAATAAATATAAACTATTCGTTGATTCATGGTTAGATTTTCTTGATCAATCAAGAATGGGTATTTGGCCAAATATGAAATAATCAAAAATCAACGAATAGTTGATATTTATTCCGATAGATGGCGAAAGCCATCAGCAACTCTCAGTTTCACGATAAGGAAATACCTTTTTTTAAAATGTGAATATAAAGTCATTGTTTTGAATAAATAAATCATTATTGTTTATGAAGTTTCAAAGTTGTGTTAAAGCTGTCATTGTGTGTTGTTGGAAAGTAGTAATTATAGTGTATTAAGATTCATTGGCCCCAATAATGTATCATTGTTGCAAATCAATCATCGTTACTACAATAAATTTTCATTTTTAAAGATACATAGTGATTACTGAGGGTAAAAATTCATTGGTACAAATAAAGTCTCATTGTCGAAGATAAAGTAGTCATTGTTGCGTTTAAAGTAATTAAGTTGAGGAAAAAGTTTCGTTGTTGCGGATAATTTATCTATTGTTGTGGAGATAATGTTTTAATTTTAGGGAGAAATAGTCATTGTTGTGGGTAAACTGTCATTGTTGTTAATAAATTTCATTGTTGCGCATAAATAAAATTTTGACGATAAAATAGTGATTGTCATGCATAAAATTACATTATTGTGGTTAAAGTAGTCATAGTTGCGGATAAGGTATCATTCTTACAGATAAAAATCTCCAGAGTGAATCAAGTAATTGATGTGGATAGTCATTTTTGTGTAGAAAGTTTCATTTGTTGCGGAAAAGATAGTTATTGTTGTGCATAAATTTCAAATTAAAAATTTATGTTGTGGGGAATGTGTCCTTTTTGCGGATAAAATAGTAGTTGTTGTGGTGAAAGAAAGTATATTGTTGACGATAAATACTCATTGTTGTGGATAAAGATTTCCTATCTTTGTAGACAATTAAGTTTCATTGTTTTGTATAAAAGAATGTAATTGTTTGGTATAAAATTTCATTTTTGTGGATAAAATAGTAAATGATGCGGGTCAATTGTTTTGTTACAGATTTAAAAGTCATTACTGTGAATAGTAGTCCTTGTTGAGTATGCATTTTCATTGTTGGGGATAAAGTAATCATTGTTGTATATATATGTGTCATTGTTTCGGAAATTTTTATAGTTTAATATATAAAAAGTCCTTGTTTGGAGAAAATGCATTGTTGGAGATTAATAGTCATTGTTGTGCGTAAATATTCCCTGTTGCCATTTAAGTTTCATCGTTGCGGATAAAGTTCTCATTTCTGTAGGTAATGTAGTCATAGTTGTGTATAAAGATTCATTGTTGCCTATAAACTTTCATTGTTGCGGATAAAGTTCTCATTTAGGTAGGTAATGTAGTCATAGTTGTGTATAAAGATTCATTGTTGCCTATAAACTATCATTGTTGCGGATAAAGTTCTCCATTCTGTAGGTAATGTAGTCATAGTTGTGTATAAAGATTCATTGTTGCCTATAAACTTTCATTGTTGCGGATAAAGTTCTCAATTCTGTAGGTAATGTAGTCATAGTTGTGTATAAAGATTCATTGTTGCCTATAAACTTTCATTGTTGCGGATAAAGTGGTAGTTATTCATGTGTATAAATAGTCATTGTTTTGAGAAAAATAATAATTGTAATGTACTTTATATAATCGTATATAAAAATCATTGTTGCCAATAAAGTGTCATTGTTGCCGATAAAGTTACATTGTTGAGGAAAAGTACACAATGTGGGGTTTATAATAGTCATGAAATTATAAAAAGTAGTTATTGTTGCAGAAAAGCTTAATTGTTGCATATGATATAGTCACTGTTGTGTATACATTTTCATTGTTGATAATAAAAAGTCATTATTATGGGTAAAGTTTCATTGTTGTGGAATAGGGAGTCAATTTTGGCATAAAGTCATTGTTGCGGATAAAAGAAGTCATTGTTGTGGATAAAGTAGTCAATTTAGAAAGAGGGAATCATATATCGCCGCAACTCTAATAATAATAAAAAGAGTTGCGGCGATATATGATTCCCTCTTTCTAAATTGTCGAAATCCGCAATCCGTTTACCATGAAAGTAGTCAATGTTGAGGATAAAATTCTTATTGTTGGGAGTAAAGATTCAGTGCTGCCAATAAAGATCTTTGTTGCTAATTCTTCTTTGTTTCATTTTGTGAAAAAAAGTAGTCCTTGTTCCAGATGAGGTATTCATTGTCGGGGGCGCAGGTGTCATTTTTGCCTTTTAAACTATTGTTGTGGGTAAAGTAGTTATTGATGTTTATAAAGATTCACCTTTGCCAATAAAGTTTCATTATTGCGGATAAAGTCAATGTTGCGAATGAAGTAGTTATTGTTTTGGATAAAAGGACATTATTGGGGATAGAGTGGTCATTGTTTTGATAAATTTCTGTTGTCATTGCTGTTGGCAAAGATTCATATTTGCCAATAAAGTTTATTGTTGCGAATAAAGTAGTCATTTTAAGGTATAAAGGTTAATTTTTAGAGATAAGTTCATTGTTGAAAATGGAGATTCATTGTTGTGGAAAAAGTAATCAATGTTGCGGATAAAGATGTTATTGTTGGAGGTTAAATAGTCATTATTGGGGGTTATGTCGCCATTGTTGTGCACAAAGATTCTTTGTTACCAATGAAGTTTCATTGTTGAGGTTAAAGTATATTTTGTTGTGCATTAAGTTTAATTGTTGAGGATGGAGTGTATTTTTGCCGATAATATTAAATTGTTGTAGATAAAGTCAGTCGTTGATATATAGTCATTGTTTTAGGTATAGTTTTTAATCGTTGCTGATGGCATGAAGATGGCGGCCTTGGCACTGATTGGTCTACCCAACAACTGCACGTCACTATATAATAGTTAGACAATATTTTTGACAATTAAAATAATTTTATTGACATCTTGTCAATACACGAAAAAGTGCAGTCTGCACTATTTTAAAAAGATAATTACATTGTAATACAATATAATGCGGCTTATGATTGTGGAACGACATTTGACACTTATCCCTCAAATGTTTCTTTTGAACGAAAAATCGAAATTTATTTTAAGGAGAAATAACAATTATTTCTAACCTTAGGGATAAAGTATGAAAAAATGAATTGTGAAGAGTAATGATAAACGGGAAAATAAAGTGTCCAGGGATGGGAATCGAACCCACAGTGTTCCGCTTACCGGGCAGATGCCATGTCCACTAGACTACCCTGGACATATTTTTCGTTCCCAAATATTATATAAAGTAATTTATAATACAATATAATACGTCTTATGATTGTAGAACGACATTTGACAATTATCCCGCAAATGTTTCTTTTGGACGGAAAATCGAAATTTATTGGCATCTGCCCGGTAAGCGGAACACGGTGGGTTCGATTCCCATTTCTGGACACTTTATTTTTACGTTTATCATTAATCTTCGCAATTCATCCTTTCATACTTCATCCTTAAGGATAGAAATAATCGTTATTTCTCCTTAAAATAAATTTCGATTTTTCCTTCAAAAGAAACATTTGTGGGATAATTGTCATATGTCGTTCTACAATTATAATATTGTAATAATTTATATTGTGTATATACGCATATACCACTAAGTATACAATTAATATGACACCTCTGCTACAACTGCAGAGTTTGGTGGAGAATCGCCAGCGGATCTCTAGCGACACCACGTATTTCGCAATCTACGAAGAAAACGTAGATCGCGTGCTTCGCCGCTGAAGGGATGGTAAAGGCGTGGTCCTCGAGATCAACCAGAAAGATCCAGGACTGCAGGTCCGGCGGCCGGCCGATGTCCGCCACATAGCCCCCGATAGTTAGATTTTTCTCTGGTGTGTTCCAGTATCGTATACGTCTTTTATTTTCTTCGGTCTGTAAATACATAATTTATATTTCCTTATGTTAAACCTTAATGAAGCATATTAAGTTTAGGTTGCCGAGCCAGTCGTTTTTACTGAGAAGGAGAGTAAGACTTCCAACAAAGATTATGATACTGATGCCGGTTTTTATTTGAAATCAAGCATGCTCTGAAACGTGAGTAACCAGAATAATTTTCTTTTCTTTGTTTAACTTATTAGAAAAAAGTAAGGAAAGGAAATGGAGAGTATGGTGATTACTAAGCTGAACGGTTTAAATTATGAGATCTGGAATTTTCAAATGAGACTCATTCTGGTAGAGCATGATTTGTGAAATTTCAGTGATTTGAAGAGGCTAAGCCTGAACTAAGTGATGACATAGAAACAAAAATTACTTATCGTGGTAGGGAAATGCTTCTGCTAACATTTGCATAGCGATTAGTGACGAACAATAACTGCATTTTCAACATTTAAGTACTTCCAAAGATGTCTGGCTTAAGCTGAAAAGCTATACGCACCTAATGAACTATTTTGTGAATGAATTAGCCTCAATATATTGTTGACAAGATGGAAGATCTGGAAATGATTCTCTTGTGAGGATTACCAGAGGATTGGAATGCGTTTGTTTTGACAATATGCAACTTACCAGAAACGGACTCCACAACTGTTAGAGTTGAAAGACGTATGTTAGCAGAAGCTGTGAAAGGTGGTCTTCTAATTTATCTAAAGGTATGAATGCGATGGTGGCTAATAATGTATTATCAAGATCTATTTAAAATAGATGGTATGCAAAGCAAATATTGCTGTTTCAAATGTGGAAACAAAGGACATTATACAAATGAATGTAAAATAAATGGAGAAAATAATAAAACCAAAAATATTTGACCAGAATAAAGACGTTAAGAATTTCAAGAACATGTGGAACGTTGCTAGGAGCTACTTCTGTGACGTGGATTATGGGATCCTGTGCCACACACCATATAATTCCCAAACTATTTCTTGAGTCTAAAATAATGTATAGACAATTTGAGTACCGTCCCTGTTGCAAATGGCACTTCAACAAAAGCTTGTGGAATCGGTACAGAGTCAAGGTCAAACTTTAAAAAATATTTTCTCCATTCTGAAAATAACTAAATTAAAAAATATATTTATTTAGTTTGGGTTGTTGAGCCAGTCGTTTTTACTGAGAAGGAAAGTAAGACTTTTCCAACGGTTGCCAATAAAGTATCATTGCTCTGGATAAAGTAATCATTGTTGTGGATAAATATTCATTGTTGTAAATAAAGTTTCACTGTTGTGGATAAAGTTTTTGTTGCAAATAAATTTGCCAAGAGAAGTTATTTGCGTGTCTCACCGTATTTACGTTCAGATATCAACAAAATTTGATTGAAATATGCAATAACTTTGTTTTAACCTCAATTTGTAATAAAACGGCTCCAATACAATTTACACTAGCGCCTGTGCCAAGGATAAACTCCTTGTCCGGGCGAGAATACCTCAACGAAGGAGCAGATGTAAGATAATTTTTAAGCTTGTCTAATGTGTGCCAGTTGATACTCTATTGTCCAGTTAAATGTACGCATAGCTTCAGTAAGACAGTGGAGAGGTCTTGCAATGTCGGCAAACCGACGGTAGTAGGTGCAGAAGTCTAAAATATTCTGGGCGGAATCAGGTCTATTTGGAACTGGCCATTATCTGACAGCTTGTGTCTTCTATGGCGAATGCCATCAGGAGAGATAATGGGACCTAAGTAAGCGACTTCTTTGTGTAAAAGAGCTTGTATTTTTAAGGGCTGAGCTTAAGATTGGATCCTCGCGCAATCGCTGGGATATTTGCTCTTGATTGTCAAGGTGATAGTCGAAAGTCCTCCCAAGAAAAATAGTTGTCATCCAAATAAACAAGACAGGTCTTTCAAGGTAAACTTTGAAGGACAGCTTCCATTAGGCTTTCAAAAGTAGCAGATCATTGCAGAGACCAAAGGGCCTTGAATTGTCACAAACTATTTCCAGTAGTGAAAGTAGTCTTCTTACTGTTGTTGGGGTAGATTCATACTTGTAATTATACATTTTTTCTGATCTAAAGTGAAGAACCATTTTTCCTCATTAGTGGAGAACCATCATTAGTCAGCACAGAAACGAGTGGATTCATCTTTTTTCTTGACAAGCACAGCTGATGAGGTCCAGGGACTGGAAGATGTCTCGATGACTTATTGATTTAACATCTCTTTCACTAGAATCTACACCTCTCGTATTCAAGCAAAAGGGGAATCCTTCTTGGCGCCTGTTTAATGGGTGCAGATTCTTTCATGTCAATCCTAAGCTGCGCCAATTTTGTTCTCTCTTAATCTTCGGAATATTGAGAAAACACCTGCCTAAGAAGCGAGTAAACTACTCAAACAATATTGTTGATCGCTGCCAAGACATACTTTAGAAGTTTCCAGAGGTTTTTAAGATGAGCCAGTACTTTGTTCACAGTTGTGTTGCTGTATGGTCCTTTATGATGACGAATCACGGTGACGATAGCTCCACGAGACTCAATTCAGAACCTTTCTTGAGTATTTTAGAAGACTCGTAAAAGTTGATAACACGAACAGGTATGGACTTGCCCTGATTGTCGATCAATTCGTTGGCAATGATGAATCCCCCTCCAGGCAAATTTGCTTCCAAAATGGCATTGCGAGATGGCAATTTTGAGGTCTCTAATTCGCCTCTGACAATACATTCATTCCGTGGATGGGATTTTCACATCTTCCCCGACCACAACTCGGCAAGCTTGCCGGCAGTACGTTATCTACCCTTTGAAATAGGAATATCAACAACAACAACAAAAAGGCTTTTATTAGGGCCCATTGCCCTGTATGGATTCGCCATACAACAACAAAATGATACAGCAATTTTTTCTCCTTTTCCCCATGTGCACGTGAACCTTTGTTTGAAAAGGGATTTATTTACACATCTGTTCTAAAACTTTCCTCACTACCTCTTTTGCGTATGAATCCATTTACAATTGATTGTAGAAATTATAGAGTTCTATTGCTATATTTTTATTTTCTGAAATAATTCTCAGCGTCTGCAGTGGGTTGCTAAATCTCCAGAAGGTGTTTTTAAGAGTTTTTTCTCTTTCTTCACCTAAATATTTGCATTCTATGATATAATGGGAGATTTCATCAGATATCATATTTCCACAAATCCTGCAGTGAATGTTTTCCTTTTTGATGATGAGAATATGACTTTCTCTATCTAGAGTTAAGGTAATTCTAGTCCGTGCAATGAAGGCTATTATCTTCGATTACAGATTCCATGACAAGTATCGTTCTGGAATAAATGAATTACAGAAAAGTTTAGAGTTCGAAAAAAAAATCGAATTGTCGAGTCTAGCGAAGTCCTGTTGAATAAGCTGTTCTATTTTTGTTTTCATAATCTTAGGAAGTTATTTTTTAATTGTATCATAATTCGGTGGGAGGTTCAGCCATGATTGACCACAACAGTTGATTATATCATCAACGGTTTTGTATAATCCTATAGAGTTTTTTGACATTTGATGTACTTCTTTCAGTCTGTTCCAGCATCATTTTGGTAGTCTGTACTCGTCCATTTTCAGTATTCTCATGTAGTATTTCAATGTTAATTTTGTGGCGGTAGCATTAAGTGAGATTCTTACAGTTTCCAATCTTAGTATGTGCCCCGGGATATATCTAGGTAAATCAAGAAAGTTTTTATAAATAAGGTTTGAAGTTGCTCTATTATTTTAAAACGACATTTTAAAATGATTATTTCTCCTTAAAATAAATTTGGATTTTTGGTTGAAAAGAAACACATGCGGTATAATTTTAAAATGTCGTTTTACAATCAAAAGCCGCATTATATTATATTGCTCTATAATTTCCCCATTATCGCAGGGCCACACTGGGGCTGCTGCGTAAAAAAGAATTGATTTTATCGAAGATTCAAATAGTTGAATGCTACTTCTATCGAATCGATTTTTTTTCTTTTTAGAAAACCAATGGTTGAGTTTAGTGCGGTGAAAATGCCTTTGCTTTGAAAACTAGCGCAGCTTGTCTGGTACTGTGTGTATTTGTATAGGGGAATCCCAGATATGTTATTCTACGGGTGACAGTCAGCGGAGTGCCTCCCCAGAATCAGTTTTCATTTCTTGCTGGTCTTCCACCATTTCTGAACACCATTATTTTTGACTTTTTTCATTTAAAACTAATTTATTTTCCTTCAGATAAGTTCTAAGAAATTTATTTTGCTTTGCAAATTGGTTTTTGATTCTCCCATTATTGCTATGTCATCTGAATACATGAGAAGGTGAAAGAGGCCGAAGTCTGGAAGATAGAATCCTGTAAGTGAAGAATTATTATAATATTCAATTAGATCAGATATATAAGTTATAAATAGTAGAGGTGACAGTGGCTCTCCTTGTAAAACTCCTGAATCATTTTTAAGTTGCTTGAGTATTCACCTTTCCATCTAACTGAGATTTTTGCTGCCTCATAATAACTTTTTATTATTGATATAAACCTTGGGCTGATTCGCATTTTTTGTGATTTATTCCAGAGTATTTCGCGAGGAACTGTGTCAAATGCCTTGGTCAAATCAACAAAGAAAACGTATAGTTTACTTCGTTTCTTTCTTAAACATAGTTGGATAAGGTTATTCAGGGTAAAAATATGGTCTAGACATGAGCGGTTTTTTTCGGAATCCTGCTTGATTTTCTCCTATATAATGTATCTTCTCAATCCAATTGTTCAGTCTGGTTCTTAGAATTGAGTTAAATAAATTGGACATATTGCTGCATAGTGCAATTCCTCTGTAGTTAGATGGGTTATTTCTGACCCCTTTTTGAAAATAGAATGTATAATTGAATTCGTCCAAATCTCTGGATATTTCTCTGTTAATATTATCTTGTTGAATATGATTCTTAGTTTTTCTAGAATAGGTATTGGTAATTTCTTTAAAAGTTCATTGGGAATATTATCCGGTCCTGCTGCTTTACCATCCGCTAAACTTTTAATTTCGGCTTTGATCTCATCAAGCGCTATTTCTTTATCTTAATTCTATATCTTCCCACCTGATCATCAGGTTTGCTTTATGGAAGGGTTCATTGTCGTCATTTATTTAGCAGTTTCTTGTAGAAGATAAACCAGTCCTTTATATCTATATCAGCTGATAGGGTAACTTTTTTTTCTGAGAATAGATAGAGCGCTCCAGAAAGATTTGGGATCTCTAGCATTTTTTATTTTGTCTTTATTAAATTTATCTCTTTTTGTTTTTAGTAATTTTAAGTATTTCTTCCTATCTTCTATGTATTTTTTCCGGTCCTGTTCTTCGGCTGAATTAGTATATTTCTTTAAACTTGGTTTGGTTGTGCTTTTCCTTTGATAGCATTCCCTATCGTACCAGGGCTTAGATATTGTGTTGCATTTATTTACTATTTTGGTGTAATATTTGATAGTTTCATTGCCTTGAAAATTTGCTCGGTGAAATTTGCAGTCATTGTATCAATATCTGTAGCGATGTCATATATTTCTTCTAGTGCATTCAGATTTCGTTTTAGTAATTCTTCATTTTGAGACCAGCCGTATTCTCTGAATGGTATCACGTTTTTTTTTGTGTTGATTGCTTCTGTTTATGATCTGTATTTAGTTCTAAGATTATTGGTAGATGGTCAGAATAGGGGAGTTCTTCTATCCACATATCAGATATGTTCCTTATTAGGCTTTGTGTAAACATAAAGTAGTCGGAGACTGATTAACCTCTATCTGACACAAAGGTAAATAAACATCCTGTCTCCTTTTGTTCTTCCATTTGCTATTGTTGTTGAGTTTGAATCATTGAAGGCAATGAGTCTTTCTGATAATGGAGAAATTATTTGGTCACTGAAATGTCTGTGCTTATTTAGGGTTGTTTCCAATTGTAATGGGTTGTGCAGACTGCCCCTGTTCCCTGTTATTATATTTATGCCACCAGCAATCACGACTTCTTTGCACTCTTTTATTTGATATTTAATCTGATTTATCAATTTAGTTACATTTTGTTCATGTGATGCATTGGGGGGTAGGTATGTAAAAACCAAACATGTGTTCACCTCAGACCCATCGATTAATTTGTTTATGATTATTGTTATCCAACAGGAACCTACTTCTGTTTTATTAATTGTTAATTGTAAATTTTTCTTAAGCCCTACTATAATTCTCCGGAAGCTCTTCCCTTTATTTCTGTCTTAATTGCTAAGAGTTGTATAATATGGTAAACCTCTGTCAAAATTTTGGTTTCTTCTATAAGCCATGTTTCAGTAATTGCAAACACTTCGAATTTTTAAAAATAGTTTATGAGTGAAAATAACGATATAATTCTGTGGTATCCGTTAATATTTGCGTGCAGCCCGATATTCAAATTTGCGGGTGTTTGCTATATGGATATTCCGGTGGCATTAACTACCTGGCCGTTTTCAACTTGGTAACTGACACCGTTTACAAATAGCCTATTATCCCTCAGTTTCGCTTTAGTACCCCTCTCTGACAGTTCTTTCCTTTTGGCATTCAAGATGCGTCTTTGA
The DNA here is from genome assembly GCA_030710605.1 of Cordylochernes scorpioides. Classification (NCBI taxonomy): domain Eukaryota; kingdom Metazoa; phylum Arthropoda; class Arachnida; order Pseudoscorpiones; family Chernetidae; genus Cordylochernes; species Cordylochernes scorpioides. The sequence continues at coordinate 94,048,070 of CP092864.1, forward strand.
TCTCGGATTTTAGGGCTATAGTCCTTGCTTGTGAAAATCCTATTATCCCGGAGTCTGCCTGAGTTCCTGAATATTTTTATTCTAATCGTTTGCCTCGGTATTTCAACTATGACAGGGGCACTAGGTCTCCTTGAGAGACGGTGGCAGCGTGTTATCTCCAATTCCTCTTTAATCAGCAATTTTCCATTATTATTTTAGTGACTTTTGTCAGAGTCTCATCAGATTTTTTATTTTCAGTTCCATTTAATCCGTATATCACGAGGTTGTTTTCCCAGAGCTTTCTCTTCATTGATTCGACATGTTCCTCTAATCTCAGTACCCTAACATCGTTCGCGGTAACCGCTTCCATCCCTTCTTTTAGGGACGTCTCAAAGGCACCGAGTCTCAGGTCCCAATTCACCATCTTTTGTTCAATACTTTGTAATCTGGATTTAGTCTTTCACCTAAGTCTTTTAAATCTAAATCCATTTGTTTAATAAGGATTTTTAAGTCTTCATCACCTGACTCTTTCTGCCTGGGCGATTGTGTTACAGTAGGGTTGTTTGTTTCTTAGTTGGAGGACCAGGTTGAGTTCGACGCCACCAATATTCAGAAGAACGGCTATTAATTTTATTAGGTAGGCATAGGAGTGCTTTTGCAGTGCCATGGGATAACAGACTTGTACGCAAGGATACTTAATGTAAGTTTTGTTTATAAATTCAGCGTATTTAATCTGTGTAATAAAAACTTAGTTTCATTTTTGCAAGTTACCAGAGAAATAACAATCAAAACAGTTAGCAAGTATGCAAATTTCATTTCGAAGAATTTCAATTTCCAATTCATCAGCTAAATCTTTTGGCAATCACACTAACAATTGCAATTAGATATAAATTGGTGCTTACGGTAAGAAAGATAAGATGGGAAAAAGTTATCAAAATAGAATTAAAATTAAAAATTGATACTTAGCTGCAGAGCGAGGCGACTGTGCGTCCATCCAATTTGGCCTCCTAGCGGCGAATAAATAGGAATATCTTCTATCGTAGAACAGAAAAGACCTTGCCCTAAATATAGTCAGAATCCAAATTTTCTCGGTTTATAAAGGCTTATAATGACATTGTCCATACTATCAGCTAGATACCCAAGATTCTGGTAGATTTCACCAATTTGTAGCTCGAGGAGCACTCAATGATGTATTGGTGCCTGCTCCCCTGTTGCTGTAGTGATGGAAAGGCGTTGTCGGTAATTTAAACTCCGGGGTTTTGATGTTAGTTGACTGAAGAGACCAGTCCGAAAGATGGTGGTGTTTACCCCGGTGTCGATGTCCATGTGGCAAGAAATTCCTTGAATACTTCCAAGCAAGAAAAAGCCATCGTAATTCATTAGAAGAGCTGATGCAAGGATGGCTTTTATTGATATTTGCTTTGCTGTTGAACCGACCTCTGCCCCGCGAGGTCGACTAATTGTCGTTTCCCGGGTCGCCGGGGATGTTATTTTGAGTCTTTGGAATAGTTTGGGAACAATTCCGTTGCAGATGTCCTTATTGACTACATCTCCAGCATCTGACTTTATTTCGAACGAAATTTTGGGTACGTGGATGTTAAAGAAGAGATCTGTTTGACGAGTAAATCGAAGAGGGGCACTTAAAGCTTGATAGCCATAACTAGCGTTTCTTAGATAGTGCAGCAGGAAGGTAGCCGGACATATTACTGCATTTCAGGGTCTTGTAAGACTTCTCTTTTCTTTAGAAAATATTTATTCCCTCTCGGGTAAGATAGGAAAGCACGCCTTCACAGCCTCTGAAGATCATTGGCAACTTCTTGGAATAGTTACTTTTAGCTTTGTTCTTATTTCGGAAACAGACTGCGTGAAGCTGCTGATAAATTTTGTTTCGTATCTTCAACTTTGAGAATCGACCAGGGGGGTCCATAGAATCTCGGCTGCTGGGACAGGAAGAGCCACCGCTAAATCATCCACCATCTCAATGTCGGACTATCTATTGAATCGACCTCGAACTGCGCCCTGAAGGTGGCCCGTAGTCCAGAGGTGGCATCAAAGTTTGGAGACATTTCCTTGAATCTGGTCGTATTTCGTGTAGAAAGGTCCGAGTCAGATAGAGAGTTCATTGTAGGAGCCGCGTGACAAGGGATGATTTGTTGTGGGGGGGAACTGGTCCATCGCCTTTTAAAGAATCTGAGATTGAAGATCGCTTATAACAAGAGATATACTGTTTTCAGCTCCCAAGACTCGCGTGTTGAGAGGTTCGAGCTGTTGAGCAACTTATTTTAATGATGCTGATTGTTGTTTGAAATTTCTAGACAGTGCTAATGATGATTATATTCTCTTCAAACGCTGTGCAGAATGTTTTTAAAATCTTTTAGTGACTTGCTCGGAAAATTCCTTCATATCCGAGAGAAGAGTCTGCAGGACTTCTGATTGTTCCCCCGCCATTATTCTGGCTTCCATTGGCACCACAAAAACTTTCTATAAATGATATATTTTATAAAAAAAAAAATAGAGATCCCACTTCTGACACAAAATGTTGTGTAGTTGCTGTATAAGAATGGTAAAATCAGCACACGGGTTCGATAAAGATCTCCGTTATCGAGCTATTAACCCGATATGTTGTCACAAGGTCACACAAACAACGGAAATAGCCGATGTTCTCGAGCAGCCGGTGTTCTCGACTTGTATACATTGGTCCCCTCCCTAAGCTATTCTTATGGTGCATGAATGTGGTCGAATTGCCCCCGCTTGCCATCACAACCATGCCGAATATTTCTTTCTGGCATCGTCGTAACACTATTATAGGACGGAGAGGAATCAGGGCTTGTGGATCTTCGGCAGGATGTAAGGACACGGAGACATGCTAAAGGACCTTGAACTCTTCTGCGTCGATTGTCTGGTTCCTTTTGAGGATATTTTAGTGAATTTGAATATACAAAATCTTTGTCCGCTTCTTTGATGGGAGAGAAAGTGAAAGTGTCGCTGAGGATATCCTTTATTTTGTTCTGATATTTGATCGATCCATGACGACCATCTGGAACTAAGTCTTCGCGTCTTTTTAGACTCCCGATCATTACTGATTCATATTTACTGGGATGTTGAGCTACAAACGTTTGTAGGACGGATGTGCCCTGAATCATGGTTTAATTCTTCTCCTATTGCTCTAGATATATAACATTTTCATATAGATATTTAATTATTATACAAATGTAAATAAAATTTAAATTATATATCAAATAAAAGAATAATTGAATAAATATGAACGTCTCGAATATGAAAGCTAAGATTACCTATTGTAGTTATTGTTAACATTCTTTAGTTTCAACTATTTGCATATAGCCTATTTTGCAGATCGTAAAGATAGAAGCTGCCTGGAAGGCATTCATAGTTCATCAAATAAAAGACACTTCGGCAAGTAAATATTTTTATTGTCTCGACGTTTCGACAAAAATCTTTTGTCCTCGTCAGGGGCGAACAAAATTAAAACATTTTAAAAAAAATTTAAAATTAGATCTTAATGTCAAAGGCAGACGCACATTCTACTTCATCCAGTATGGTGATAAGAAAGAAGAAGAAGTGTATTTTATTTGAAGAACTATTTTGCAGATATTCTTAAGTTTAAACATTTATTAATGAATATTCATGTTATATTTCGTTAGATGTATGCGAATGAATCTTTTATATATAAATATTCTTTCGTTTAATGCCCAAATTTGAGTTCCGCCTGTAGGTACCTAGAGGTTTGAAAGCTATCCTGTTTTAACTATATAAAAATTAAACTTTTCTCCTTCATTCTCTTATGCTTTCCGAAATTTCCCCCAACAAACTTTCAATCAATTAACAATAAAGTTGAAATGTGTGTAAGCAGATAAAGTGTGACCTAGAATACTGAGGCTATTCAAAGCGTATACTAATTTCCGCCAAAATTAAATAATTAGAGTATTGCCATATGCACCTGCGGCAGCATCGGTTGACTTCGGCAGCATTTGTCTTCAAAAGGAAACAAAAATCATAAATTCCCACAAATTAAGTTCTGTTAGCAAAAATCTCAACATCTTCAATTATGAAAAACAATGTTCTTCACACTTTGGCAAAATAACGCATATCAACAACAAAAAGCTTTATTAAGACAATTTTGTCTTATACGGATTCTCCAAGCACAGAAATGTAGGTTACATACAAGAATAAAAGCAGTAACAACAACAAAAGTCCCTGTTATGACCTTTTGTTCTTATACAACTTCTCCACGTAGAAGAGGGTATATACAGGAATAACAGCAATAGTTACAATAATTCGCAATGCTATTTACAATGTGTCAAGGGGGATAGTAGCAGGAAAGGGGTTGCTGGGAAACTAGAGTATTAACATGGGTAGATGTTATTATATCTCTTGAGGAAAGATTACGAGACAATAAAGTTGGGATATCCAGCAGGTTAAGAAAGTCTCCAAGGTGGTTGGTGCGAATGTTTTGTTCACCATATAAAATATATTCCAGTCCATTGTGTATCTTGATCGTAATATATATATATATATTCTCTATTTGGAGTTCGTTAGGAAGTAGATGTTAGGAAGTAGATACGTAAAAGTTATACAAGTCAGCAATGAATCTAAGTTTGGTTTAATTTTAAGTAACCGAAATCCAATTAGTTTTCTCTTCAAAATTGTTCGGTTGTGTGTTTAATTTTGTTATAAATTCCTACAATGCTGCCTTCAGAGCTTCTTCCCTGACCCAAGGTTTTTCTAGCAAGTGATTGTTAAACCTAAAAATCCTCGATCTCGAGTTTTAGAACAAATTGGCACCAAGTTTCCGTTATAGCAAATATTTCAAACTGATAAAATAACGCATATACTAAAAAATATGATAGTGCTTTAAAATGAAGTTACCAATAACCCCCCCCCCCCCCCGTAAATTCTAGTAACGCTCTCTACACTTTTCATAATGTACACACTTATCCACAACAATACACTCATAAAAAGATTAATATAGTTTTAATCTCAATCTCTCTTTTTAGTATCTTTCAGAAGGATTTGTATTCAAGACTGAATGTCTCAATAAAGACATTTGATTATTGCATACAATATATATATATATACTAGCGGACGTACCCGGCTTCGCCCGAGGTTTTACCCGAGTAAAGGCTTGTCTAACGAACATTTGTTAAAACAATTCTCTATAAACTTGATAAAAAAAGATATATTTTGATAATTTGAAACTCTTAAATTTGAATCTCTCGATAAAGTGAACATTTTTTCCCGGTCCCTGTGTGCCGTGTCATCCTGAATTTTGTCTTTCATAATTTTCTACATTACAAAATCATCGTTTTATCTAGTGAACATATTTTCCCGGTCCCTTGAAAAATACTCGATAAGTTGAATAAAATCATGGTCGTGAATCTCTCGATAAAGTGATTATTTTTTCCCGGTCCCTGTGTGCCGTGTCATCCTGAATTTTGTCTTTCATAAATTTCTACATTGCAAAATCATCGTTTTATCTAGTGAACATATTTTCCCGGTCCCTTGAAAAATACTCGATAAGTTGAATAAAATCATGGTCGTGAATCTCTCGATAAAGTGATTATTTTTTTCCGGTCCCTGTGTGCCGTGTCATCCTGAATTTTGTCTTTCATAAATTTCTACATTACAAAATCATCGTTTTATCTAGTGAACATATTTTCCCGGTCCCTTGAAAAAATACTCGATAATTTGAATAAAATCATGGTCGTGAATCTCTCGATAAAGTGATTATTTTTTCCCGGTCCCTGTGTGCCGTGTCATCCTGAATTTTGTCTTTCCTAATTTTCTACATTACAAAATCATCGTTTTATCTAGTGAACATATTTTCCCGGTCCCTTGAAAAAATACTCGATAAGTTGAATAAAATCATGGTCGTGAATCTCTCGATAAAGTGATTATTTTTTCCCGGTCCCTGTGTGCCGTGTCATCCTGAATTTTGTCTTTTCTAATTTTCTACATTACAAAATCATCGTTTTATCTAGTGAACATTTTTTCCCGGTCCCTTGAAAAATACTCGATAAGGTTGAATAAATTCATGGTCGTTTATGGAAGATGGACGAAGTTCCCGGAGGTCATCTTGGGCAAGCTCCCGCGAGGCTTTTTTTCTTGTCTACTTGGCATAGCTGTGTCACCAACTCTGCCCTGATTGGTCGGTGGGTACTTTGACTGTCGGCCGGCGGCCGGGCGAATCCATTCTCGCACGGGGTCTGCCCCACTCCAAACTTTTGGCAAAGCACTTTCTAATTAAAGATTATTGTCTTAAATAATCTCTAAGAACAAAAAGTATAATAATTGAACGAAAGGCAATTATAGTAAATAATTATACTAAACTAAATGATGTAAAAATAATTATACATGAAATTTGAAATAAGTTTTAGAAAAGTTATCGTTAAGTCCACGGGAAAAGATGTAGCCAAAACAAATAGGTTTTTAACAGTGACACGTGAGCACCCGCCTCGAGACGCGCTCCTCTCTCCTAACATTACTCCCCCTCTTGAAAAAGCCTATCTCCGTCTCAACGGTGGCGCTGCTTGCGAGTTAAAGCTACAAATCTGCAAATAACTCTAAGGATATTAAAGATATTCAAGATATTATTTTTCGTAAACCTTTCCGGAGATACACCTAATAATATCCCAAAATTTCACGGCGATTGGATGTATGGTTTTCGAATCCATAGAGGACACACACACAGACAGACAGACACACAGACATTCAATTTTATATATATAGATATATATATATTAAGAAAAAAGGCATCTCCTTATCGTGCAACTGAAAGTTGCTGATGGCTGGCGCCATCTATCGGAATAAATATCAACTATTCTCGTTGATTTTTTTTTTTAAATTATTCCAGAATTGGCCAAATACCCATTCTTGATTAATCAAGAAAAGCTAACCACGGACGCGTTTCGGGCTGTTGGCCCTCATCAGCGTGGTGCAAGCTGTACCTCAACGACCAAAAAATTGGTCATTAAGGCATCCTGAAAAATCATGAAACGGGTAGTTAAGGCCAGAATTGCGTGAGGACGCTAAACAATATGAAAAAATAGCACAAATGTAACATTGTACTGGAATAAGGTGCATAAATTAAGAAAAAAGGCATCTCCTTATCGTGCAACTTAACTACCCGTTTCATGATTTTTCAGGATGCCTTAATGACCAATTTTTTGGTCGTTGAGGTACAGCTTGCACCACGCTGATGAGGGCCAACAGCCCGAAACGCGTCCGTGGTTAGCTTTTCTTGATTAATCAAGAATGGGTATTTGGCCAATTCTGGAATAATTAAAAATCAACGAGAATAGTTGATATTTATTCCGATAGATGGCGCCAGCCATCAGCAACTTTCAGTTGCACGATAAGGAGATGCCTTTTTTCTTAATTTATGCACCTTATTCCAGTACAATGTTACATTTGTGCTATTTTTTCATATATATATATATATATATATATATATAATATACAAGTAGTTTTTGAAAACGGATTTGTGTTTTCATGATTTATATTTTTAATCAAAAATCGGCATGTGTATATGAATCATAATAATGATTTGAAAAGGATGAAAGAAAAAATATAGCAAATTTTCTAGCGCCTTTCTCTCACTAAGTAAAGAAAACAACAACAAAATACCAGGTTAAATTGACACAGTTTATTTAATGCAACCAAAGGTGTGAAATCAGGTGTGCAACATGGATAACATCAATATCTTGTAAATACATTTATAAGTCAAAAACAGTCTTTTGATTAGAGAGTATATTATTTTTTCTTCAAGAAAAAAAGAACAAATATATTTTCTTGTGATAGAATTAGGAAAGTTAGGCTGTCAGAAATGTGTAAATTGACCCTTCGGCCTGATGAAATTATTTTTAGGCGTTCTGGTGAATATATAATTCATTATTCTTCGGGATAGAAAGTAAAATAAACAGAATAAAACATCTAAAACGGAAGCTAGTGTTTCATTTCAAGCTTGAGATTTTCAATACACACCAAAATCACGAGTAAAACATAAAAATAAAATGTTTCCATATTATTATTGGACCTCTGTTTGATCTATTGTTCACGCCACTGAAGGATGGTCCAGTCAATGATCAGATATGTGAGTCACTATTTCTGTCACTGAAAATATGAAAATAAAATATCGACTGTTTGTTGAAGTTAACGCTAACTTTGTGTGGGATGGAGAGAAGTTAGACGTTGCACTGGGACACAGAGCTTGAGTTGGGGGATGGGTTGGAGGAAGAGAACTTGTGGAGGACTTCGAGGGCAAGGTGCGTCAGCTCGTGGCGGATATTGGAGTTGTGCCAGCCATACAGGATGGGGTTGGTCACGGCCGAAGACATGGCGATCAGATGGCACGCTGCGAAGCTCAGGTACAGGTTCTCGGGCGACAGCATTTCTGGATTCAAGTCCGCCACTAGGTTCAAGACATTCCACGGGAGCCAGGAAGCCGCAAATAATACTGTGATACTCGACAGAAGCATCGTTGCACGATTGTGACGCCTCAGATCACGCTGTAGACGTTCAGAGCTTTTGCGTGCACAGTTGAGGTGTCTACGAATGCTTATATGAGTAACCGCGAGAAGACAAGCTGGAATGACAAACTGAATGATCATTACCACGCCCGTATAGATACCCTTACCCATCGAAGATGGCCATTGCTCGATGCACTTGTAGTAGATGCCAATCCCAGGGAGGCCCACCAGTTTAATAGTCTGAAAGAAACAAAGAGGAACAGAAAGCAATAAAGATGAAGCCCAGATAAGAAAGGCCATTAGCAAGAACCATTTCTCTTTATGGCTGTTTGATAATTGTGGTGGACCCGAGCGTACGATAGTCACGTGCCTATCCACTGCTATAGCTGAAACGGTCGCAGCGGACACGAATACTGTGGATCCTTGCACGAAGGGCACTAATCTGCATAGCACGCTGCCTAGTGGCCAGCTTTTACGCACAAGCTCAAGCAAGGTGAAAGGCATGCAAAACAAGCACAGAGCGAGGTCAGAAACGCTGAGATTGACAATGAAGAGGTTACGTGGGGTGCGCATCTCGACGTTGCACAGGATAACGTAGGCGACCAGAAAGTTGCTGAAAAGGCCGAGGGCCATCAAAGTGACATAGCAGGAGACGAGGATGGCTTCGGTGCTGCGGTCGAAAATGTTGTCATTCAGCAGGACCTCCTGCAGCACGACGGCGGCCTGATCCAGGCTGAAATTGATGAAGTCAGCGTAGCTCAGGTTGGTGACCGGCCCCTCCATCACCTGCGGCACACGTTCACCTTAGCACACCGCGGGTTAACAGCCACTTTTGGAGTTTGTAAACCTGAGACAGTCTAGTTCAGACTGACTGGAGACCCCTCATCACATGAGGTACACGTTCACCTCAGCACACCGCGGAATAACAGCCACCTTTGAAGTTTGTAAACCTGAAACAGTCTAGTTCAGATTGACTGGAGGCCCCTTCATCACATGAGGCTCACGTTCACCTCAAAACACCGCGGGATAACAGCCACCATTCAAGTTTGTAAACCTGAGACAGTATAGTTCAGATTGACTGGAGGCCCCTTCATCACATGAAGCTCACGTTCACCTCAGCACACCGCGGGATAACAGCCACCATTGAAGTTTGTAAACCTGGGACAGTCTAGTTCAGATTGACTGGAGGCCCCTTCATCACATGAGGCTCACGTTCACCTCAAAACACCGCGGGATAACAGCCACCATTCAAGTTTGTAAACCTGAGACAGTATAGTTCAGATTAACTGGAGGCCCCTTCATCACATGAGGCTCACGTTCACCTCAGAACACCGCGGGATAACAGCCACCATTGAAGTTTGTAAACCTGAGACAGTCTAGTTCAGATTGACTGGAGGCCCCCTCATCACCAGAGCGATCCCAGGACTCCCATAGTCCACCTCACCTTTCCGAGTGTTACCCCTTCTAAGCCGAGGTCGCCACAGGTCGCCGGACCCACAGGCGCTGGTTCACCGGTACTGGTCCTGCCGCTACATCAGGCCTCTCATCCGGTAGGCATTTACCATCATCGGGCGGCCCCCTGACCTGCAGGGCTGGGTCTTCGGGCATAGCCTAGACGATGACTCCCTGGCCATCCTGGCGTCTGCCAAGACGCGCATCTATAGGTACTTCCTCGGCGTGGAACTGATGAGTGTTCAAAAAGACCCCATCCTTGTCTGGAGGAGGACTCTCTCAAGGTGGTGAAGCCTTCCTTGCTGAAGAAATTTGTACATATACAACTCTATATATATTCCCCTACATTTTATCTACACTTTACTTACTATTTTATTATATTTTTCCCCACCTTTTAAACAATTGTTTAGAAGAATCAATGAATTGTTTAAATTGTCTAAGCCGAGGTAACCATGTACCTATGCGTTTGGTCTTCATTTCTCTTCAGGCTAGTGCGTTCCCACTCTACCCCATGACTACATGTTGGATTAGGAGCCGACGTATTGTCCGCTCCACACATTACAACAGTGGAGTCGACAGGATTATCTGCCGAAGACAATCGCGCAGGACATGAAAAGCAAGGAGAGGAGTGGCGCAAATCTGGTTAGAAGGTCCTCACTTTTGGCCTGATACAGAGACAACCTTCAGGCGACATGCCGCAGTCGCCTTACCGAGGCTACAAGCATCCTTCAAGACCTACACTCCGAGCCTCTCCACGTCAGCAGGAAAACAGCCCAAGATCAATTCTCCTGCCTGAAATTTCATTAACTGTAAGTTTTTTTTTCAAACTTTCATACAACACTTTCATACTTGTATTTTCTTCTCAAGGTTACAACTTGTTTAATCTCGATTTGTAAATGTCTTGCCTTTCTATTTTATTTTCAATTAATTTTTTAATTCAAATTTTCACATTTTCATTTAATTTTTAATCTAATTTTTGCACCAATTAACAAAATTTTAATCCAATCTATCTATCTATTAAAATATACAGTTATCAGAGTCATCAATCAACAATCAATCAACAATTCTGTCACCGTTTGATTCTGTGAATGGAATAAATATCCAAATATGGCCATTTTTTATAAGCACCGGTGGTTCAGTGGTAGAATGCTCGCCTGCCACGCGGGCGCCCCGGGTTCGATTCCCGGCCGATGCATATTCTTTTTACAATTTTTAAAACTCATTTATATTATTAAAATATATATCCAAGGATAAGGTACAATTTGGTTTATAGATTATAAACACAAGGTAATAAGACCAAATCCAAGGATAAGGTACAATTTGGATTATATTGATTATTAACACAAGGTAATGAGACCAAATCTAAGGATAAGGTACAATTTGGATTATAGATTATAAACACAAGGTAATATGACCAAATCCAAGGATAAGTCACAATTTGGATTATCCCTATATATAGTCACGACCGTCTTTCCTCATCGGCCTCTGTCACGGATACGCGCGCACAGGGAGGTCACGTGCTCGCCGGCTCCCTCGAGCCGGATTTGAACCAGCGACCTAAGGATCACCGTTGTAACATCTACAGTCGGGTAAAACACGGGCGTTGCCCGGGTCATTCGGCTAGGAGATTATAAACACAAGGTAATAAGACCACATCCAAAGATAAGTCACAATTTGGATTATAGATTATAAACACAAGGTAATAAGACCAAATCCAAGGATGAGTTACAATTTGGAATATTAAAATATACAAGTATCAGAGTCATTAACAATCAACGATCAATAATTATGTCACCGTTTGCTTTTGTGAATGGAATAAATATCCAAATATGGCCATTTCTTATAAGCATCGGTGGTTCAGTGGCGAGAATGCTCGCCTGCCACGCGGGCGGCCTGGGTTCGATTCCCGGCCGATGCATTTTTTTTTACAATTTTTAAAACTCATTTATATTATTGTTATTGAAATATACAAGTATCAGAGTAATCTATTCTGTCATCGTTTGCTTTTGTGAATGGAATGCTTTTACATAATATACGTAAAATATGTAACTAATATTACTGGAATTTTAGCAGTATGTATAGTAGAATCTGGAAAAACTTATATTGAATATTTCAGGTCTCTATCCCGAATATTCCTCGAGTTATTTGCAAATTTGAGTTGCAAATTTGCTCTTTCGCTCGCAAGCAGCGCCTCTAGCGGTGAAGATGGGAGGTAATATCAGCTGACCTAATGTACATGTAAAACGTGTTTTAACAGGATATAGAAAAAAAATGGAAGAGATATTTGTCGCATTTTTAGCCAAGAAAAATTGAAATTGACAGGTTCTGGGCAAAAATAGTTGTTTTTTTTTTTAGTCAGAAAATGATTATGACAATATTGCTGTATCATATTTGATTATCAGATACAAAATTATATCCGGAAAATTCCAAAAAGCAGAGACCACGGGTGAAGCCAGTTCATTTTTAGTATGCAGGAACAAAATTCTAACAGAAAAACATTCATTCGAGCAGAAGACACAAAGCCAGATCATCTCTTTATAAAAATATCGCTTCTCAGACACAAAGTTTGGAGCGGGACGTTTCACAAGAAAGACATCCACGGCGCCAATTTATAATCGTAACGAATAGTATTTGAATAAAAACATTTAATCGGGTAAAACCTGGGCGTTGCCCGGGTCATTCGGCTAGTCTCTATATATATAAAAGTCAATTTCTGTCTGTCTGTTTCGCGATAAACTCAAAAACTACTGAACCAATTGGTACCAAATTTTGCATGTCGCTTTTTATAAACCTGAGGAAAATTTTCGGCTGCATTTTGATTAGTATTTTTGGCTATTTCTTTTTTTCATTTGAAGAACTTTTTTTTACGCGGACTAATCCGGAATGGAATGAATACCTAAATATGGCCATTTTTTTTAAAGCATCGGTGGTTCAGTGGTAGAATGCTCGCCTGCCACGCGGGCGGCCAGGGTTCGATTCCCGGCCGATGCATTTTTTAAAACAATTTTTATCTTCTATATATATATAAAAATGAATGTTTGTATGTTTGTTTGTTTGTTTGTTGGTTTGTATGTCCGGTATACAAATTCGCAGTAGTTCACTAATTCAAACCAAAATTTCCATACATAGGTAAAAAAATACGGGAAGACGATAGGCTATTTTAAAAAATATATGAATCAATTATTAAAACTATATATTATTAGTCAGAAAATGATGATGACGATATTGCTGTATCATGTAAGATTATCAGATACAAAATTATATCGGGAAAAATTCCAAAAAGCAGAGACCACGGGTGAAACCAGCTCATTATTTTGTACGCAGGAACAAAATTCTAACAGAAAAACATTCATTCGAGCAGAAAACAAAAGCCAGATCATCTTTCTATAAAAATATCGCTTCTCAGACACAAAGTTTGGAGCGGGACGTTTCACAAGAGTGACATCCACGCCGCCAATTTATAATTGTAACGAATAGTATTTAAATAAAAACATTTAATCGGGTAAAACCCGGGCGTTGCCCGGGTCATTCGGCTAGTATTATATAAATATATAATGTAATGAATATTATTATCATTATTATCATAATATTCTATGTTCCGGAAAATTATTTTCAATAATATTCGTTAGGCAAACTTTCACTCAGATAAAACCCGGGCGAAGCCGGGTACACATCCGCTAGTTTATATATAAATAATATAATTCATCGCATTTAATTAAAAAACTATTCGCCAATCACGAATTTCAAAAATTAATTAACTAATATTACTAATTTACTAATCTTGCATACCGTTTCTAAATTTACCTATAGTGATATATATAAATCTACAATCTTAAAAAAATAATAATTTTTATTTACTCTCATCATATTTAAATTTTAAATGTAATCAGGTTCATTTCAAAATTTAAACTTTATACCAAAACGCCCATTTCATAATCCAGAATATATTATTTCGCAAAATTATTTTCAAGTCCGCCATTATATGCAAACGCCCCAAATTGAAATTAATCTTATACTATCTTGTCACTTTCTTATTCCAATGATCATTTTCACTACCGCATCCACAATCATAAAAAAAAAAATTAATATAAATTAACAATAGCACATTAAATGATCACTATTTAACCATTTTCTTTCTCCCAACAAAAGTTATATATAACGCGGGACTGTCCAATTTCCTCCAAAAGCTAAATTAGGTCACTCTGTTCACCAAACTTCTATGCTGCCCTCTCCCTCCCCTAGCCCGTTGTTTCTTGATACTTTTACAATTAATCATCAGATAATTTCTTTCAACAAACTCTTCAACACCCTTACACATCTTTAACTTGTTCTACATGACAACTTTTATTAGCGCGCGACTTACAAACAAACCAATCCAATCTCAAGCCACACAAGCTCCACATCGAGACATATCAATCGGCGCCACTAAACGCGCCACATCACCAACATTAGCTAGATATCTCGTTATTTGTCCGTACAACCCCACCTATGACTTCAGCAAACCTGATGTCATGATGAAGTCGGTTAGATTTTCCCCTAAAACAACGACTTCACTGGATACCTTTCCATTTACAATTTTTCTAGCACGTGTCACAGCGCAACACAACATACCTTTTTCACCGCTTTCTCAGACCACAGATGCCTTCATTTTCCTGTGACACATAATTTTTCTCACTCGAAAGCCTGTCCACGTCGCAAGTCACATCCCTTACAGCATATCTAACCTAACACCATTGTGAACAATATCTTTACTGAAGCAAAACTAATGTCGAATCACTTCGACTTACGAACGCCCAGAAAACTACATTTCCTATGCCATAAACATATAGTTCACCATAGCTGAACGTCCCAGCCATTCCTACATTTGAATCCCAATATATTCAATATCGAATGTTTTACAGCAACCTCAAATAGTGACCAGAAATATTCCTAATAAACTTGCAAAATCTATTCCTCATAAGCACAAAACTCCAAATAGGCTCTACATAGAAAGTTCTCCCTCTTCCAAAAATAATAAACCGTCCCTCCTTAGCGCAGGAAGCAGTCCTAAAACTGTACAACCCCCTCGGACTACGCTCCCGTTTCCTGTTTGGACACAGCGTATCTTCTTGTACCTCCCTTCCCCAGGAAGTATCTAAAAACGGCTAAAGTTATTTGATCCTCCTTCAACGTCCGCTACTCGTCTTCAATACACATGCTATTCCTTTTTTTTTTTCAAAACATTTACAGTACTACTAAATCAATCATCAACCTTAAAGATTTTGAAATCTGAACAAGACCACCAAATTAATACATTTTATACTGTGGAATCCCCAAATTTTATGTTTAAAAACATATTTTATTTATCAAAATTGGAAACTATTATAGACGCGTATGAATATTTTTAAAAATTCATACGCGTCTATAAAAGTTTCCAATTTTGATAACAGATGGCGCGCTAATATATCATAATATATTTTATTTATGCACATTTTAAAATTTAATATGTTATGTGAAACTTGCAAATAAGCGAAATATAGAACCACAAAAGCTTGACATTTAAAAATATTCTATCTTCCTATATAGTTATAGCACAAGCTCCAAAAAAGTTCAGCTCCTCACGGATGAGAACAAGCCCGTTACGGCTAGAGAGTTGTCACCAACTCAAGCATCAAGTCATTGGTCAGCGATGGGAGCGCATCCTCTTTACGGACGAAAAGCTATTCACCCCCGAGAAGGCGCACAACCACCAAAACGACCGGGAGCTGGTCGAACACCGCCAAAATCCGCAGTCGGTTGTGGTATGGGCCGAGATTTGCGCCAGTGGCAAGACCCCCTCTTTTTTTTCATGAATCAAGGGGTCGAAATCAACCAAGAAGTGTATCGCCGCGACATTCTCGAGGTCGTCGTACTCCCGTGGGATTAATAACACTTCGCGATGCTGATTGAACGTTCCAGTAGGACTCCTCACCGATTCACAAGGCAAAATTGACTCAGGACTGGTGCAGGGTCCATTTTCTGGACTTCATAACGTCGGCGGAATGGCCGCCCTACTCACCCAATCTTAACCCGATGTATTACAGCGTGTGGTCCATTTTGTAGGCCAGGGCCTGTGCTACACGCCACAAAAGCTTGAAGTTGCTAAAGCGATCGCTGCACCGAGAATGGGACCGATTGTCGCCGGAGGACCTGTGGCCCATTGCCGAAAATTTCAAGTCACGTTTAGATTTGTGTATCGCCGCCAAGGAAGGCCACTTTGAAACTAACTTAATAAATTGTTAGTTTGTATCCATATTATTGTTATGCAACGTTATTTGTTCAATTTTTGAAAATGAAATTATGACTAAAAATGTAAAACTGTTATTTTGGGTCACCCTGAAATGCTCCATATAAAAGATCTCTCTTTGCAATAATTTTGATTCTTTTATTAGTAAAATTTCAATTAAATATGTTTTATTTATAATATTTAATTAGAGAAACACATAATCTATATTGGAATCTATAATTCACCTACAAAACTCTGAGATCATATTTTAAATGGTAAAATTTGACAGAGTAAAGAAATGACTATTCTATATGTAGGGAAATATAAAACTTGATACCTCTTACTAGAATTTCTATATTTGTCCTTATTGATATTGAATTATCTTTGAATCCCGATTGTCAATGTCCTTTTCCGTATGGAAATACAAGTATTTACCTATTTTCAAATGTTTCTAAAAGCATCAGAAAAGGGGATAGGGGATTATACAATAACAAGGTATTTTCCTTTCGTTCCCAACACAATTTTTCAATTCGAACATGAATTTACTCTTTAGAGGATGTGTTTGCTTTGATCGATTCAACGTTCAAAAAATCAATATACACAACGCACCAAAGAAATATCAAATTACAAAAATGGAATACATATATAGGTACAGAATAATTAATTAAGTTATTTATTTCAACACAAATATATATAATGCGATATCTGGCGACTTTAGTATGCTCCAGGAATCCGGGTTACCCAAATAAATATCCCCGCTAGGGATAATTGCGTCAAATCACATTTTTAAACAGAAACTCATTATACAAAAAAAAAAAAAAAAGAAACGATAAGATAGATAACGAATCTGATCCTTTCAGGTTAGAAAGATAGTCATAAATATATTTACAAATGTGGTTAAATCTGTGACAATTTTCTCTCTGGTATTTACAAATTCATTTAGATCTACAGCAGTATTAATTCTCTGTTGTCTAGCGCTAAAGAAGAGTGGGCATTCTAACAGGTGTCTCGAATCCTGAGTTTCCTTGCCACAAGAACAGTTAGAATCCTCAACAGCTCCAATTGTTGACAAAATTTCCGTAGTTCGTTATGAACAGGTGGTTGTAAAAGTTAGATTGAAAAAATGATGGAATTCCAAACGGGAAAAAGCTTTGAAATGTTTCGTTTATTAATAATAAAAATGTCGAACTGCTTTTCACATGTGTAGATATGTGGTGCACTTACAGTAAAAGCAGTCGCTAACTACCCACCATGATTATCGTGGCCTGTACCACGTGTACTAAAGATAAGTAAAAAAATATATAATAAAATAATAAAAATAATATTTATATAGTTTTATATCGATGGAAATTTTGCCGGAAGGAGATAGATCTATAAAAATAAAGGTCACCTCTCACCTCAAAATAGACGCTAAAACTAAGCGCCATCACGAAATAAAGACCTTTATAGACTGACGCGAGGGCCATAACCCGAAACTATGGTCCTCGGGTAGGCGCTTCTATGTTTGCCAAAGCTGGAGATGCGTCTTTGTCTCCGACACGGAACCGCTAGTTTGCAGAGATGAGCTTAGTTTTAGCGTCTATTTCGAAAAATGGGGCGACCTTTATTTTAATAACTTTATATCTGTATATAAACTTTGTAAATCTGTAAACAGAGCCAATTAGACTTGGATAGCATTTTGGGCTCACCTGCTACAAATGATCATATGAAAGGATTCAACAGTTTCAAAATCCTCTAATTGTATCTATTGCATTGTATGTTTTTGGAAAATCAATACAAAGGTTTATACTGCTAATTTGTTTAAATATTATATTAAGTCTATAACTAATCTCTTTGGTGCTTATTATGGATATTACTGTAATGTATTCTAGGTTATGATAAATTGAAAGTATGACCCATTTCATTTATATGTTGTACTATAAATGAAAAAGAGAGAGGAGTTACTATTTTTAGATTCCTATTGTGTTCAATTATCCTGTTATGTACTCATCTCACAGTATCTTACATTACAGTCATTACATACAGAGTAAATGGTTTCTTTTCTATTGATGGAGATATTTGGTTGGTTATTTTTAGTTGATGGATTCCTGACTATGGTGAAAATTATTATATCAATAGGTGAAAATAGGTGAAAATTATTATATCAATATATAATTTTAATACCGTATTTTCTGAAATATCTGGCTATGTGGACCGATTGAGGGGAGTATGGATTAAAGAATTGCTCTATAGATTTCTGTTTTTTGGATGGTTAGACTGTTCTTCTGTAGGTTGGTGGAAATGTCGTCATATGAATGATTTAGGGCAACCAAATGATATTAATATTTTAACGATGTTTTTCATCTCTCTCTTCTGTTTTAGAATGGATGTGGAACAATGTGCGTATATTCTTTTTGAAATGGTTTTAATTGTGTTGATTTTGTGGCTAAGCAGGCAATATGAAGAAAATTCTAAGTAATTAGGTATAGAATGTTGGTTTTCACACAATAAACTGTTGTTTGTAATTATTATCCTATTCAATTGATTTTTAAATCTAAAAATAGAAGGAATCTATTGTTTTCCTTTTCTACTGGAAATTTAATGCTTGTGTGATAACTATTGAGGGAAACTAGGATATCGTTAAGTTTATTGTTAGTGCAAATACAAAAAAATATTTCATCAATATATCTTTTGTATATAAATATATCTGGATATAAAGAAGTAATACATTTATCTATACAACGCATGACTATTTCTGCTATAGGAAAGGATAAAGGACTTCCCATAGGAGAACCTTTAATTTACTTATATGCTTTGAAAATAAATGCGAAAACAAAAGGTTTGTTTTAAAAAATATATATAATGATATATTAATTTTATAATTTTATCAATATTTAAGTAAAATGCGCTATTTTCAAATATAAAAAGATTCTGATGTTTTCTATAATGAATTCATGGGGGGCAGACTAGGATACAATGCCTCTATATTAAATGAAACCAAAATGTGGTTATTTTGTGTATTTTAGTGTTTAGAACCTCATTTTAAAATATCGATACTTTAGTAATTGAAAATGAAAAGAAAAAAAAACACTTCTGATTATATCGGCTGTATATAAGCAATTCTATAATGTCAAATTGTCATAGACACTAGTTTGGTAATATCACCTTCTCTCATAAAACAATATCTTATTCTAAACAACCAGAATATACTCACAAGAGTTAAAGATTATAATTTAAAGCACCAAATCGTGAAGCGAAAGTTTCTTTTAAAATGAACCTTTTGCTTCCCGATTTAGTGCCTTTTATTATTTGTAATTGGTAATAAATTAACGATTATAAAACTTCTGTTAAAGATTATATATTTTTCATTTAATGTTTTGTATCTTTAAAATAAGTTAGCCAGGGCGGGATTCAATCCGGCGTCAAGGTAGATTTTAATCTCCTTTAAATTGTTTACAGTAGAAGGATTTAATCTAGAGATGTTTGGTCAGCTTACATTCGAAAGAAGTCGTCACAAGGCAAAACACGTTCTATGCACGTCCTCGCGGTTCCTTCACACGTCACTCGGGATGCATCATCTGTGGGGCGTTTCTTTCGTAAACTATTCAATTTGTGGCAATCAAGACCGTGAATGTTGACCATCATCTAGTGTACATTATTCATGGACGCAACATCTATGGATTGCAACATTCACTAATGCATATTATATATGTTGAACACCATTCACGGGCGTGTCATTTATGGTGTTCCACGTACACGAGATTCATCAGCTATGAAATACATCATTCATGGGAATCAATGTCTATGGAGGGTAGGATTCACAAGGTTGAGGATTATATATAAAGTACAGAATTCTAGGGGCGATCATACATAAGATGCAGAATATAAGGTCCTGATCATACACATATGGTGTAGAATTCAAGGTGCGGATCATACACACCCAAGGAGCAGAATTCAAAGTGCGGATCAGTCTATAAAGTGCAGAATTAAAAGGGCGGATTCTCCTTTAAATGCAATATTCAAGCTTCGGAATATCCCATAGGGTGTCAATTCAGGTGTGGATCATCCTATGGAGTCCATCATTCGAGAGGTGAATGATCCATAAGGCAGAAAGCCTCAAGGTTCGGTTAATTCATAATATTCAACATTCAAGTTTCGGATCATCCTATAGGGTGCACAATTCAAGGTGCGGATCACTCCATAAAATGCCGCATTCACAAACAGTATCATTGATGAAAGGCATCATGCATAAACCGCATTATTTAAAGGGGCGGATAATCCTTAAAGTGCATTTTGATTGGGAAATGATTTGATGAGGGAAACGATTCTTTAAGCACATTCATTCAGACTTTAAATCGTTGTAACTATTATAAATTCAAATCTATATCTTACATTTATTTTTCTTTTAAAATTATATTATTTTTAATTAAGAAGTATTTTTTCGATTATTATAGATTTAAAATATTTTCTCAAATATAAAAAGAGAGTAAATAAGAGAATTATAAAGTGATTAATTAGTGATCGTAAAATCACGACAATAAATCAATATTTCTATATCATATTCAAAACTAAATTTCATATATTTCCATTGTTATAAATGTGTTTAAAGATGCTCTAAATAAATTTACAAATTTATAGATTTTTTCTTCACGGAGCATACAAAATTCGGAAACTATACCATTAAAAACATACTTTCTTCCCTATTTTCCCCAAATAAATATTTAAAATATATTTACAATGACCCCACAAAGTTGGCTCCAAAATCAAGAACATTCTATTGATAAGAAATAATATATAGTGAAAGGAACAAAAGTGTGAGACACCTGAACTCAAGACACTTCCATAACCGCATAAAAACGCTCTTTTCACGAAAAATTGTAACAAATTTTGGCAGGTAAATAACATTCAAATAGACATATTCCAACTTTTCCTAAAATAACATGAATAATATTAGCATATATATATTTCAAACTTTAAAATATTTTTGAAATACATTTAATGTTAAAAAATAGTACAAATGTGATATTGTACTGGGATAAGGTGCATAAATTAAGAAAAAGGCATCTTCTTATCGTGCAACTGAAAGTTGCTGATGGTTTGCGCCATCTATCGGAATAAATATAAACATTTAATGTTATTTATTTATAAATGCATGGAAGGTATTTTACAATAGCGCGGCTTCTTAGATCTCAAGACCTTAAATCTCTGTGCTTAGACTTTAGGGATCCCCTCCAAATAATAATAAGGATTTGTGTCAATTCAACCTGGAATCTCTTTTTGAACTCTGATAAACTTTATCAGAAGATCCCCCTAACACCACAGTTGAATTTGTAATCTGTTGATATCTTTCATCGCTTGAATCGTGTCTCAGAAAAGAACGATAGCCATATCCAGCACGTTCTCTGATAAACAATTATTCCTTTATTTACATAAAATTTAAAGCTTCATACATTCCTGAATTATGCGAATACTACCATGTTAAAATTTTTACCATTAATAAAATTTTATTAACTTTGGCTACCTTGTTAATAAGTGATATTTGCTCAATATGTGAAAACTTCCACGCATCTCTCAACAGTGAATAAAATCCATTTTAATTAACCAATCCTATTAAGAGAGAATAGAACGAGCGAGCGTAAAAGTAATGAGAATAAAATATACCAAAATTGTTAAATTAAATTTTCTTAATCACAATTTTAATAACAGAAAAGAATAAACAAACGCCAAAGTGCTAATTGTCTTAATTAATAAAATTTAGTTCAGTGTCTTGGAACTGCTCGAGGCAAGGGTCGTAATCTTGTTATTGCAGATGAATATTCTTCTTTTTCTGGAAATGTGTAAAGGGATTTATTCAAATGAGAGAAAGTGCCTTCAAATGGGAATATTGTTTTTCACAAAGCATCTCTGATTAGGTAGCAATTACCTTATGTTTTGTGTTTGGAACCATTTATAAAACAAATACCTTAGACATTTGAAAAGTAAGGGTATAAAATAATCAAAAGGAGTTTTCTTTTTTCAAATAAGCCACTTCTCCTACTGTCTTTACTGCAATGGAAAATATTGGGAGGACCTGGCCCATTAGTGATGAATTCCTACAGCGGTTTCGCCAATGTAATCAACCACACCGCTCTAATATCGCACGCATGCATTTACTGTTGTATTGGGACAATCTGTTTATATATCCGACTCTTGAGTATTCTAGGTTAAGATATTTGATGAATCTGTGAATTAGTGTGAATTGTGTTTGCTGAAGAGCGTTACTCAGTGCAAGTATTAATATTGTAGCTAAATATTTATTATTTTTATAATTTTGATATATATTTTTTCTACTCTGTAAACCCTCCCTCTTTGCCTCTCTGGTATTTTATAAATGTTGATTTTTGCTTGCCTCATATAAACTGCAGTATCATCCTGAAGTCATCCTAATGATTTTTAAATTTACAAAACAACAGAATCAATGTGGCTAAAGTAAATATACGAAATCTGTATCAAAAATATTCAAATATACATATTCATTTTAAGCCAGTATTATTAACAGTAAAAACATATTCACAAATTATGACAATATAATATATATATAATTTACACAAGTTCCTGGAGCGTTCAAAAATGTCTCTTACTTTAGATATACACCCATACCTCGCTTTGCGTCAGGGTTACGTTCCAAAAAAAACACGACGCAAATTGAAACGACACAAAGTGAAAATATGTGAAGGCGCAATCAAAAACAAAGGTGTTGCCATATTTTCGGAAAAAAAAAATTAAAGACTCGAATCCAAAACAACGCAACTTCGAAAAAAACGCAAAACGAAATGACGCAAAGCGAGGTATTGGTGTAGAATATAAAAATAAGGACATATAAAATTATGTGTGATATCAATATTTGAAACAAATTACACACCGAATTATAATGTATAAATTAATATATTTTTATTGACTTTTGGCAGTTTTCACCTTTAATTCCAAGGAGGTTTTAAATAAAAACCTGAATATTTGGAATTCTTCCTCGTATGAAGTCTTGAACAATCGCTGAGAAATCAATTCGCCGCTCCCAACAGTTTCCGAGTTGACATCGTGCAAGATTTAAAAGAAAATCTAGAAATGGGTTGAATACCGCTACTCCGACCTACCAGAATGTTGGATTTGTCAACTTGCATTGTCATCGGGTTAGAAAAGTACATTTCAGACTTTAACGTGCTCTGGGAGTATATTAAAAATTGATACAAGATTTGTTGAAAGACAGACATGGAAGCAAGTTAAATAAAAGCTTTTAAAAATTCTATAAAGAACGCATTTCTAGCTCTTCCATTTTGTTATATATTCAAAACTGTATATGCATTAAGTTTGTACAAATAAGCATTTTATTATTTTCTGTTTCTCGACAGTTTAAATTTTTGTTTAGTCATTTGCACTTTCTGCGTTTTTATTGCATCAGATGTTTAATTGATTATTTTCCCGTTTTAATAAATAATTATTTTATTTTCAGCCCTAGAATATCATTAATATAATTAGGGTTAATTGCATATATTACACGTTTGGCATTGTTTTAAGAATCCTCACACCTAACTTTATATTGGAGCAAAGCTTATCTGATCAGGTCAAACACGTATTTGTGATTAGCTATAAAGAAATATATTTTATTTCGGTATGCATTTATATTTTTATGAAGCTTAAAAAATGATATGCATTGATTTTAGTTTATAAAAATATCTGATAATCTTACGTAATAAGTTTCTTCATTACAAAAGTATTTTGGTAGAACTTATTGCGTAAGGTTTTTAGATATTTTATAAAAGTATATCACATTTTTTTTTTAATTCTGAATTTTAGTTTATATTGATATTATATTTGAATATCATTATAAAAAAAATTCAAAGAATTACTGGTTTGTTAATATCTCCTTCAAATAAATAGACCCGTGAGCTGAAGAAATAGGAAGCTCTACTCCACCCATTAAAATATCCATTACTCCGTCATATTTAAGTAAGAAGTATATTTTAGAATATAAAAAGTTAAAACATTTTCCTTTGAATATTTCAAAAATACTTTTCAACCTAAAAAAAAAAAAAAACTTCCGACCTTCATATATTATACTATTATTGTGCCTTCTACAAGCTTCGGTAAGCTTTTTAAGGCATACTTCCGACCTTCATATTAGTTATCTAAACTCCTATTTATTTATTTTTTTCTCAGTGAAAATAATTTTTGATTCCTTATAAAATAGAGGGAGTTTAATGCTTCATTTTGAAGGAAGGATTGATATTTGAAAAATAAAATGTGAGATATATATTATTTTGAAATGATTGATTATAGGTCTTGGAAATTAAAGGTAAAAATGCTAATTTCTATTCCACCTCAATAAAAAGTTATTTATTTAAAAATTTCAAATTGGTCAAATTCAACCATCTTGGAAATTTTAAAATGTATTTATTCGAGCTGGGTCAAATAGTAGTTCACAATTATACTCTGTAAGAGCTATTGGATGAATTTGAAGCCGTTTTAGATATGATTTTAAATATGAAATACAAGTGCTAATTTAATAAACAACACTATAAAGTTTTAGATGTGTATAGTCCTACTAGCTATTTAGCCACTTTTATCACAAAAAAAAATGTATATGGTAATTTGAGCCAACAACCCCATATTGTATATAACTTATAACAAGATTTTCATGTTGTATAATAGAAACACATCTGTAAATGATTATACGCATGATTGACATGTGTCATTACATCATCATATGTAATGTACTTTGTACAAACTGAGGATAAATAAATAAAACTCTGTAATAGATTAAGAGTTGAGCTGAAGCAAGAGATAGAAGTCATAACGTCTAAAATCGAGATAGATTTAGAATTCCCACAACAAGGTCTAAAAATGGAAACTGTCAGGATGGCGCCAGTAGAATTTCACCAGACGATCCACGTCCCTGTCGGAAAAGGCCCCCGTCTTAACCTATAAATACAATCACTTCACCATCTGCGTGAGCCCACGTCGGTTGTACCTAGGGCCTCCAATCCCGTTACATATTTTCAATCCCGGGATTCGGGATTGCTTTTTTCTCAATCCCGGGATATCCCGGGATTGAAAAACATTTCGTCTTTCTACGCCAAGAGGTATATCGTTTCGTTCGTTATATTTTTAATTTTTTCTTTTATATAGTGCCAATGACGTGACACTTACTTCGATGAAAACAACCTGAAAGCCATATATTTTGCGCCTGCTTATGAAATAAATACGGTTTAAGACGCGAAAGCAATTTCGCGCTAAAGTCTTTGACCATCTTTTTTTCTAACTGTGCTTGCGAATTGTGCAGATATTGGAGGACCTAAAGATTTTTATTGCATCGCTCTTCTAAAATTCTCTTTTGAAAATAATTTTGCCGATCTTTGCTGAGAGAATGAGATTGGGCTTGCAGCTCCTCTAGAAGAAACTTTACTGTTGCTTCTGCAGTCAAAAGCGTAGCGTCGCGTCTACAGATAGCCGCCACAGCTGCCCGAAATGGTTTGAATGCGGAAATTACTTGCGTCATGATATCAAAATCTTCATCAGTTAGACGGACATTTGCATTCACATCTATTAGCGCCTTCTGAATAGCTGACTTCACACTGAGAAGTCTCTCCAACATGTTCAATAAACTATCCCAGCGCGTTCTGCAGTCGAGAATGAGACACATACTGGTGGAAATGCGATTATCTTGCCGCATGTAGTTCAGTAAGATCTCGTTCTTCAGCGGCGATCGTTTGAACAATTTCACAACCACACGAGCTTTTTTCGTCACTTCATCTATATTTTTCTTTGAAAATATTGGAGATTGTGGATAAATTGTTTCAGGGAATGAGGGATGTGCTACCTCTAGGCTAACGTTAAATGGAGAAGTGTCCTCATTGTCATCCTCGGAAAGGTCAGATTCTGCTTCATTTACTGTTGCGGAAACGAATTCGGGAACAACCCTATCTTTTTTCTTAGCATAAAGTACATCCATCACAGCCATATGGAGACCATGCGCGTAGCAGAGCTGTTGCAGTGGACCAATAATGTGACCCAATTTTACCATCATTGCGCACCCATCAGTTGTAACACACACAATATCAGTTTCGAAGTCGATTCCAAACTCCAAGAGCTTAGCACCAATGACATATTTGCATTGTTCAGAGGAAAATACTCCAGATATTCGAGTCAAGCCAAGATTCTACACCTTGGTACGGCTATGAATATTAATGTTCAGGTAACGCTTTCTTCTGATTGACGTCCATTCATCCAGCGCAAGGCTGAAAAGTTGCCCCTTTTCTTTCTCCATCTGAAGCTCTCGAACGACTTTCTCACGAAATGTGTCCGCATAACGACACACTTTAATCTTAATGGTCTCTGCGGAGAGAGGAATTTCATGTCCAAGAGCATTGAGGCACTTGCGTAGATCCTCAGATGTGACAAAAACGGAGAATGGCAATCCGTCAAGAGCTATCATTCTAGCTGGCACAGAATCAGTCGATCGATCGATGGAAACAGACGAAAAATGATGGAGAATTGATATCTTGGGGGCCTTTTTTGCAAGGGTCTGTGTATCAACTTCGTCTTTAACTTTTCTCTTCGAAGTTTCGATTCCGTGGACCGCCTTCTGGTGTACATGCAGCCCTTTTGTTGACCCACCGACGCATTTCAAAATCCTTTTGCACGCTATACACTGTGCATTTTGGCCAGATCCGTCTCGTAGGTAATAGCACCAGATTTCTTCTGATATAGAAGGAATAAACTTCGCCATCACAATCAAGAAGTGATAAGCTTACTAAAAATGTCCGACGCGTTTTCTATTGAGAAATTACAAGGTCCGATAATATTGTTTTAGAGACTTTGTTTTATGTTCGTATAAGTTAAAAACTACTTTAGGCTGAGGATTGATAGTGACGAAGCATTTAATGAAATGACATTAAATACATTTAATTTAATTTATAAAACTATTTTAGAGGCGTAATATTCTTTTTAAAATAAAACAATTTCTACTGTCCTTACTGCGATGGAAAAATTAAAGGGAGGGCCTGGCTCATCAGTGGTGAACCCTCCCAGCGGTTTCGCCAGTTTAATCTACCATACCGCTGTTATATTGCATTTTTGGAACTTCCTTTTATAGTTGACTGTTGTAAGACTCTTGGAATGGGTATTTTAGAAGAACTGTGGACATAAGCTTTTAGGACAGCAGAATTAAATCGCAGTAAGGACAGTAGAAATTGTTTTATTTTAAAAGAATATTACGCCTCTAAAATAGTTTTATAATTTGATAACAGATGGCGCTCTAGTGCATCGCAACATTTAATTTAAATTAAATGACAAAAAAGCTAGCGAGGGTTTCACAAAATGAATAGAAGAGCAGTGCGTTCATGATGACCCATGCATACAGAGTACAGGATGGAGAGTATAAACATAGATTTAAAAAAAAATATATAAAACAATTTGGAGCCAAGATAAGAGGTTAGTGGCGGGTCCATGTTACACGCAGGTCCGCCACGAAAATAAAGGGATGCCGCTACTATCTAAGAAGCCACTATTTGCATGTCAACAAAAACTGGGGCCCCTCCATGTATACTGCTGCATACTCTCATTCTAGAGGCTACCATTTTGGAAAGATCTTGCAGAATAACCCTTCGTTATTGAATAACCCTTCGGTGCATGAAAATAATTTCAAATCTCTCAGAAAAAAAAAGACCCGAAATGCAGCTGTATAAACAAAGTGTCAAAAGTGTGCTATCTCATCATCTGTTTGATTACCAAAATGCTAGATAAGAAAAAAATATATTTTTGCGCTGGTTTTCATGCACAAACCAGTAATCCCGGGATTTTTCGAGCAGAATCCCGGGATCATTTTTTGGCTCCGGGATTGGAGGCCCTAGTTGTACCCCAGGTCCATCTCATCCATCATGTAGAACAGTAAGAAATCTTCTATCTCTTGCTTCAGCTCAACTCTTAATCTATTACAGAGTTTTATTTATTTATCCTCAGTTTGTACAAAGTACATTACATAATATGATGATGTAATGACACATGCCAATCATGCGTATAATCATTTACAGATGTGTTTCTATTATGCAACATGCAAATCTTGTTATAAGTTATATACAATATGGGGTTGTTGGCTTAAATTACCATATATATATATATATATATATATGTATATGAAAAAATAGTACAAATGTGATATTGTACTGGGATAAGGTGCATAAATTAAGAAAAAGGAATCTCCTTATCGTGCAATTGAAATTTGTTGATGGTATGCTGATGATATATATCTTCTTCTTCTATATATATAAAAATGAATGTTTGTATGTTTGTTTGTGTGTATGTCCGGTATACAAATTCGCAGAAGTTCACCAATTCAAACTAAAATTTCCATACATAGGTAAAAAATACGGGGAAGACGATAGGCTATTTTAAAAAATATATAAATCAATTATTAAAACTATATATTCAAATTATTCTACTTAGCTTATGAACATCGCCCTCTATCAAATATTAGATTAAATTATGCTGATGCAAACAAATAGATAATGCTAATAACAAACAATTATAAAAAAAAATCTTATCTAAATATATATCACTCGGGTAGATATGCACACGGGTCAATCACGGGGCGAAGCCCGGGTCACCCGTCTAGTATATTATATAAAAAAAAAAGAAAATAGATGATTTTCTGCTTGTATTTAATTATCTTGAGGATTATACTATGTTAGTTATTTGCTGGTTCTTTTTAGGACTAAATGGTATTGGTGATGCAGTCGTGGCTAAAATCTTGAAAGTATGATTACTAAAAATAGTTTTGATAAGAGATTGTTTTAATTGAGCTTTAGGATAAACATAATTTGGCAAAAGTACTGCCTGGCTTAAGGCGTAAGAATAAATAAAACAAAATATTATTTACATAATTCCAAACATGTTTGAGCCGACCAACGGAGAAGAACAACGGGAATATTCTTGCCATCGCCCGCACAAGTCTCAGTGGAGACTTTTCCGGGCACACTGTATCTAAAACGTCAAGGCAGCAGACGCGATGTCAGGTGGCCAGGGATCCTAGGATCTGGCGGCTGGAGATATCTCGCAGGGGTGGTGGAAACGTTCAGGGGAACGTGCCAGGGTGAAGCGGGGCAGGAGTTTTGAATTGGCCAGGAATCCAGTAGAAATGGCAGATGGAAATAGGAGGAAGGAGGTCCTTGAAGCCTAGAACTTGAGGGCTCTAGACTTCAGGATGGGGCAGCTTGAGGCTCTCGCTTCGTGCTTGTCTGGAAGGCCCTTTGAGCAGCAGTTGGCACATTTGGAGGTGCGCTGGTCAGCAATGGAAGGGCAGGCGCGGCCTTCATGGCCGTCTTCACCTCAGTGGAAGCACTTAGAAGCTCTGGTGCATTGGGCAGAGTTGTGGCCGAAGCCACAACAGCGGAAGCATACGCGGGCGCGGATGGACTCCTAGAAGTTGAGGATTACTTCATCCACCACGATTCTTCCGCGAACGTCTAGGGCTCTAAAGGTCTTGATGTCCACCTCGATGAAGGCGGTGCAGGTCCCGTTTCTGGGTGCCGAACGGTGCGCCACGCGCACCACTTTGCCCCCAGGAGGTTTACTAACAGCTGCGGTTCCCAGGAAGGTCTCCTCAATTGTGAAGTTGGATGTTTCCTCATCCACTTTGAAGAGGCAGATTCGTGGCAGGATCTCCTTCTGCTGGCGGACATTCATTCCATTTAACTTGCTGGCCAGGGAGGTAGACACATCAGGGATGGTCTCAGGATTACTGGAGTGGAGGACCAGCTTCCCCTTGGTGCGCAGGGAGGCCCAAACGCCTTGGGGGAGAGTGTGAGCAGCGCGGACAGCTTTAAGCATATTCCTTGGGTCATCCTGAGGGTCATCAGAGATTACCACTGTGTGGGCCGCCGATTTTTCTCCATGGAGGACCACTTGGGCGGCCGCAGGCTTGGAGACGCGGGAAGGCGCAGGTTTCGTAGGACCTTTCAGGTTTGTCCTTTTTGCAGGCGGGTTGGGAGCCTCAGGCTGCTTCCTTTTGGTTGGAGCAGGGGCAGGCAAGGTGGAGGCAGGCTTCTTGGCAGGGATGGCAGCAGGAGCAGGAGTGGCGGGTTTGATGGAGTCAGTCTGGGAGCTGGTTTCCTTGCAGGAAGGAGCAGGGCAGGTTTGGGTGCTGTGGCAGGCAGTCTGGGGCCTGTTAGCCTCCTTAACTTCGTCCAGCTCGGCGAAGGAATGGAGGGTGCCTGAGAGGTTCTGTACTTCAGCAGTGAGGGTCTTGATCAGTTCAGACCGCCTGGCGATGAAATGGACGAGGTCCTCATGCAGAGTCATTAGGGTGGGATGGCCAATGGCATGCAGGATGTCATGGTTGCGTTGGATCACCATTTCGTCCTCCCTCTCCATGTCGTCGAGGTTCACGATGAGCCTCTTGGCATTCTTCTTCTTCTTCTTAGCATGGTTCATGGCAAGAACAGGAGAGCAAAGATGTGACCAGGTAGAGAGCTATCTGGCAACTTGCGGAGAAGAGAAAATATGGTTTTACGGGCTACTAACCAAAAGTTACGATTTTTGAGCCCAAGCGCGATGTCAGGTGGCAAGGGACCCTAGGATCTGGCGGCAGGAGATGTCTCGCAGGGGTGGTGGAAGCGTTGGGCAAGCAGGGGAAAAAAAACTGGTTCCGCCCGGGAACAACTTGCGGAGAAAAGAGAAAATATGGTTTTACGGGCTACTAACCAAAAGTTATGATTTTTGAGAAAACTTGCGGAGAAGAGAGAAAATATGGTGTTACGGGCTACTAACGTGGTTACTATTGGTTGGCTGTTAGTTGTTCATGCTGAACTCTGATTGGATATTGGTACCTACATTGTCTTCTCATGATTACCATCCTCCAGGAAGAAGAAGGTCTTTGAACTTAGTTTTATGGTTCCTGGGTAGTGACCTTACTTCCTGAATGACGCAATCCTGGTAATTGCTGTCCTCTATTTTTCGCGAGGCCTAACTTTTATTAAAACCTTTTGGACGATACATTGCATATATTGTGGTGGGATTACATCTTGGTATTTACACATTATGACATATATATATATATAGAGGTATTTGAGAAGTTTCACTTTTGACCAAGAGATGACTCGATAAAAGTATTTTCAGGACCTAACACCCTTTTGCATTTATTTCGCATCAATTCTTGAAAATTATTTTAAAAATATTATGTTGATATTTATTTGGAATTGTATTTTATAAAAATAGCTCTAATATAAACCATATTTGCGGAAGAGCATTGCTCTTTGCAATTTATTGTAATTATATGTATGCACCTCTAGAGATAGTAATGAATCAAGGTCTCATCGACGGTCACAACTCGAGCAAAAAACCCTTTATTTATCGATTATATTGTTCCAAACATTGGTTTGAAGCTGAAAGTCGAATGTTGTCCATTGTAAACAATCGCAGCACCAATCGAACCTATAATTTTCATCTCCAACATTTCCTGTATATAAAATATAAATACTGTTTGTTGATTTGTAAAATAGACATGTGCTTGGTGGTTTTATTAAAAGTTTTTATTCAACTTGCTTCTATGTCTGTCTGTCCACAAATCTTATAATCGATTTTTAGTATACTTCTAGAGCACGTAAAAATCTGAAATTTGTTACACTTGTTAGAACCTGATTACAATGCAAGTTGACAAATTTTCAGACTTCCTGGTTGTCAGAATGGTCAGGAATGGACAAATTACTAAATTGCCTTTCAACATTTTAAATTTAATTTTAATATGCTTCCAGATCACATAGAAGTATGAAACTTCTAACACTCGCTCAGTCCAATGAACAATGCAAGTGTACACATTTTCAGATATCTGGGTGGTCGAGTCGCCGGGGAACAAATATCTTAACAAATAATAAAAAAAATCTATATTTCTTTTTAAATATTATGTGTTTCAAGAAATCAAATCAGAAACATGTGGGAGTTGCGAATTGATTTTTTCAGCGATTGTTCAAGACCCCAAACGAGTTAGAAATCCGAATATTCAGGTTCTTATTTAAAACCCCCTTGTAAATTACAAGCAAAACACTGACAAAAGTCAATATATATAATCATTTATCTGTTATAATTCAGTAATCTTATTTCAATATCATCAGGCATATATTTATATTCATTATATATATATATATATTTATATAAATATGATAATATAAGAGCACACATTTCACGACAACGTTATAAATAATTCCCCTTTGTCAATTAATTTATTTTATTACTTATAACTAAAATTAATCAATTGAATAATCACAACCCATATTGAATATTTACCAATTATATCCCTCAACAATAATCTATTATGTTTGTAACTTCGTAATATTGTTCACAGTAAATTTAAGGTTCCCCTAAACCAAAAGTAAAGACATATTTCAATTAGGCTTTAGATTACGTTACTTCCTGCATCGTACGAGGAATTGACCAATCCGCCGCGAGTTGGTTTCCGTCTATTTAATTCCTAATCCCCAGGAAACCTTTGACTCTGGGTTTTGTAAATTCATTATCAAAAACTAATTAAAAATTGAATGATTAATAAAAATGCATTTGAAAGAGCTGATGTATTAAATCGACGAAACAGCTGGAAGGGTTCTCCACTGATAAGCCCAGCTGGTCCAGTATTTTCATCACAGTAAGGACAGTAGGAAGTTTGTTCTATTTAGAAGAAGAACATTCGATCTTCGTGGTTCTATTTATTATATATTGATGGTGCGTCAATGCCTCGTGTGTTTCTATTTAATATCGTTTCAGTGACACGGCCTCGTCTACTTTACGTTCGTCGATCTGAGAGGAACTTTCTCTGTAATTTCCTCGATACCTACTGTGCCTTCCTCATTGAATACTGGTTTTCAACCTCGTTTGAAATCAGTAAGCCAATATCTGACTGCAGTCATGGATTGTGAAAGGTTCCATAAACGGGATCCAGCCTTGTACAATTTCTTCGAATGTTTTCTATCTAAAACCGCATTTAAAGACTGCCGATGTATGGCTGTGAGAACAACTTACTTTGACGACGCCATCTGTCTCTGAAAACAGGAACTAATCGAACACACCCTCTCTCTCGTAGAGTAGATCTAAACTTACTATAAGAATATTTGGAATATAGAAATAAGATGGAAATCCTCCTTCAATGCCTTCCTTTACTGAAAGGGGCCACATGGTCTCTCCATACTTCCCGGTCGACCGCCATCATCTTCATCTCCTCGTAGGTGTGTCATTCAGTCCATTGTTTAAGATCGTCTGTGTATCCCCGTCGTCTTCTTCCCCTAGATCTCTTCCCCCGGAGTTTTCCCTCCAACACTGTCAGAAATGTCTCTCCTGCTAATCCGCTCATCAAATGTCCAGCAAACGTCAGTTTTCGTTGTTTTATTAACTTTATCAGCTGGCGTTCTGTACCCATTCGATCGAGAGCTTGATTATTTGTTACCATATCTGTCCAATAAATTTTGAGAGCTCTTCTGTAAAGGTATGTCTCGAAGGCTTCTATATATTCGTTTGATTGAAGATTTTAGTAATGTCCACGACTCACAGCCATATGTGTTAGTACAGGCCAGATTAGTGGCTTTATCAGTCTTTGTTTCATCATAATATTGGTAGTGCCCCTTAATATAGGAGATGGAAATACAGATTTAATATAAAGTAATTATTAATATTTCAAATTATAAAATGAGAAATTGTATGTTTCGAAGAATATAAATAAGTGAAGAGAAAATAAATGAATTACACTTTAAATATAAATATTGATTTGGAATTTAATTAAATGTGTGGGGTGGGTTTTCAAATAAATTTACATCCACACGTTCCTGAATTTCATATTTATATAGGTATCCGATATTAATTATATATAGTTCTTTTCTAATATATATATTATACATTTAAATTAAGATATTCATATATATTTCAAAGAATTTCAAACAAAATACTCTTTGGTAAAAGTATTAGTTATTGCTTAAATTATGTTGAAATCAAATATATATATATCAATTTTGTCAAAATTTAATCATATATATGGGTAGCAAAATATATATTTATATTTTTTATTATATCAGAATATTGGTGTGTGCTCGGCTGAACAAAGAATTTGGAGACAGACCGAGCATTTTATCACCAGATTCCACAACACTATACGTTTCCTTTGTTAAAATCTGAGCTAGAGCTCTCAAGCTCTTCCTAAATCTACTTACCTAACATTACAAGCAAAATCACGAGCCGTCAAATTCCGAGTCCGAGAAATTTGTTAAAATCAGATGGCGTTGTATAGGGTTCTTTTTAATGTAAAATATTATTATTTTTTCTCTTCCTTGATTGTTGATCCATGTTCTAATACTGGCGAATAATATAACATGGTCTGGATGGATTGAAACATTCCAGTTAGAGCCCCTAGTAGAATTATGGAGGAACAAATTGGTCGAAAGAAAGACTTGATGAACCCTTTTCCTTAAAAATAAAGAAAACAAAACGTTCGGCCAATTAGATAATTATCTCGGCACTCTGTAAGCGTACATCTGTCGGAATTGAAAGTTGTCCCAGTTCAAAATCAATAGAAACACCATTAGGTCTCCACATAAATTCTCTAAAGAATAGCTTACGTTTTCTCTCTCCCTGGGACTGTGTCGTCCGAATATATTTTTAAAAATGGTTTCCACTATTTTTTAACTTTTCTTCAAATCTGATTCATGCGAAATGGGATTTTAATCAATGATTCGAATTAAAGGTACAAAACGCGAGGGTCTAGTTTTTTAATTCAGATATATTATCATTTTTTCATCACATGTAAGATAGTCTTATATATATATGACAATTCAAAGGACTTAGTTGAGAAGACTAGCGTTTAAATATATCTAACTCTTAAATGTCACATTTATAAGCAGAATTGTTCAATAGGTTATTAGAGCCCTAAAAAGCGCGGTCTTGGCAATTATAAATATCTGCTATTCTTTTATCTATATACAAGTATACTTATATATGTGTGTTTGTTTGAAAAATTAGCTTCAGCGAACAATGATGCCAATAAAATCCATTCCAGCGTTCAAAATGAAATACCAGGCGAAGCAACAACGAAAATTCATCGATACTGTTATGAATCAAGACGAAGTTGTCAATTCGCCAACGGAATTCTCTCGAATTGCCAGGAATACAACCGCACATTTTAACATTGAAAATTGGCGTACCTTTCATGCTCCTCCGATTCATCAATCCCACGACTTTGCAACAAGTCTTTCGATAAAACGAGGACGAACAATGTCATCAGAGCTACAATTTAGAATGGGAAATTCAAGGGGGAAGATGTACTGCTGCCAGGTATTCCACTGATCACATTAAATTCAAACGTTTTCAGTTACCTGTGCGAATCGATTTTGCAATGATTATCAAGTGTGTGTGGTAGATTTGGAGAATCCATGCTTTTCATATGGCCAATTGTATGGCCAGCCTATGCGTCGGAAAACCTGACTTATTCGTGTA
Organism: Cordylochernes scorpioides; assembly: GCA_030710605.1. Classification (NCBI taxonomy): domain Eukaryota; kingdom Metazoa; phylum Arthropoda; class Arachnida; order Pseudoscorpiones; family Chernetidae; genus Cordylochernes; species Cordylochernes scorpioides. The sequence goes on from CP092864.1 coordinate 94,083,707, forward strand.
CGCACAAGACGAAAAATTATAAAAATATTGTCTATCCAAAATCACTCGAATAAATATCAATAGTTGAATCGATTTCAATTTCCTTTCTCCTTAGATCGCAAAAACGAGCGACTGGTAAGCTAAATATATAGGGATGATTCAAAGGCCATTTTCACTCTCATTTCCACAATAAAACTATTAATAAAAAATCACAAATTAAACAAGTAGGTGCATAGATTAATATACAGTTAAAAATAATATAGGGTATTTATTTATTTATTTTATAATATTATAAATAAGGGAAGAAAATCCTGTTGAAGGACTGACAAGTCCGAAAGCTTGAAAATAAAAATTTGAACAAGAAACTTAACCCTTGGAAGCTTTATTTATTTTATAATAATATAGGATGTTCTCAAAGCCTATACAAATAAACTAAAAACAAACTAATACACATTTTCTATTACAGAAAAATTATATCGATGATATATTAATGAATATTTTGCTACTACTGATAAGATATCATTGTAGAGCAGTGTTCGTTAGGCAAACATTTACTCGGGTGAAATTCGGGCGATACATTCGCTACAACGAATTGAATAATCCTAAATTCTGCTCAATTTTAGATTCGTATTTGCAATACTTTTGAAATGATTGGATTCAATGGATTGCCATTTAACCAAATTATTTTCCATGTTTGAAAAGATTATTTTTGCATAGCTTTATATTATTTAATATCTATATAAAATACAAGGTTAGGTCAATAAGTAATGCACAATCACCACTAGCAAAATATATAAATAATTTATTATAATAAAATACATGTTTTCTGGTAAATAAAACACTATTCTTTTCATATAAGCAATTAAAATTTGTTTATCTTTTGTATTTTTCTGATATGGAGCCTAAGTGAACACAGGAATCCGACAACGGCCGGTGAACGAGTTACTCTTTAAGTCCGGTGACATTTCAGCCACAACAATTATATATATTATATAAGGAACGAGACATTTGATAGAAGCACTATACAGAGATGGGTTCAGCGCTTCCCGAAAGGTGATTTTGATCTTCATATCAAAGAGAGGCCAGGTAAACCTTCAACTGTCACAACAGACCAAAATTTGGCTCTTGTTGAGGAAATTGTCAGGAATAACCGGAGAATAACGATTAATAAATTGATGAAAAAACTTTCAATCTCTAAAGGAAGTGTTCTTAAACTACTTTCAGATCTTGGCTATCGAATATTGTGCTCAAAATGAGTGCCAAAGCTTCTAACACGAGAAATGATGCGAACTCGGAAATAAATTTGTTTATACCTCATCGAATCTTACCCAGGACCAGCTTCTGAGGCCTTTAAAGGAGTCGTAACGTGTGAGGAAACTTGGGTTCATCATTATGACCCTTCTTCAAAGTGTCAATCAATGCAATGGACCCACAAAATGTCTCTAGTCAAGAAAAAACCAAGGCTTTCCCTTTCCAAAGACAAAATCAAGATCACGGTCTTTTGGGACCAATATGGGCTCATATTCATGGATATGCTAAAAAATAATACTTCCATCAACAATTAAAGATATTGTAAATCATTAGAAAAGCTAAAAAGAGCCATTTAAACAAAAGGCCGGGCCTAAAAGACTCAAATCAAAATTCATCAGGACAATGCAACACCTCACACCGCGCGAAAGATATTGGCTCAAATTTCCAGATATGGGTGGACTTTGATGCCTCTCCCAGCTTACAGTCCTGACCTGGCTCCTCCTGATTTCTGCCTGTTCGGTAAATAAAAAAATTCACTACGCGGTAGAACATTTGAAAATGATGAAATGTTACTCCATGAGGTTAGAGGGTGGTTCAGAAAGCAAGATGTAGCATTTTACCAAAGTGCTTTTGTGAGTTGGAAATAAGGCTGGACTAAATGTGTACAGATTCAAAAATATTTTATTGACATCATACACAAGTAAATGGTGGTATTATAAAATAATCACAAAAAGAGGGATATATGAAAAATATAAGATAAAAGAGTAAACTATATACAGTTAGGTAAAGTCCAGGAGACTCCCCCAACGACCAAGAGTCCTCCTCCAGACAGTAATGAGGTTTTCACGTTCTCCCCTCATCTCAAGGCTCAGAAAGAACCTGTGTATTGATGATTTGGAAGATGCGAGGATGGCGAGGGCGTCGTCATCCAGCCCTTGACCGAAGAGCCAGCCCTTGCAGGTCGGGTGGTTGCTGTATGATGTTGAAGGCTTCCTTATGAGGGGCCTGATGGAGCTGCAGAACCAGTAGCGGTGGGCCAACATCAAGTCACTAGAACCACAGGCGATGCAGGTCTCTCTAGCAGAGGCCGGATGTGCAGGATGGGGAAGAGCGTTCAGGGCCAGCTGTATTGCAAGGTCGGCATTATACCCTGAGAAGGTGCAACGTCGAAGCGATGGCCAGCCGATGGTGATAGGGATGTTGACAAAGTCTTGCCAACGGTACAGAAGCTGGGCGATGGGCAGGGTTGCCAGGCGTTGTCGCTCAAGTGTACGGCGGATGGTGCGGGTAGTTAGGCGAATGAACGGAGTCACCGTCCCGCGCAGCACCACAGCTTCGCCTAGTTTGTTCGCCCGGTGGGACCCTAGGAGGTTTTCTCCAATCAGCCTATTGCAGAAGTTGGCCAACGCTGTGGCGTCTGCAAGAGCGCATCGGGTCGGACGAGTGAGCGGTGACACAGGGCCATCGAAGTCCCCGATACGTACTCCTATCCACCGTGCAGCGGCTAGGAGGTCAGGTGGCCGGAGTAAGCTGCATCCTCCGATTATGGCGAGGTCCCTCAGCTGTTGTGTTGGAGATATCCGGTGGTCCAGCGCTAGTAAGTCCGAAACTACTTCCCATATCTTCTAGAGTCTACGACGTCGAGGTGGAAGCCATGTACCGGATGGAAGTGGATTTAACCAGGCCCCACTATCAGCGAGCCAAGAGTAGGCGTTGAGACTTCCACGAAGCGAAGCTTGAACACCTTTCATACACGCCAGTCTCAGCTGCGTTCCGACGTCGAGGAGGCCGAAGCTACCCATGAAGACAGGACGTGTTAGAACACCTCCCGGCAGCCAGGCGGTGCGCCCAGGTCCCCAGACGAAACGCACCAGTCGAGCTTGGAGCTTAGAGATGGTGAAGTCGGTAGGCAGGTATCCGTGAAGATGGTGTACCACTGAGGAGAGCACCAGGGAGTTTGCAGCTCTTGCCCTCCCAACGAGAGAGAGGCTGCGGACGAAGGGGGACCATCTTGCAGCGGCCGTCTCCATCAGTTCGACCAGATGGTTCTCCTGGACTGATGTTCCATGTCCAATAGTCACTAAACAGCCCAGCACCTTCAAATTGGGTTGTTAACCAGCAGATGTTCAGAGGGGAATCGACCCGGTTTCTCCAAGCACCACACCACAGACCTTTTCCCTTTCTGTAGTTTACTTGTACCCCTGGCGGAGTTCGTCGAAGATGTTTTGACGAGTTTGAATTGCTCATCATTCCGGATGAGTAGGTTGATGTCGTCAGCATAGGCCAGGACGTTGCCTTGGCCGAGTACCCGCTCTAGACGACGTAGGAGTGGTCCTGTCGCAATGCTGAACAAGGCGGCACTGGCGACAGAGCCCTGTTTGACTCCGTTCAGCAGGCGGAAAGGTCGTGTACGAGTATAGTGCTTGTTTACTCTGACTGTAGCGTCTGCCCCGGCCGAATGTGTATAGAGGGAAAGTGGATATATTGAATGATGATGGTATATAGCTAATAGTCAGGTATTCAAATAAACAAAGTTTCAGTTAGTGAGTGAATTGTTTTGGCTGAAATGTCACCGGATTTAAAGAGGAACTCGGTCACCGACCGTTGTCGGATTATTGTGTTTTTTCACATTAGGATCCATATCTAAAAAAAAATATAAAAAATAAATAAATCCTGATTTCAAAATGAAAAACAGAGTTTTATTTACCAGAAAGCACGTATTTTATGATAATAAATTATTCATATATTTTTCTAGGGATGATTGTGCATTACTTATTGACATAACCTTGAATATTACTTTTGCTTTGTGAGCTGTTTTAAGCGAGTATACTAAATTTAATTCTTCTATGTGGTCTGGGATTATATTAAAAATAGATCACAAAAATTGAAAGAAATCATGGAAATTATTCCATTCTCGACCACGTTTTTATTGAATGATGGCCGCTCTCTACACCACAGAAGCAGCTTTATTTTTGAAAGGAGCTATACAATTTCTATTCTCTAATCTATTCCATGCCACGACGTTACTTAGAAGTATGAAATTTTGTAAACTTGCATTTTTAGCAGTAATGAAATAGCGTATAAAATATCAGATTTCTACACGGTTTAGATGTATATTAAGAACTAGATCGTTATCCCATTCTACGATCGGGTATAGAACGATAGTTATTTCTAAACCTCCATTGTTAAAGTTTTACCTAATATATATATTTATATAGATGTAAAATTTGCCGGGAGGCGATTGATCCATAGAAGCATAGGGCGCCTCTCCCGTCAAAATAAACTTCAACACCTGACGCCATCTATTGACCGTCGCCGCAAACTGGCGGCCTCGGGTCGGCGACAAAGCCACAGCACCAGCTTGGGCAAACTGAAAAGCGTCCACCTAGAGACTATGGTTTCGGGCTAATGGCGCTTATCAGCCTAGGGCAGACTTTACTCCAAGAGATATACACGGGATCTGATGGAATCTTCAAACTCAGCCAAAGCGGTGTTTGGCTGGCAAAGTGGCTGGGCCAAATCTATGGCCAGAATATAGATGGAAAGTTAGCCGGGAGGCAATTGATCCATAAGGAGGCGCCCTACGCTTCTATATATTTATATATGCTGTGACCCCTATATATAGGTAAATTTAATGTAAAACATATGTGCATGATGATATTGGAAATAAATTACTCAATTATAACAGATATTTTTCTGTTATGATTGAATGATATATATAACAGTTTTTTGCTTTTAATTCCAAAGAGGTTTCAGATAAGAACCTAGATATTTGGATTTCTTCATTATTTGAAGTCTTGAATAATCACTGAAGAATTCAAGTCGCTACTTTCAAATGTTTTCCCGACCAACCAGAGTTCTGAAAATTCATAAACCAGAATTATGATCAGGTTTGAATAAATGTACTCAATTTCAGACCTGTACGTGCTAATTGATTACAACATTTCTGGACAGACAGAAACAAAACGAGTTAAATAAAATATTTTGTAAAAATCGTAATCATTGGGGATTAGGACTTAAATAGACGGAAGTCTGCTCACGGCGGATTGGTCAATTCCTTGCAAGAGACGGGAAGTGACGTAAGATAAAGCCTAAACGAAATAAAGCCTAACTTTACTTTTGGTTTGAGAAACCCTAAATTTATTGTGAAGTATATTACCAAGTTACATACACCTTTTGAACTATTGTAGAGGGATAATTGGTACATATTTAATATAGCGTATCATTATTCAATTGATTAATTTGATGGAAATATTTGCTGGGAGGAAATTGATCTAAAGAGACAAGGGTCGCCTCTCCCGTAAAAATAGACGTCTAAAACCAGACGCCATTTATTGACCGTCGCCGCAACTAGCGGCCTCGGGTCGGTGATAAAGCCACAATACCAGCTTAGGCAAACTGAAAAGCGTCCACCTAGAGCCCATGGTTTCGGACTAATGGCTCTCGTTAGTCTAGGGCGGACTTTCCACACGGGGTCTAATGGAATCTTGACAATCTGCCAAAGAGGTCTTTAGCTGGCAAAGTAGCCATCTATGGCTAAAATATAGATGGAAATTTTTGCCGGGAGGAAATTGATCTAAAGAGACAAGGGTCTCTAGGTGGACGCTTTTCAGTTTGCTAAAGCTGGTGTTGTGGCTTTGTCACCGACCCGAGGCTGCTAGTTGCGGCCACGGTCAATATATGGCGTCTGGGTTTAGACGTCTATTTTGACGAGAGAGGCGACCCTTGTCTCTTTTGATTAATTCGAGTTATCTTTATATATATATAAATGAATGTATGTGTGTGTGTGTGTGTGTCTGTCCGTTATGCCTGACCAAACCACTCATTGGAACACCATGAAACTTTTGGGAAGTTATTTAGTATAGTACTGGGAGGGTTTCTGAAAAATAATTTCTTGAATATCTTGAATATCCTTAGAGTTATTTGCAGATTTGTAGATTTAACTCGCAAGCAGCGCCACCATTGCGACGATGATAACAGTTCTTTTATCTATAAGTTTTATTATCACTAAGTTTATTATCTTAAAGATTATTTATCAAAAGTAAGATTATCTCAGGATGAGACGGTAATTTATTTGAGACAAGAATAATGATAATTCCAAGGCAAAGATACTATTCCTTTAACTTCCAATTACCGAGTGAACCAATTAATATTGATTTTGTTCAACTTATCGAGTATTTTTCAAGGGACCGGGAAAAAATGTTCACTATATAAAATGATGATTTTGTAATGTAGAAAATTAGGAAAGACAAAATTCAGGATGACACGGCACACAGAGACCGGGAAAAAATGTTCACTTTATCGAGAGATTCAAATTTACGAGTGTCAAATTTTCAAAATATATCTATTATTTTTTTTAAATAAGTTTATAGAGAATTGTTTTACCAAATGTTCGTTAGACAAACCTTTACTCGGGTAAAACCCGGGCGAAGCCGGGTACATCCGCTAGTCTATATATATATAAAATTGAATGTCTGTCTGTGTGTACTCTATAGATTCAAAAACCATACATCCAATCGCCGTGAAATTTTGGAATATTATTAGGTATATCCCCGGGAAGGTGTCTGAAAAATAATTTCCAGAATATCTTGAATATCCTTAGAGTTATTTGCAGATTTGACTCGCAAGCAGCGCCACCATTGCGACGATGATAACAAGTATTTTTATCTATAAGTTTTATTATCACTAATTTTATTATCTTAAAGATTATTTATCAAAAGTAAGATTACCTCAGGATGACACGGCAATTTATTTGAGACATGAATAATGATACAATTCCAATGCGAAAATACTATTCCTTTAACTTCCAATCACCGAGGGAACCAATTAATATTGAATTCATTCAACTTATCGAGTATTTTCAAGGGACCGGGAAAAATGTTAACTAGATAAAACGATGATTTTTTAATGTAGAAAATTAGGAAAACAAAATTCAGGATGACAAGGCACACAGGGACCGGGAAAAAATGTTCACTTTATCGAGAGATTCAAATTTACGAGTTTCAAATTATCAAAATATATCTTTTTTGTAAATATAAGTTTATAGAGAATTGTTTTAACAAATGTTCGTTAGACAAACCTTTACTCGGGTAAAACCCCGGGCGAAGCCGGGTACATCCGCTAGTAAGTAATAAAATATCAACCAACACCTGACCTTTTAATATATTTTTTTCTATTATTTTTTCTCATATATATTTATTTAATTAAAAAAGCATATATCGAAAAACCCGAAACATGGAACACCTCACTGCACTAGAAGTCCTCAACACTAATGTTACCAACCCCAAATACCCGGTAGGTACCCGTCAATATTCATTTTGGAAACTGCCAGAATGCCCAGAATTAAAAAAAGGAGATTCTCAAGCTTTGAAAAAATACTGCGGCGCGGTTAAAACCACCTTTGCCGAGCTAATAAATTTTATTGACTTTTACGAAAGGGAATTGCTCGAACTGCGCTCAAACTACTTAGAAGAACACGATACTACAAAAGCTCCCGCGAAGCGCCCAAGATAAAAATCACCATTAGCCGCAAAAGAAACAACAACGCAAATAACAACCTAGTGCTCCAACCAAGGATCACAAGGTAATCCCGAACCAACATCACAAAAGAAACAGCCTGAAAAACCTCAAGAAGCAGAAATAGTCGAATGAAAATCGAAGTGACACCAAACAAAATGCCAAATCATGAACAAAACCATAGAAACTTGAACCCATCAAAGAAACTTAACGAAACATCGGATAACACAGGTCTACAAAACTCAAAGTAGTTGTACCTTATAGCATATATATATCGGGATTCAGAAAAAAAACTCTGAGAGATATTTGATGCACAGTGATAAATATCCCTGTGCATCAAATATCTCTCAGAGTTTTTTTTCTGAATCCCGATATATATATGCTATAAGGTACAACTACTTTGAGTTTTGTAGACCTGTGTAACGGACCCAACAACCTTACCCCTAACCCCAAGATCAGAATACCACCAATCAAAATAAGCGGGGTTAAGGAATGGTCAGGCCTTAGAGATGGTCTTGTTAATTCTACAAAACAAAAGCCAGAATTTTACACATCAGGGCGACACATCAACGTTCAGACCCACACAATATCAGACTACCGGACAGCTACCAAGTGGTTGGAAGATCGCCACTACACCTTCCACTGCAAGATCTTAGACGACAAAAAGAGCCTTAGTGTGGTCGTCAGAGGTCTCGACCGCTGCATCACCATCCTCGAAATACAAGAGGATCTGGAAAACAAATTTGAGATGTCCAAACTTGCAAGACTACGAAAATCAGGAACAAAGAAGGAGCTCCCACTAATCCGTAGGGAAACTCCCAAATGTGTAAAATGTGGAGAAAATCATTTCACATCCGAATGCACCAAAGAAAATGATGTCCCACTTAAATGTGCAAAATGCCAGGGACAGCATACAGCAAGTTGGTTGCCCACTATACAGAAATATAAATAGAGTACCCCAAACCCAAAATAATAAGAAACCAAACCCCAATACAGAAAAATAAAAATCCAACCCTAAAGGTTCAAACCCTTCTGAATTTACCCAACCCACAAACAAGAACAAAACTGCCTATGTCAATAAAGAACGTCCCAATTCTCCTTCAGCCACAAAGGTCAACCAACTAGAGAGCGCTATCAAAAAGGCTCTCAGCGACCCGCAATAATAGCCAACATAATGAAGAACGTTGTAGACACCATTAGATGTAAATGAATTACAATATATATAAATATATATATATATATTAAAAAAAAAAAAAAAAAAGGCATCTCCTGACCACAAGCACATGTGCTTTTTAGATGGCAGAGCGCCATCTAGTGAAGTAAAAATAAACTAAACGTTTATTTAGCTTACTCCGAGATATTTGGCCAACCCAATTTCTTGATAAATCAAGAAAAGCCATCCACGAACGCGTTTCGCGCTGTTGGCGCTCGTCAGCGTGGAAAAGGCTGTAACCATTGCGACCAAAAAGATATTTTGGACCCAATGGCTTCCCGAGAAATCATTTTTTTTTTTTATATCAACACCTGACCCGCTTATCTTTTACTAGACGAATGGCCCGGGCAACGCCCGGGTTTTACCCGAGTGCGTATATATTTTAAAAACGTTTTAATTCAAATACTATTCGTTACAATTATAAATTGGCGCCATGGATGTCACTCTTGTGAAACGTCCCGTTCCAAACTGTGTGTTTTTTAAATGTTTTAATTAAAATACTATTCGTTGCAATTATAAATTGGCGCCGTGGATGTCTCTCTTGTGAAACGTCCCGTCCCAAACTGTGTGTGTCTTGAAAATATAAAAATAAAAATGTGAATTTTCATAAAGATTTCATCATGTCGATTTTTTTTTTTTGCATTTCACCTACTAAATCGATAGAGATAATTACATTTGCAACATGAACTTAGGTATATTGACTAAATAGAAAACTGCATAGTAATAAAGATCATTTTTTAAAGGCACCATATCGTTTTTTTCAATAAAATCGAAACAAAAATTAACGATAAATAACGATAATTGCCTTAAAAAGAAATTGCCTTAAAAAAAAAGAAACATTCGCGGTGATTTTGTCTTGCATTCGTTTATACAATTATTATATACGAATGACCCGGGCAACGCCCGGGTTTTACCCGATTAAATGCTTTTATTCAAATACTATTCGTTACAATTATAAATTGGCGCCGTGGATGTCATTCTTGTATAATATATAAATGAGTTTTAAAAATTGTAAAAAAAAAAATGCATCGGCCGGGAATCGAACCCGGGCCGCCAGCGTGGCAGGCGAGCATTCTACCACTGAACCACCGATGGTTATGAAAAATCCCATCCGTGAGCTTCAGACAAACAGACAAACAGACAGAATAAGGCAAATATATAAGTAGATTTTTTCTATTGTTTTTTCATATATATATATATATATATATAAACAGTCTTCGAATCCTTCACTGGAACGCGTGTAGTCTCCGAAACAAAAAAAAAAACCAAACAATTCTCAGAATTCCGGAACGATCACGATATCGCACTAGTTTAAGAAACCTGGCTTAAGCCGTGCCATAAAATGAGGATTCAAAGCTTCATCACCCTCCGCAACGACAGACTGACCGGACAAGGTGGTGGAACTGCCATATTTGTCCACAAGAAGTACAGTTATTCACCTATTCATGCCACCACCTCAAGCCTGGAAACAACAGGAATTTATATCAAAAACATAATCGAGTTAAATATAAACCTGTATTCATGCTACAAACCACCAAACACCTATCTAGATCGAACCGATATCTATAAAATTTATTCAACGGACACTCCGACCATCATAGCAGGGGACCTGAACTGCAAACTTCCTGCCTAGGGTTCCACCACCACTAACCCAAGCGGGAGAAAGCTCCAAAACGCAATCAACGTTATGGACCTAGATGTGAGCTACCCCGAAGAACCGACACATGACTCACCTCCAGATAGCTTTGATATCGCCGTGCACAAAAGCATCTCCCAAAGGGGGGGGGGGGGGGGGGGGGGGGGGGGGGGGAGGGGGGGGGGATACTCTAAAGTCCTGCACGAACTAACCTCTGATCATCTCCCAGTACTACTTGTGCTGCATGATTTTAAAATCTCCTACTCAAATACAAAAATCAAAATTACAGATTGGGCCCTTTTGAAGTACAAAATGGAAACCGCTCAACCTCCTGAACCGATCCTAGACACATCTTTAGGAATAGACGAGTCCATTACACACATTGAAGAACAAATGGTGCAAAATTTGAGAGAATCAACAAAATCCGGAATTAGAACGAAGATATCCATTTTCACATTAAAGAAAAAATACGATCCACCAACAGACTAAGAAAAAAAACCTGCGATACCCGATATAAATCAGCCTACATGACGGTCCGGAGAGAATCACAGAAACTTACAATAGAGCACGATAACACTAGCTGGGACTACTTTATCGAAAAATTGAAAGTCACGGAGCAAACCATATGGAAAGCCATCAAACGATTATCCAACTGTGAAAAAAAAAAAAAGAAATAACATTGAAGACAAACAATGAGCAGATACTAACCACAGAAGAAGCAGCTGAATCATTTTCCAACAACTATGAAAAACAGTTCACCCCCAATCCCTATACATCCCACTCCAAACCTACTCATACATACATCAAATGTGTGAATTCATATATGAAAAAAAAAAAACAACAACAAAGCAACTAGAACCAACAACATTGGTGAAATAAAAGCGATTATTGAATATAAACCAAATAAAAAGCTCCCGGAATCGACGAATTGCCTAATGAAGCTCTCAAACTGCTCTCTAATAACAAACTAGATCAATAACCTACATCTTTAACGCATCACTGCAGCTTGCTCACTTCCCTGACAGATGGAAAACGTCCATTTTCTGTCCCATACTTAGAAAGGGGAAATCCATGCATGAACCAACAAGCTAACAGGCCCATCTCACTACTACCTGCCATCTCAAAACTATTCGGAAGAATTGTTCTAAGAAGACTTGGAAAATCCCTCGAAGAAAATAAGCTACTCAGACCTGAACGATTTGGTTACCAAGCCAAGCACTCAACATTGCACCAGCTAGTTGTCTTCACTGAAAAAAATAAGAAAAGCCACGGACCAAGGCCAAATAACAGGAGCCGTGTTCTTCCATATCGCCAAAGCGTTCGACAAAGTCTGGCATGAGGCCCTTCTCTACAAAATGTGCAAAAAGCACCTTCCTGAAGACATCATAAAAATAACGCAAAACTTTTTAATGAATAGAATATTCAAGGTACGAGTCAAAGACGAACAGCCAACAGCTAGGAACATCCTTGCTGGGGTCCCTCAAGGATCAGTCACAGGACCAACCTTATTCGACCTATATGCCGATGATACCGCCATTTTGGCTTCGACATATACCTTCGATAGACTCCAAATGAAACTCCAAGGGGCCTGTATCTTTTCCACGATTTGGTGTAAAAAATGGCGAGTCACAATGAACCCCCAAAAAAGTGAAGCAATAATTTTCTCCAGAAAAAAAAGACAAAATTAAGAAACCTTCGGACGAACTCTTCGTCTTCGAAGACAATTTTAAATGGAAAGAGAATATCCGATACCTAGGGATGACCCTAGACGAGCACCTAACCTTCAACAAACACATTGAAAACAGAATCAATTTGGCGAAAGCTGCCCAACACCGACTATCCCTATTTCTAGGACCGAAAAGCAAATTATCCCTCATTGCAAAAGAACCATTTACACGTCAATAATAAGACCAATACTTATATAAGGACACCTCATTTTTATGACAGCACATTAGACTATTCTTAAAAAGTTAGAAGTCTTTGAAAATAAAATGATCAGAAAAATCATGTCTCCACCCTGGTTCGTTCGGAACACAATCCTCAGGAACGATCTAAATATCGAAAACATCAATGACTACATTATTAGACAATCATTTAAATTCTACGAAAAATCCGAAAAATTAGAAAACCCCACTTTCAAGGAAGCCACAAACTACAAATGTGGAAAAAGGAAAATAAGAAATTTAAAACCTTGACAAATTCTCCATCAATTAAGCCAGAATGACGAAAAGTGGAAAAAAAGGGAAAATAAACCTTTTAATATCAAACAGGCCAGACAAAACCTTCTCAACAACAATATCCCCAAGGACCTGAGAATCCGGACACAACGACATCAATATGAATTATAATTGTAAATGAACCCCTGTACATAACCACCCCCCACAGTATATTGTAAATATGATGATCAAGTTTGCTCTTTTTGAACGGCACCTAATATAGTTATTTAGAAACGAAGGCATATATTGGATCAACATTTTATTTATTTTACCAATATTTCAGTTGGCTGAACACCAACCTTTATCAAGGTATTATAACATATTAATGTGTGTCAACAACAAACTCAGAGCCCAATAACTTTAACAGAATTAAGTTTTAAAAATAATTTTGCTTATATTCAATGGGGAGAAGAATATTTGATATATACATTTATATTATAGACTGCTCTATTTTCAAAATATATATTTAAATATATATTAAAAATGGCATATCCTGACCAGGAGCACATGTGCTTTACAGAAGGCAGAGCGCCATCTGGTGGAACAGAAATCAACTAAACGTTGATTTAGCCTGTTCCCTGATATTTGGCCAAACCGATTTCTTGATAAATCAAGAAAAGCCATCCACGAACGCGTTTCGCGCTTTTGGCGCTCGTTATATATATATATTTAAGACCACACATTTCACGCACCGTTATAAATAAAATACCCTTTGTCAAACAATGCTTACTTTATTATATCCATGAAAATGAAATTCAAAATCGATGTTTGTTATCGCTTTGCGCAAAATCTACAGAATCAATTATTTATGAAATTTGGCATGTAGGTAACTGAAGATTTCGTTTAGCATATAGACTATACAAAAACTAAAAAGGTTAATGGGCTTTTTTTAAAAATGTAAAACCAAAAAGCGTTAGTTCCAGCCTTGGCGCAGCACTAGTCGCGACGTTAAAAGAAATTGATGGGTTAATAAATTTACACGTAGTTTGTTTACACAATAAATGTTTTTGAAAGGTAAGATTATCCAACCGCCGTGAAACTTTAGGAAGTTATATATTTACTATACTACTGGGAAGGTTTCTGGTTTGAACTTAATTTTAAATAAATATTCCTTGCAATTTTATTTGCAAATTTTCTACTTTCACTCGCAAGCGGCGCCTCTCGCGGAATTTGGTGAAATTACATTTATAAATTGTAAAAATGCTTAAATGTGTTCCAAGTATAATGAATTTAATATTTAATTTGAGGATTTAGTAATATAATATTCCAATGACTTTGTAAAAATACTTGGCATTTCAATATCAACATATATAGTCACGACCGTCATGGGCGGCCGGTTCTGTCACGGATGCGCGCGCATCATCATTATGATCATTATCATTATCTAATGGCGCCGCCGGCATTACGTCATAGATTATAAACACAAGGTAATAAGGCCAAATAAAAAAATAGTGTGTGATAAGGCACAATTTGGATTATCTACTTATATAATTGCCTTATTTTCTCTGTGTGAAGTTCACTGTGTGAAGTTCACGGATAGATTTTGGTCAGAATGGATAAAATAAAAAAAGTGTCAAGGGATGGGAATCGAACCCACGACCTTCCGCTTACCGGACAGATGCCATGACCACTAGGCTACCCTGGACATATTTTTCCGTTCACATTTTTATTTTTATATTTTCAAGACACACACAGTTTGGGGCGGGACGTTTCCAGTTCCAGTTCCAAATAACTTTATTAGGTGCCGTTCAAAAAGAACAACCTAGATCATCATATTTACAATATACTGAGGGGGGTGGTTATGTACAGGGGTTCATTTACAATTATAATTTATAATGATGTCGTTGGGTCCGGATTCTCAGGTCCTTGGGGATATTTTTCTTGAGAAGGTTTTTTCGGGCTTGTTTGATATTCAAGGTGGGTTTGTTTTTCCTTTTTTTCCACTTTTCGTCATTCTGGCTTAATTGAGGGAGAATTTGTCTAGGTTTCAAATTTCTTATTTTCCTTTTTCCGCATTTGTAGTTTGTGGCTTCCTTAAAGGTGGGATTTTCTAATTTTTCGGATTTTTCGTAAAATTTAAATGATTGTCTAATAATGTAGTCATTGATGTTTTCGATATTTAGATCGTTCCTGAGGATTGTGTTCCGAACGAACCAGGGTGGAGACATGATTTTTCTGATCATTTTATTTTCAAATACTTCTAGCTTTTTAAGGATGGTCTTATGTGCTGTCATAAAAATTGGGTGGCCGTATATGAGTATTGGTCTTATTATTGAAGTGTAAATGGTTCTTTTGCAATGAAGGGATAATTTGCTTTTTGGTCCTAGAAGTAGGGATAGTCGGTGTTGGGCAGCTTTCGCCAAATTAATTCTGTTTTCGATGTGTTTTTTGAAGGTTAGGTGCTCGTCTAGGGTCATCCCTAGGTATCGGATGTTCTCTTTCCATTTAATATTGTCTTCGAAGACAAAAAGTTCTTCTAAAGGTTTCTTAATTTTGTCTTTTTTTCTGGAAAAAATGATTGCTTCACTTTTTTGGGGGTTCATTGTGACTCGCCATTCCTTACACCAGAGCGTGGAAAAGAAGCAGGCCTCTTGGAGTTTCATGTGGAGATTGTCGAAGTTATATGTTGAGGCTAAAATGGCGGTATCATCGGCAAATAGGTGTAAAGAGGTGTCTTCAACACAGGGGAAGTCGTCTATAAATATGTCAAATAAGGTTGGTCCTGTGACTGATCCTTGGGGGACCCCGGCAAGGATGTTCCTAGCTGTTGAAAGTTCATTTTTGACTCGTACCTTGAATGTTCTTTTTGTTAAGAAGTTTTGCGTTATTTTTATGATGTCTCCGGGAAGGTGCTTTTTGCACATTTTGTAGAGAAGGGCTTCGTGCCAGACTTTATCGAATGCTTTGGCGATATCGAAGAATACGGCTCCTGTTATTTGGCCTAGGTCCATGGCTTTTCTTATTTTTTCAGTGACAACTACTAGCTGGTGCAATGTTGAGTGTTTGGCTTGGTAGCCAAATTGTTCAGGTCTGAGTGGATTCTTTTCTTCGAGGGATTTTCTGAGTCTTCTTAAAACAATTCTTTCGAATAGTTTTGAGATGGCAGGTAGCAGTGAGATGGGCCTGTAGCTTGTTGGTTCATGGATGGATTTTCCTTTTTTAAGTATGGGACAGATAATGGACGTTTTCCATCTGTCAGGGAAGTGGGCAAGCTGCAGTGAGGCGTTAAATATTTCGGTTATTGATGCTAGTATATGATTAGGGAGCAGTTTGAGAGCTTCATTAGGTAATTCGTCGATTCCGGGAGCTTTTTTATTTGGTAGATATTCAATAATCGCTTTTATTTCACCAATGTTTGTTGATTCTAGTCCTGTTTCTTTATTTTTTTTCATGTATGAATTCACACGTTTGATGTATGTACGAGTAGGTTTGGAGTGGGATGTATAGGGATTGGGGGTGAACTGTTTTTCATAGTTGTTGGCAAATGATTCAGCTGCTTCTTCTGTGGTTAGTGTCTGCCCATTGTTTGTCTTCAGGGTTATTTATTGTTTTTCAGAGTTGGATAATCGTTTGATGGCTTTCCATATGGTTTGGTCCGTGACTTTCAAGTTTTCGATAAAGTGGTCCCAGCTGGTGTTATCGTGCTCTCTTGTAAGTTTCTGTGATTCTCTCCGGGCCGTCATGTAGGCTGATTTATCTCGGGGGTCGCAAGTATTTTTCATTTTTTTCCTTAGTCTTTTGGTGGATCGTATTTTTTCTTTGATGTGAGGTGGATATCTTCGTTCTAATTCCGGGTCCTTATATTTTGTTGAATCTTTCAAATTTTGCACCATTTGTTCTTCAATGTGTGTAATGGCCTCGTCTATTTTTGAAGATGTGTCTAGGATCAGTTCAGGAGGTTCAGCGATTTCCATTTTGTACTTGAATAGGGCCCAATCTGTAATTTTTATTTTTGTATTTGAGTAGGAGATTTTGAAATCCTGTAGCACAAGTAGTACTGGGAGATGATCAGAGGTTAGTTCGTGCAGGACTTTAGAGTATGCGCTTTGGGAGATGTTTTTGTGCACGGCGATATCTATGATGTCTGGAGGTGAGTCATGAGTAGGTTCGTCGGGGTAGCTCACATCTAGGTCCATAACGTTGATTGCGTTTTGGAGCCTTCTCCCGCTTGGGTTAGTGGTGGTGGAACCCCAGGCAGGATGTTTGCAGTTTAGGTCCCCTGCTATGATGGTCGGTGTGTCCGTTGAAAAAATGTTATAGATATCGGTTTGATCTAGATAGGTGTTTGGTGGTTTGTAGCACGAATACAGGTTCATATTTAACCCGTTTTTGTTTTTGATTGAAATTCCTGTTGTTTCCAGGCTTGAGGTGGTGGCATGAATAGGTGCATGGCTGTACTTCTTGTGGATGAAAATGGCAGTTCCACCACCTTGTCCGGTTAGTCTGTCGTTGCGGATGGTGATGAAGTTTTGAATCCTCATTTTATGGCACGGCTTAAGCCAGCTTTCTGACACTAGTGCGATGCCGATGTCGTGGTCGTTCAGGAATTCTGAGAATTGTTGTTTTTTGTTTCGGAGACTGCACGCGTTCCAGTGAACGATTCGAAGGCTATTTTTATACATATTTTTGTTATTCATTTACATCTAAAGGTGTCTACAACGTTCTTCATGATGTTTTCTATTATTGCGGGGTCACTGAGAGCCTTTTTGATAGCGCTCTCTAGTTGGTTGACCTTAGTGGGTGAAGGAGGATTGGGACGTTCTTTATTGACATATGGAGTTTTATTCTTGTTTTGAGTGGGTTGGGGAATTTCAGAAGGGTTTGGACCTGTAGGGTTGGATTTTTCTTTTTCTGTATTGGGGTTTGGTTTCTTATTAATTTGGGTTTGGGGCACTCTATTTATTTTTCTGTATAGTGGGCAACCACGCCAACTTGCTGTATGCTGACCCTGGCAGTTTGCACATTTAGGTGGAACTTCTTTTTCTTTGGCGCATTCGGATGTGAAATGATTTTCTCCACATTTTACACATTTGGGAGTTTCCCTGCATTCAAACTGAGAGTGCCCAAAGTTTTGGCACCTATGGCATTGTCCGGGGCCTTTGGGAGCCCTGTAAGCCTCGACGTTGCACTTCATGTCGCAGAGATCTGTGATATTGTAAATTTCTTTATTCCTTGCAATCTTGGGAAGGGTTACCTGGATTAGTGGGAGCTCCTCCTTTGTTCTTGAATTTCGTAGTCTTGCAAGTTTAGACATCTCGAATCCCTTGTTTTCCAGATCTTCTTGTATTTCGGGGATAGTGATGCAGCGGTCGAGACCTCTGACGACGACTCTAAGGCACTTTTCGTCGTCTAGGATCTTGAAGTGGAAGGTGTAGTGGCGATCTTCCAACCACTTGGTAGCTATCCGGTAGTCCGATGTTGTGTGAGTCTGAACGTTGATGTATCGGCCTGATGTGTAAAATTCTGGCTTTTGTTTTGTACAATTGACAAGACCATCTCTAAGGCCTGACCATTCCTTTACTCCGCTTATTTTAATTGGTGGTATTCTGATCTTGGGGTTAGGGGTGGGATTGTTAGGTTTGTTATTCAATGTTTCGTTAGGTTTCTTTGATGGGTTAGAGTTTTTATGGGTTTGTTCGTGATTTGGGATTTTGTTTGGTGTCACTTCTATTTCCATTTCGACTGTTTTTGCTTCATTTGGTTTTTCAGGCTGTTTAGATTGTAATTTTGGTTCAGGATTACCTTGTGACCTTTGGTTGGGGCACCAGGTTGTTTTTTGCGTTGTTGTTTCTTTTGCGGCTACTGGTGATTTTTCTCTTGGGCGCTTCGCGGGGGCTTTTGTAGTATTGTGTTCTAGGTAGTTGGAGCGCAGTTCGCACAGTTCCCTTTCGTAAAAGTCAATAAAATTTATTAGCTCGGCAAAAGTGGTTTCGACCGCGCTGGAGTATTTTTTCAAGGCTTGAGAATCTTCTTCATTTTTCAATTCTGGGCATTCTGGAAGTTTCCAAATTGAATATTTACGGGTACCTACTGGGTATTTGGGGTTGGTAAAATTATTTTTGGGGGCTTCTGGTGCAGGGAGGTCTTCCATGGTTCGGGTTGCTTTCTCATTAGGTTTAACTGTATAATAGTTTTGAATATTTTCAACC
>CP092864.1:94103055-94113654 GCA_030710605.1 Cordylochernes scorpioides
AAAGAAAATATATTATTTAAAATTTAATAAATGTTTTCAAAAGAATTTGTGTTTCAAAAATATATTTAAACGCATATAACAATTTTCTATACGATTATAAATCTACTAGCCGAATGACCCGGGCAAGGCCCGGGTTTTACCCGATTAAATGTTTTTATTCAAATACTATTCATTACAATTATAAATTGGCACCGTGGATGTCACTTTTGTGAAACGTCCCGCTCCAAACTTTGTGTGTTTTTAAAATATAAAAATAAATATGTAAATTTTCACAACGATATTTGAAAATTATATTATTTAGATTTTCAAATACTATTCGTTACAATTATAAATTGGCGCCGTGGATGTCACTCTTGTGAAACGTCCCGCTCCAAGCTTTGTGTCTGAGAAGCGATACTTTTATAGAAAGATGATCTGGCTTTTGTTTTCTGCTCGAATGAATGTTTTTCTGTTAGAATTTTGTTCCTGCGTACAAAATAATAAATTGGTTTCACCCGTGGTCTCAGCTTTTAGGAATTTTTCCCGATATATTTTGTATCTGATAATCAAACATGATACAGCAATATCGTCATCATCATTTTCTGACTAAAAATATATAGTTTTAATAATTGAATTATATATTTTTTAAAATAGCATATCGTCTTCCCCGTATTTTTTTTACCCATGTATGGAAATTTTGGTTTGAATTAGTGAACAACTGCGAATTTGTATACCGGACATACAAACAAACATACAAACATTCATTTTTATATATATAGATAGAAGATAGATATATAGGTGAATTGGATGTCTTCTAGATTCGTTTTAACAAATGTTCGTTAGGCAAACTTTTACTTGGGTAAAAACCGGGCGAAGCCGGGTACATTCGCTAAATACAGTTATTTACAAATGTTCGTTTGTGGCAAGATATTATTCCTTCAACTTCAAATTATCGAGTGGACCAATTTATATTGATTTTATTCAACTTATCGTGTATTTTTCAAGGGACCGAGAAATTTTTCAAATTATCGAGAGTATAGACAAGTATAGATTCAGTAGGAATTGGATGTTTGCTAGAATCGTTTTAAGAAATGTTCGTTAGGCAAACCTTTACTCGAGTAAAAACCCGGCGAAGCCGGGAAGGTATATATATATATGTATATAAAGCTATACAGCCAATTTAACCGCATACGTTTCTTTTTATTTATGTAAAATCATTTTTAATTTCAAAGATAAATAATTTAATATTTCTATCTTTTGGATGACGTATGAAAAGGTTGAATATATGAAGAGTGATGGTCTATATATGAATGGATGACGTATGGAGGGTGAAAAAGATGAAGAGTAATGGCGAACGGAAAAATAAAAGTGTCCCAGGAGCGGGAATCGAACCCACAACCTTCTGCTTACCGGGCAGGTGCCATGTCCACTAGGCTATCCTGGACGATATTTCTCCGTTTGTAACTAATATTTAAACTGACTAATAATACTTATAAATGACTGCGGCGTATAATTATAGAGCTATACAACCAGTTTAACCGCATAAGTTTCTTTTTATTTATGAAAAATCATTTTTAATTTCAAAGAGAAATAATTTAATATTTCTAACTTTTGGATGACGTATGAAAAGGTTGAATATATGAAGAGTGATGGTCTATATATGAATGGATGACGTATGAAGGGTGAAAAAGATGAAGAGTGATGGCGAACGGAAAAATAAAAGTGTCCAGGAGCGGGAATCGAACCCACAACCTTCTGCTTACCGGGCAGGTGCCATGTCCACTAGGCTATCCAGGACGATATTTCTCCGTTCGTAACTAATATTTAAACTGACTAATAATACTTATAAATGACTGCGGCGTATAATTATAAAGCTATACAACCAGTTTAACCGCATAAGTTTCTTTTTTATTTATGAAAAATCATTTTTAATTTCAAAGAGAAATAATTTAATATTTCTAACTTTTGGATGACGTATGAAAAGGTTGAATATATGAAGAGTGATGGTCTATATATGAATGGATGACGTATGGAGGGTGAAAAATATGAAGAGTAATGGCGAACGGAAAAATAAAAGTGTCCAGGAGCGGGAATCGAACCCACAACCTTCTGCTTACCGGGCAGGTGCCATGTCCACTAGGCTATCCTGGACGATATTTCTCCGTTCGTAACTAATATTTAAACTGACTGATAATACTTATATATGACTGCGGCGTATAATTATAAAGCTATACAACCAGTTTAACCGCATAAGTTTCTTTTTATTTATGAAAAATCATTTTTAATTTCAAAGAGAAATAATTTAATATTTCTAACTTTTGGATGAAGTATGAAAGGTTGAATATATGAAGAGTGATGGTCTATATATGAATGGATGACGTATGGAGGGTGAAAAATATGAAGAGTAATGGCGAACGGAAAAATAAAAGTGTCCAGGAGCGGGAATCAAACCCACAACCTTCTGCTAACCGGGCAGGTGCCATGTCCACTAGGCTATCCTGGACGATATTTCTCCGTTCGTTACTACTATTTAAACTGACTAATAATACTTATAAATGACTGCGGCGTATAATTATAAAGCTATACAACCAGTTTACCCGCATTAGTTTCTTTTTATTTATGAAAAATCATTTTCAATTTCAAAGATAAATAATTTAATATTTCTAACTTTTGGATGACGTATGAAAAGGTTGAATATATGAAGAGTGATGGTCTATATATGAATGGATGACGTATGGAGGGTGAAAAAGATGAAGAGTAATGGCGAACGGAAAAATAAAAGTGTCCAGGAGCGGGAATCGAACCCACAACCTTCTGCTTACCGGGCAGGTGCCATGTCCACTAGGCTATCCAGGACGATATTTCTCCGTTCGTAACTAATATTTAAACTGACTAATAATACTTATAAATGACTGCGGCGTATAATTATAAAGCTATACAACCAGTTTAACCGCATAAGTTTCTTTTTTATTTATGAAAAATCATTTTTAATTTCAAAGAGAAATAATTTAATATTTCTAACTTTTGGATGACGTATGAAAAGGTTGAATATATGAAGAGTGATGGTCTATATATGAATGGATGACGTATGGAGGGTGAAAAGATGAAGAGTAATGGCGAACGGAAAAATAAAAGTGTCCAGGAGCGGGAATCGAACCCACAACCTTCTGCTTACCGGGCAGGTGCCATGTCGACTAGGCTATCCAGGACGATATTTCTCCGTTCGTAACTAATATTTAAACTGACTTATAATACTTATAAATGACTGCGGCGTATAATTATAAAGCTATACAACCAGTTTAACCGCATAAGTTTCTTTTTTATTTATGAAAAATCATTTTTAATTTCAAAGAGAAATAATTTAATATTTCTAACTTTTGGATGACGTATGAAAAGGTTGAATATATGAAGAGTGATGGTCTATATATGAATGAATGACGTATGGAGGGTGAAAAATATGAAGAGTAATGGCGAACGGAAAAATAAAAGTGTCCAGGAGCGGGAATCGAACCCACAACCTTCTGCTTACCGGGCAGGTGCCATGTCCACTAGGCTATCCTGGACGATATTTATCCGTTCGTAACTAATATTTAAACTGACTAATAATACTTATAAATGACTGCGGCGTATAATTATAAAGCTATACAACCAGTTTAACCGCATAAGTTTCTTTTTATTTATGAAAAATCATTTTTAATTTTAAAGAGAAATAATTTAATATTTCTAAATTTTGGATGACGTATGAAAAGGTTGAATATATGAAGAATGATGGTCATATATGAATGGATCACGTATGGAGGGTGAAAAATATGAAGAGTAATGGCGAACGGAAAAATAAAAGTGTCCAGGAGCGGGAATCGAACCCACAACCATCTGCTTACCGGGCAGGTGCCATGTCCACTAGGCTATCCTGGACGATATTTCTCCGTTCGTAACTACTATTTAAACTGACTAATAATACTTATAAATGACTGCGGCGTATAATTATAAAGCTATACAACCAGTTTACCGGCATAAGTTTCTTTTTATTTATGAAAAATCATTTTCAATTTCAAAGATAAATAATTTAATATTTCTAACTTTTGGATGACGTATGAAAAGGTTGAATATATGAAGAGTGATGGTCTATATATGAATGGATGACGTATGAAGGGTGAAAAAGATTAAGAGTAATGGCGAATGTAAAAATAAAAGTGTCCAGTAGCGGAAATCGAACCCACAACCTTCTGCTTACCGGGCAGGTGCCATGTCCACTAGGCTATCCTGGACGATATTTCTCCGTTCGTAACTAATATTTAAACTGACTAATAATACTTATATATGACTGCGGCGTATAATTATAAAGCTATACAACCAGTTTAACCGCATAAGTTTCTTTTTATTTATGAAAAATCATTTTTAATTTCAAAGAGAAATAATTTAATATTTCTAACTTTTGGATGACGTATGAAAGGTTGAATATATGAAGAGTGATGGTCTATATATGAATGGATGACGTATGGAGGGTGAAAAATATGAAGAGTAATGGCGAACGGAAAAATAAAAGTGTCCAGGAGCGGGAATCAAACCCACAACCTTCTGCTAACCGGGCAGGTGCCATGTCCACTAGGCTATCCTGGACGATATTTCTCCGTTCGTAACTACTATTTAAACTGACTAATAATACTTATAAATGACTGCGGCGTATAATTATAAAGCTATACAACCAGTTTACCCGCATTAGTTTCTTTTTATTTATGAAAAATCATTTTCAATTTCAAAGATAAATAATTTAATATTTCTAACTTTTGGATGACGTATGAAAAGGTTGAATATATGAAGAGTGATGGTCTATATATGAATGGATGACGTATGGAGGGTGAAAAAGATGAAGAGTAATGGCGAACGGAAAAATAAAAGTGTCCAGGAGCGGGAATCGAACCCACAACCTTCTGCTTACCGGGCAGGTGCCATGTCCACTAGGCTATCCAGGACGATATTTCTCCGTTCGTAACTAATATTTAAACTGACTAATAATACTTATAAATGACTGCGGCGTATAATTATAAAGCTATACAACCAGTTTAACCGCATAAGTTTCTTTTTTATTTATGAAAAATCATTTTTAATTTCAAAGAGAAATAATTTAATATTTCTAACTTTTGGATGAAGTATGAAAAGGTTGAATATATGAAGAGTGATGGTCTATATATGAATGGATGACGTATGGAGGGTGAAAAGATGAAGAGTAATGGCGAACGGAAAAATAAAAGTGTCCAGGAGCGGGAATCGAACCCACAACCTTCTGCTTACCGGGCAGGTGCCATGTCTACTAGGCTATCCAGGACGATATTTCTCCGTTCGTAACTAATATTTAAACTGACTAATAATACTTATAAATGACTGCGGCGTATAATTATAAAGCTATACAACCAGTTTAACCGCATAAGTTTTTTTTTATTTATGAAAAATCATTTTTAATTTCAAAGAGAAATAATTTAATATTTCTAACTTTTGGATGACGTATGAAAAGGTTGAATATATGAAGAGTGATGGTCTATATATGAATGGATGACGTATGGAGGGTGAAAAAGATGAAGAGTAATGGCGAACGGAAAAATAAAAGTGTCCAGGAGCGGGAATCGAACCCACAACCTTCTGCTTACCGGGCAGGTGCCATGTCCACTAGGCTATCCTGGACGATATTTCTCCGTTCGTAACTAATATTTAAACTGACTAATAATACTTATAAATGACTGCGGCGAATAATTATAAAGCTATACAACCAGTTTAACCGCATAAGTTTATTTTTATTTATGAAAAATCATTTTTAATTTCAAAGAGAAATAATTTTAATAATTCTAACTTTTGGATGACGTATGAAAAGGTTGAATATATGAAGAGTGATGGTCTATATATGAATGGATGACGTATGGAGGGTGAAAAAGATGAAGAGTAATGGCAAACGGAAAAATAAAAGTGTCCAGGAGCGGGAATCGAACCCACAACCTTCTGCTTACCGGGCAGGTGCCATGTCCACTAGGCTATCCAGGACGATATTTCTCCGTTCGTAACTAATATTTGAACTGACTAATAATACTTATAAATGACTGCGGCGTATAATTATAAAGCTATACAACCAGTTTAACCGCATAAGTTTCTTTTTTATTTATGAAAAATCATTTTTAATTTCGAAGATAAATAATTTATATTTCGAACTTTTGGATGACGTATGAAAAGGTTGAATATATGAAGAGTGATGGTCTATATATGAATGGATGACGTATGGAGGGTGAAAAATATGAAGAGTAATGGCGAACGGAAAAATAAAAGTGTCCAGGAGCGGGAATCGAACCCACAACCTTCTGCTTACCGGGCAGGTGCCATGTCCACTAGGCTATCCTGGACGATATTTATCCGTTCGTAACTAATATTTAAACTGACTAATAATACTTATAAATGACTGCGGCGTATAATTATAAAGCTATACAACCAGTTTAACCGCATAAGTTTCTTTTTATTTATGAAAAATCATTTTTAATTTCAAAGAGAAATAATTTAATATTTCTAAATTTTGGATGACGTATGAAAAGGTTGAATATATAAAGAGTGATGGTCTATATATGAATGGATGACGTATGGAGGGTGAAAAATATGAAGAGTAATGGCGAACGGAAAAATAAAAGTGTCCAGGAGCGGGAATCGAACCCACAACCTTCTGCTTACCGGGCAGGTGCCATGTCCACTAGGCTATCCTGGACGATATTTCTCCGTTCGTAACTACTATTTAAACTGACTAATAATACTTATAAATGACTGCGGCGTATAATTATAAAGCTATACAACCAGTTTACCGGCATAAGTTTCTTTTTATATATAAAAAATCATTTTTAATTTCAAAGATAAATAATTTAATATTTCTAACTTTTGGATGACGTATGAAAAGGTTGAATATATGAAGAGTGATGGTCTATATATGAATGGATGACGTATGAAGGGTGAAAAAGATGAAGAGTAATGGCGAATGTAAAAATAAAAGTGTCCAGTAGCGGGAATCGAACCCACAACCTTCTGCTTACCGGGCAGGTGCCATGTCCACTAGGCTATCCTGGACGATATTTCTCCGTTCGTAACTAATATTCAAACTGACTAATAATACTTATATATGACTGCGGCGTATAATTATAAAGCTATACAACCAGTTTAACCGCATAAGTTTCTTTTTATTTATGAAAAATCATTTTTAATTTCAAAGAGAAATAATTTAATATTTCTAACTTTTGGATGACGTATGAAAGGTTGAATATATGAAGAGTGATGGTCTATATATGAATGGATGACGTATGGAGGGTGAAAAATATGAACAGTAATGGCGAACGGAAAAATAAAAGTGTCCAGAGCGGGAATCAAACCCACAACCTTCTGCTAACCGGGCAGGTGCCATGTCCACTAGGCTATCCTGGACGATATTTCTCCGTTCGTAACTACTATTTAAACTGACTAATAATACTTATAAATGACTGCGGCGTATAATTATAAAGCTATACAACCAGTTTACCCGCATTAGTTTCTTTTTATTTATGAAAAATCATTTTCAATTTCAAAGATAAATAATTTAATATATCTAACTTTTGGATGACGTATGAAAAGGTTGAATATATGAAGAGTGATGGTCTATATATGAATGGATGACGTATGGAGGGTGAAAAATATGAAGAGTAATGGCGAACAGAAAAATAAAAGTGTCCAGGAGCGGGAATCGAACCCACAACCTTCTGCTTACCGGGCAGGTGCCATGTCCACTAGGCTATCCTGGACGATATTTCTCCGTTCGTAACTACTATTTAAACTGAATAATAATACTTAATGACTGCGGCGTATAATTATAAAGCTATACAACCAGTTTACAGGCATAAGTTTCTTTTTATTTATGAAAAATCATTTTTAATTTCAAAGAGAAATAATTTAATATTTCTAACTTTTGGATGACGTATGAAAAGGTTGAATATATGAAGAGTGATATATAAGAAATATATTTCCGTTCGCCATTACTCTTCATATTTTTCACCCTCCATACGTCATCCATTAATATATAGACCATCACTCTTCATATATTCAACCTTTTCATACGTCATCCAAAAGTTAGAAATTATTTCTCTTTGAAATTAAAAATGATTTTTCATAAATAAAAAGAAATTTATGCGGTTAAACTGGTTGTAAAGCTTTATAATTATACGCCGCAGTCATTTATAAGTATTATTAGTCAGTTTAAATATTTAAATAGTTTAAATATTAAAATAGTTTAAATATTAGTTACGAACGGAGAAATATCGTCCAGGATAGCCTAGTGGACATGGCACCTGCCCGGTAAGCAGAAGGTTGTGGGTTCGATTCCCGCTCCTGGACACTTTTATTATTCCGTTCGCCATTACTCTTCACATTTTCACCCTCCATACGTCATCCATTCATATATAGACCATCACTCTTCATATATTCAACCTTTTCATACGTCATCCAAAAGTTAGAAATATCAAATTATTTATCTTTGAAATTAAAAATGATTTTTCATAAATAAAAAGAAACTTATGCGGTTAAACTGGTCGTAAAGCTTTATAATTATACCCCGCAGTCATTTATAAGTATTATTAGTCAGTTTAAATATTAGTTACGAACGGAGAAATATCGTCCAGGATAGCCTAGTGGACATGGCACCTGCCCGGTAAGCAGAAGGTTGTGGGTTCGATTCCCGCTCCTGGACACTTTTATTTTTCCGTTCGCCATTACTCTTCATATTTTTCACCCTCCATACGTCATCCATTCATATATAGACCATCTCTCTTCATATATTCAACCTTTTGATACGTCATCCAAAAGTTAGAAATATTAAATTATTTCTCTTTGAAATTAAAAATGATTTTTCATAAATAAAAAGAAACTTATGCGGTTAAACTGGTTGTATAGCTTTATAATTATACGCCGCAGTCATTTATAAGTATTACTAGTCAGTTTAAATATTAGTTACGAACGGAGAAATATCGTCCAGGATAGCCTAGTGGACATGGCACCTGCCCGGTAAGCAGAAGGTTGTGGGTTCGATTCCCGCTCCTGGACACTTTTATTTTTCCGTTCGCCATTACTCTTCATATTTTTCACCCTCCATACGTCATCCATTCATATATAGACCATCACTCTTCATATATTCAACCTTTTCATACGTCATCCAAAAGTTAGAAATATTAAATTATTTATCTTTGAAATTAAAAATGATTTTTCATAAATAAAAATAAACTTATGCGGTTAAACTGGTTGTATAGCTTTATAATTATACGCCGCAGTCATTTATAAGTATTATTAGTCATTTTAAATATTAGTTACGAACGGAGAAATATCGTCCAGGATAGCCTAGTGGACATGGCACCTGCCCGGTAAGCAGAAGGTTGTGGGTTCGATTCCCGCTCCTGGACACTTTTATTATTCCGTTCGCCATTACTCTTCACATTTTCACCCTCCATACGTCATCCATTCATATATAGACCATCACTCTTCATATATTCAACCTTTTCATACGTCATCCAAAAGTTAGAAATATCAAATTATTTATCTTTGAAATTAAAAATGATTTTTCATAAATAAAAAGAAACTTATGCGGTTAAACTGGTCGTAAAGCTTTATAATTATACGCCGCAGTCATTTATAAGTATTATTAGTCAGTTTAAATATTAGTTACGAACGTAGAAATATCGTCCAGGATAGCCTAGTGGACATGGCACCTGCCCGGTAAGCAGAAGGTTGTGGGTTCGATTCCCGCTCCTGGACACTTTTATTTTTCCGTTCGCCATTACTCTTCATATTTTTCACCCTCCATACGTCATCCATTCATATATAGACCATCACTCTATATATTCAACCTTTTCATACGTCATCCAAAAGTTAGAAATATTAAATTATTTCTCTTTGAAATTAAAAATGATTTTTCATAAATAAAAAGAAACTTATGCGGTCAAACTGGTCGTATAGCTTTATAATTATACGCCGCAGTCATTTATAAATATATATATATATGTTTGTCGGCTATGCACGCCCTCGATATGTAACTTATCTCGCTGAAATTTGAACAGGACAGAGAATTAAATCTGGAAGATTTTTTAGTCGCCCTTTTAACCAAGAAAAATATAATTATCCTAGTACTGAGCAACAATATATTTATTTTGTCAGGAATGATGATGACAATATTGCTGTATCATGCTTGATTGCCATAAAAAAATTCTTTAGGGGAATATTCACTAGAGCAGACCACGGGCGAAGCCAGATAATAATTTTTAGTAGGCAGGAACAAATTTCTACCAGCGAAACATTCACTCGAGTAGAAGACACACGAAGCCAGGTCATCTCTATATATAAAACTAGACGAATGACCCGGGCAACGCCCGGGTTTACACGATTAAATGTATTATTCAAACACATAAAACATAGGAAAATAAAACAATTGCAAATATAGCAAGAGCCGTTATTTTAAACGGCGAATTAGATAAGTTATAGCAAAAAATGAAAATATATATGTAAATATGTGAAATAGTTATAAATTAGAAAACCTGTAAATATAGTTAAGGCTTTTGCATTGTAATTAAGATAAAGCTTCTA